>CM076569.1:69413509-69787978 GCA_034641835.2 Pinus albicaulis | reverse complement strand
CTTTTGAAAATGTAGCAAGATGATGGAGCTTAGTGAAATGAAGTCGCCTTCACTAAGTGGGCCCGCAGGCAAATTCTGGCGCAAAATCTATTTTTAGACTATGTCTATTTTTAGACATATGGAGCACGGTTCGGGGATTCCAGTTTGAGATTCTTGGAGCATTGGTCATGTTGGTAAAAATAGATGAGACTCTATTTTTAGGTCAAAGAGGTCGAAGTCTATTTTTAGACTGCCTCTCCTTAAAACAGGGAAGTCAAATATTATTTACCCTTAATAATATTTGGACTATAAACTTCAGTTTACTCTCTTGGAGCACTTCAGTTCGAGCCTTGGAAGTGGCTCATGCATCTGACAGAGGAATTACGCTATTCCCAAAGGTTTGATGGCATCATGCATGGTTGACTTCAGTTAGGACTTCAGTGGCAGAAGTTTGGTGGAGTTAATGAGACAGATAGTGGAGTTGTGTTCTGTTTATTTTAGTTGAACTAGTTGAGATTAGTTTAACTAGCTAATCAATTAGTTATGAGTGGAGTGAATTTAATATTATTTAATTCATTAATTAGTAACTCATTATTCAACTCAAGAACACATCAGTTCACTACAGTGCATGATCAGTTCAGTGGAGACCAGTGAAAGAGGTAGATGAAAGGGTGGAGTTAGCTATCAGTGGCGACATCAGTTGTGCATGAGATTTGCACACACTTGGAGGAATTTCCCATGATGATTGCGCTTTCAAGCCAAGGAGATTCGAACCTTGGATCTCTATATAGACAGGCCTGGATTGCGCAATAGAGGCAAGGCAATTGGCGGTGAGTTTTGAACCAGTAACCTATTCAAAACTGAGCTAGATTGTGTGTAACTTTATGAGATAGTACTGAGTACTTGTGAGGAGTATTGTACTGAGTTGTTACATGATTTCTCCATTATAATATACACAATAGCTGCGGGTTTTTCAGCTATAAGCTTTCCCCATACATACTGTGTTAATGTGTATGATGATTTGATGTGTTATCGCTTGTTTTATTTCCGCATGTGTGATGATCTGAGTGGAAGAGATTATGTGTTGCATATAAATTCGAATTGTATGTGATCAGGATAGTCTCGGTGGATAATTAATCATTATTCAGCAAATTTATACATGGTATTGGAGCTATTGAAGCAGAGATTGATCATCACAGTGATTACAAACTTATTTCGGTAGACAGAGTCTACATGTGGGCCAGGTAGCCTCCAGATTCATCTTTCTTAGGAAAGTGAAAGGTTTGGTAAATGCCCCTTGCAGTCAATATCTATGCTAGAAATAATTTTTTCTCACAGATCTAGAGTGGTTGAGCTTTGAGGTGGAATTCGAATTTTGCAGCAGTTTTGTTTTCTTGGTGCCAGTGTTGAAAATGTCTTTCAATGGTTTGCGACTCGAATATGCTCTTGAAGGCAGTTCAAATTATGTTGCATGGAAGGATCACATGGAGGTAGTATTAGAAGATAATGGTCTTAAGGAGTTCATAGATACGGATGTCCAAAATCCCACTGATCTTGCTGAAGTCGAAGCATGGCAAAAGAAGATGGCGAAATGTCGAAGGATCCTGTTGGAGGGCGTCAAGGATCATATTGTATCCAGCCTGCATGGAAAGGCTTCTCCATTTTTAATGTGGAAAGCTTTGACGGATCTATTCCAGAGTAAGAGTGACCAAAGGAAGCTGGCGCTCAAAGATAAGCTCGGGAACATCAAGATGGAGAAGGGCGACAGTATCGCCAAATACCTCACGAAGTTCACTCAGTGCAGAGATGAGCTGGGAAGTGTGGGGGTGACTGTCGAAGACGAGGACATGGTCGACCTGGCTCTCCTTGGTCTTCCGAAGGCTTGGCACTCATATCAAGATAGTGTTAATGGTCGGGAGAAGCTGCCAGGATGGGAGCACCTTTGGGCGGATCTCATGCAAGAGGAGATAAGGAGGACTACTCGAGATGGATCTTCATCAAAGGGAGCTGATGAAGAAAATTGCGCTTTGGTGGCCAAAGAAAAGAAGGGGAAGGGTAAGAAAACCTCTCATTCTGGTGCAAAGGGCAAGAAGCAGGATATGGCAAAAGTGAAGTGTTTTCACTACCATGATCACGGACATTATGCTACCAATTGTCCAAAGAAGAAGAAGAACAAGCAAGCGGGAAGATCTGCAGATGGAGAAGCTTTGGCTTCACAGTTCGAGCTTGACTTTTCACTAATCGCATGCTTGGTTTCAAGTGTGATGAGATCGGTGTGGTTCTTGGACGGCGGTGCGCCATTTCATATGACGGGAGATCAGGATTTGTTCTCAGATCTAGAGGACAAAGATTTGGGTGTGCACATTGAGATGGGCGATGATGGTAGATACAGTGCGACTGGTATCGGTACCATATCCTTTCAGAGGGAGTCTGGTAAACCCTTTGTATTAAAGGATGTCATGCATGTACCTGGATTGAAGAAGAACCTAATTTCAGTAGCGATGTTGGAGGATAAGGGGTATGATGTGGTCTTCAGCGAAGGAAAAGCCTTCCTGCGCAGTAAGACTACTGGAGAGACCCGGAAGATAGGGGTTCGAACCAAGAACCTTTATTAGTTGCAAGTAGATGGCTGCGCAGCAATGGCATGCAAGGCGGGAGAAGTGGTGAGCCGGGATGATGAGGGTGAACTGTGGCACAGGAGATTGGGCCACCTTCACCATGGAGCTTTGAAGATCCTGCAGCAGATTTCTACTGGGCTTCCTAAGGGCACTCTTGCGCGGTCAGATCAGTGCAAGGGGTGTACTTTAGGGAAGTATGTGAAAGCCACCTTTCACGAGAAGGATAGTCGCGCCACGACGATCCTTGAGAGAGTTCACACAGACGTGTGTGGTCCTTTCTCGGTTGCTTCGACAGCAAAGCACAAGTATTATGTGATCTTTGTTGATGATTTCTCTCGAAAGTGCTGGATCTTCTTCATGCAGAAGAAGAGCGATACATTCGCGAAGTTCTGTGAGTTTAAAGCACTGGTCGAGAAGGAGTCGAGGAAGAAGGTGATTTCTCTAAGGAGTGATAACGGTGGTGAATTCATCTCGGCTGAATTCAAGGAGTTCTGCAGCGCAGAAGGGATTCGGAGAGAGCTCATCACACCCCATAACCCACAGCAGAACGGGGTGGCTGAGCGGAAGAACAGAACGATCGTGGGTGCTGCACGGGCGATGTTGCATGATCGGGGCCTACCCCTTCACTTGTGGGCTGAGGCATGCAATACAGCAGTGTATGTGCAGAACCGTTGTCCTCACAAGGTTCTTGGCATGAGTACACCGGAGGAGGCTTATTCTGGCAAGAGGCCTGATATTTCCCATTTGCGGATTTTTGGTTCTCCTGTCTACATGCATGTGACAAAGGATGCGAGAAGGAAGTTGGATCCAACTGCTGAGGTTGGAATATTTGTGGGGTACACTGATACACCTCACAACTATCGGGTGTATTTGTCAGACAGTCGCAAGACTGTTGTGCGACGAGATATCAAGTTTCAGGAGGAGAAAGCCATGCAGTGTTCGCTTGAGAGGGAGCTACACTTGCATGCAGATGAGGAGCTGTTAGTTCCTAAGGAGGAGCTTCCAGATGTGGATCAGCCACAAGAGGAGGTTCGGGAGGTGGAAGAAACCACCCAGGCAGCGCCAACCATCAGAGGGCGCATGCGCACTACAGAAGCTGAGCGACTGGCTCGGGATGCAGAGAAGGTTGTAGGACCACCTACAGCACAGCGCAGACAGAGACAGTCACCAGATCGGTACACTGGATACATGGCTCTTGTGATTCAATGTGTTGTGACGGAGCCATCCTCTTTTGAGGAAGCTGTGGAGGAACCTGCATGGGTTGATGCCATGATCGAAGAATATGATTCGATCATCAGGAACAGTGCATGGGAGATTGTCCCAAGACCGGTTGGGAAATCAGTTGTAGGTTCGCGATGGATCTAAAAAGTGAAGCAGGCGGCTGACGGGAGTGTGGAGAAGTACAAGGCGAGATTTGTCGCCCGTGGCTTCTCACAGATCGAGGGGATTGACTATGAGGAGACTTTTGCACCTGTCGCAAGGTACTCTTCCATACGGACGATCCTTGCTCTCTCAGCGCAGATGGGGTGGCACATTCATCGGATGGATGTGAAGACTGCGTTCCTCAATGGAGTTATTGAGGAAGAAGTGTACATAGAGCAGCCTGAAGGTTTTGAGATCTTCAGCAGTGAGTCGCATGTGTGCCGACTCAAGAGAGCACTGTATGGGCTGAAGCAAGCACCTCGTGCTCGGTACACTCGGATAGACAGCTACTTCACCGGGCTTGGATTCTCCAAGAGTGAGGCGGATCCAAACCTGTACCAGATTGTGGTGGAGGGGAAGCTGTTGATCATCGTACTGTATGTAGATGATCTTATTTTGACTGGCGATGAGCAGTTGATACTTTCATGCAAGGAGGATCTTGCACGAGAGTTTGAGATGAAGGACTTGGGCATCCTTCATTATTTCCTGGGATTGGAGATTTGGCAGCGCAGCGGAGGACTGTTTGTTTCTCGGGGCAAGTATGCCCGGGAGATTCTGGAGAGGTTCAACATGCAAGGCTGCAAGCCTGTTGATACCCCTCTTCCTGGAGGATGGAGGAAGGGAGATGCTACTTCGGAGGAGGTAGTGGATGCCGCTGTCTATCGACAGTTGGTGGGGTCGTTGATGTATCTGGTCAATACTCGACCCGATATATGCTATGCAGTTAACCAGCTTTCGCAAGCTATGGTTAAGCCTACCAAGCTCTTTTGGAAGGCGGGCAAGCATGTATTGCGCTATATCAGAGGCGCATCGGGATATGGTCTATGGTACAGACAGGAGGATGGAGCGAAGCTTTCTGGCTTCACTGATGCAGATTGGGCAGGGAGTCCAACGGACCGGAAGAGCACTTCGGGAGGAGTTTTCAGCATTGGGTCGACAGCAGTTTCCTGGTACAGCAGGAAGCAGAGATCCGTGGCACTCAGTTCAGCAGAGGCCGAGTACATGGCAGCTAGCTTGGCTGCATGCGAGGCTATTTGGATGAGGAAGATCCTCGCAGGATTGTTCAGGTTGCATTTGGAGCCTACGGTGATCTACTGTGATAACCAGAGTTGCATTAAACTCTCGGCTAATCCAGTATTTCATGATAGGTCCAAACACATCAACATCAGGTACCATCATATCAGAGATTGTGTTCAGCGGAGAATCATGATGCTTTCATATGTTCCCACGGAGGATCAGGATGCCGACATCCTGACGAAGGCACTCACTAGGAGCAAGTTCGAATTCCACAGAGGCAGGATAGGGGTTGCAGATAATCCATATCTTGCTGAGAGGGAGTGTTGAAAATGCAGCAAGATGATGGAGCTTAGTGACATGAAGTCGCCTTCACTAAGTGGGCCCGCAGGCAAATTCTGGCGCAAAATCTATTTTTAGACTATGTCTATTTTTAGACATATGGAGCATGGTTCGGGGATTCCAGTTTGAGATTCTTGGAGCATTGGTCATGTTGGTAAAAATAGATGAGACTCTATTTTTTTAGGTCGAAGAGGTCAAAGGCTATTTTTAGACTGCCTCTCCTAAAAATAGGGAAGTCAAATATTATTTACCCTTAATAATATTTGGACTCTAAACAACAGTTTACTCTCTTGGAGCACTTCAGTTCGAGCTACAGAAGTGGCTCATGCATCTGACAGAGGAATCACATGATTCCCAATGGTTTGATAGCATCTTGCATGGTTGACTTCAGTTGGACTTCAGTGGCAGAAGTTTGGTGGAGTTAATGAGACAGCTAGTGGAGTTGTGTTCGGTTTAATTTAGTTGAACTGGTTGAGATTAGTTTAACTAGCTAATAAATTAGTTATGAGTGGAGTGAATTAAATATTATTTAATTCATTAATTAGTAACTCATTATTCAACTCAAGAACACATCAGTTCACTACAGTGCATGATCAGTTCAGTGGAGACCAGTGAAAGAGGTAGATGAAAGGGTGGAGTTAGTGGCGACATCAGTTGTGCATGAGATTTGCACCATACTTGGAGGAATTGTCCATGATGATTGCACATTGAAGCCAAGGAGATTCAAACCTTGGATCTCTATATATACAGGCCATTATTGTGGAATAGATGCAAGGCAATTAGTGGTGAGTTTTGAACCAGTAACCTGTTCAAAACTGAGCTAGATTGTGTGTAACTTCATGAGAAAGTACTGAGTACTTGTGAGGAGTATTGTACTGAGTTTGTTACTTGATTTCTCCATTATAATATACACAATATCTGTGGGGTCTTCAGCTATAATCTTTCCCCATACATACTGTGTTAATGTGTATGATGATTTGATGTGTTATCGCTTGATTTATTTTCCGCATGTTTGATGATCTGAGTGGAAGAGATTATGTGTTGCATATAAATTCGAATTGTATGTGATCAGGATAGTCTCGATGGATAATTAATCATTATTCAGAAAATTTCTAGGAAGAGATTATGTGTTGTGTATGAAGTTCAAATAGTATGTGACCAGGATAGTCTCAGTGGATAATTAATCATTATTAAGCAAATTTCTATAGAAAGTATGGTGGGGGGGGGGGGGGGGGGGGTGGGGGCGCGCTTTTGAATAATGGACAGAATTTATGAAGGGCGGTATTGAATATGGGAGGGGGCGGTAATTTGACAGTGGAGTGGTTTTATGGTAAAAAAAATTGAAAGATATTAAAAAATGGAAGGGGCGGTATATGGTGAAAGGGAGCGATAATGAATAATGGAGAACTTTATGGAAGGGCGGTATCAATAATCGATGTATGGAAGGGTGGTAATATGGTGGTGGCGCTGTATTAAAAAATGGACAGCGTATTAAAAATGGTATTGAACGATAATGGTGGGCGGTATTATATGCAGCGTGGAGGGCGTATTAATATGAAAACGCTGTATTGCAGGTGCAGTGGAATATGCAGTAGCTGGATGGAGGGGCGTTTTAATCTGACAAAACGTGGAGGGCGTATTATATAGACAGAGGGCGGTATATGCAGCGTATTATAACTATGAGTCGATGGTTTTTTTTGTGCACTGCTGTGTTGATTATGGAGTCGGGTGGGAAGTGTGAAAGCAGAGGGGTAGGCGGGTTATGAATTGTGAACAGTTGGGTGAGCGTATTACAAATGTGACTGTATATATGACTGTAAAATATCTATGTTAAATGGGCGGGTATATGAGTGCTAGGAGTCGTGGCCGTATTTGTAAAGCAGACAGCGTATTATGAAAATATGCGAGTGGAGGCCACGGTTTAGTGCAGGCGGGGTGTGCGTTGAATGTAAGAGCACAACGTATAAGTGGAGTTGGTATTATAAATGAAGGGAGGGTGTATTAAACGCATTGATATATGATTGTGTTGCAGGTAGACTAGGAGTCGAGGGCGGTTAGACAGGTAAGCGTAGGGACTTTGAATGGGGCAGAGGGAGTCGAGGTGAAATGTGTGCAACGCACAAACGAGGGGAGCGTTTGCTGTAAGGGAGGGCGGATTGCAGATGCGTTGGGTTGGTGCGTTGGGTAGGTGAGATTTTGAAATTGCATGATTTTAATAACTGTAGAATTTGCAGGTGTGTGTAGGGGCTGCAATTTGCAGAATTTCAGGGACTGCAGAATTGCAGAATCTCTAGAAGCTGCAACAAAAATTAGAACTGGGCAAAAATTGTAGGAAAAAAAATGCAGAATTTTAGTATAGCAATTTAATGGAGCAGCAAAACTATACATAAAAATTGACTGAGCAAAGGAATGAGGGAGTTACACTACAGGCAAAAATGCCAATAGTGGGATTGGCTCCGATACCATGTCAAACGAGGAGGTAACTCCGCAAATCAGAATGTTTATTGAATGAAGAATGAACATGTATTTATACATGGAGGTGAGGCTATTGGGATTCATCTCCCAATGACTCTTGGCCTTCCTTATTTCCTAATATTATTTATTATACAATATTACATATCCACATCCAACCCATAGGATTAGGTGTCAACACTGTATAAGGAAGCTCATATGAAAATAAGGCCATCCAATGCTGGGATGCCTTGAAACATATCTGATACAAACTCCCTGTAGAATATAAGCCCAAAGAAATAACCCTAAGGGGGTTATTCAGATCTCCCACCAACATGTATACTGAAACAATGCTCAATAAGGGATTCTTCAGCAACATTAAAACTCCAATATGTAACAGCAGTGAAATAATACACCATATGAAGTAAGAAGAGTAAAAATATGATATAGAATGTGTAGCAGAAAATATTATATAAAATCCTTGAGGAAAAGACCTCTCAAGGTGAGTGCAAATTAGCCTCAAAGGAAGATATACATGCAATGAAGGAAATACACTGCTACATGACCCAACTACTCTATACTGCGCAGTCCATAGGGGAAGATGATTGAAAACTGATATACATATGATGATATAGAAATGAGAGCTCAAATAAAGATGGGGGAGCAAGATCTCAGCCATAGAAAACATTATTACCTCAATCCTCTAAGGGATTGGCTAAAATACATAAAACCGAAAAATGCTGGAGTTGCAGTGTAGCTGCTGCAACTCAATAATAATAAAAAAGTGGAGAAGGAAGTAGATGCTGCAATAGAATATGATACCTCCTCCAATGATCTCCAAAATGAAGGGGCTGATCCCCTCACTGAAGAATGCACTCACTAGTGCACAAAATGAGCACCACCTGCAAACCCTCACTGAGAATAATGCTGTAAGAGAAAGGGACTGCACTGGGCATGGGAGAAACATATATGGCCTGATGCCAGATCTACAATAAAGCTTTGATCTAATCCTTTGCTGATCTCCTAGAGAAGGAATGAGCTTCCTCTCTACAAACCAGCTCCGAAAGTGGTGATGAAGATCCCTCACTGCAACACCAGCAACTCCAACGTTCTCTTGCTGCAAGAATAATGTAGTAGCTGCAAATGACTGCCTTGGCCTCATGCCATGATGTGAGGAAGATGAAGTACAATCTCTCCATGGCCTCCCATGGAAGATAAGGGCATTCCTAAACATGAATCCCTCTTGTGATAAGCAGCACCAAGTTGAACAGAGCTTCAACTTCGAATTCTATTCTCCAAACTGATCTCTACAATGCTCTCCTTCATCTTTTATGCAATGTGTGCATGGACCCCACTCATGTTAGGGTTTCTCTCATTTTAATTTCCCTCCACTCCAACTACGCAATCTTCTTGTGCAAGCTTCCCCTCTTAGGGTACGCTGTTGACTTGGTCAACCATGGTCTAGCTTGCTTGGCTTTGGCCCCTTTTCACACTTGGGTTGCTAACTTAAGCCACCTAAGTGACTTTTGCACCACAGGAGTGTTTATTAAATTGCTACATGGGTCCCCTCACCCATTGTATTTCTTTTATTAAAATAAAAGCAAGATTAATGTCCCAAATACTTTATTGCAAAATTTGGGACATTACAAAATTCGGCACAATCAAGAATAAGCTAGATCTTAATTTGTTTAACTGAGTGGGAGGTTCTTGCGCATAAGAATTTCAAGTTATCCACCCATTTTCAGATCAGGAATATTACATGAAGAAATGATATTTTTTTAATATGGTTGTGCTAACACATATGTGATGAGATAGCCAATATATACTTGAGTGTAAGTAGGATGTTAGTTGTAGCATTATGTATTATGACAAATGAATGTTAGTT
Organism: Pinus albicaulis; assembly: GCA_034641835.2. Taxonomy (NCBI): domain Eukaryota; kingdom Viridiplantae; phylum Streptophyta; class Pinopsida; order Pinales; family Pinaceae; genus Pinus; species Pinus albicaulis. The sequence continues at coordinate 69,778,267 of CM076569.1, read as the reverse complement.
GATTGTTGATTATGACATGGTTGTTATTCTTGGTAAATGTTGGTTTCAAATTGATAGATATGTTGTCTTGATATTTGGAACATGTGGCTGACATGTATGTTTAGTTACAAGGAAACATGTTTGACACAACAAGGCAAGGTAACTAGTATATTGTTACATTTATTTTTACACTGACAATTATGTGTTTATGGAAGTATGATGCATGGATTACATGGAAAGATACTGCCATGAAATCTTGAAGAAGGATTGGGTTGAGATTTCCTTGGGAACCATGGTGTTTGTTGCTAGTCTTGTGCTTTTGATTTTTGGTGACTTGTTGCACTTGATTTGTAGTCTTGATTGTGTCTAGTGCATGATCATGCCACTTTGTTGCACTGTCGTATTGATTTTGGTTTTTCATGGTTTTCTATTGTTTTTTTCTTGTACTTTCCTTTTATTTTTTGAGTCTTGGGTGCTGGTTGGGAAGGAAAGAAGTTAATGGAGCTTTGAGAGAGCTGAATGAAACCCAACAGGTGATGAAAGACTTGAATGAAGCTCGGTGCATGTATAAGGGAAGCTAAAGGCAAGAGCATGACAATTAGATGGATTGGTTGAGTCCATTGGTGTAAATGGATTGTGGCAAGACAATCATGAGAAATATAACATGAAAGGGTAAAGTGAATGGATCTAAAGTGTTAGATTCCTTGGCTATGTTGGGAACTGTTGTTCTCAATGTTGTGCATACTATGCATGCATAAAGGGAGTTCTCTTAACTTTGACCTTATGATATCTGGTAATTTTGTTGTGATCATGTTTATGTTGATGTTTATATATGTATACATGTATGTGTGTATGTATGTCGTATCTAATAGGGTCATCATGGATCATGATTGTTTAATGTTAATGTTTATATGTATATATGTGTGTATGTATGTCATTGTCTGACAAGATCACAATTATATATATATATATGTCACATTCTGACAGAGTGGTCAGAGATCTTGTGGAGGAATGATTGCTTATGTAGGTGAATGACATGAAGAGGTTCCTAGTCTTACGAGGAATCAAGAGGGAAGAGTAACCATGATAGATCTATGAGGTTAGTATCATGTGGGTATGATTTGATATTATGTGATTATACTATGTATATGTCTATGTTATGGTAGGTATTACTGAGGGGTACATCAGCAGAATGAATCGAGTGTGATCTGCGACATGCTATGATAAGCATGGGTGGCAAAGAGACACTAGAAGCAAGGTTGCTTGTGGGGTCAGTGTATGGTCTATAAATGTGTAGTACTACTATTGTGTACATGTAACATATGCATTATTGTGTACATATGATGTTGTATACTTGTTGTATATATGGTGTTGTGTGTATATTGCATGCAATGCTAGGTATAGATGGTGCTATGTACATGTTGGATATGCAATGTTGTATACATACCGTACTATGCGCATGTTGAATATGCGATGTTGTGTGCATATGTGTTACACAATATTTTCACCATCCCTACAATCCCTATCCCGAACATTTGAGGACCATTTTAGTGACTTCTGTGTATTGTTATACCTTGCTATAAGTTTCATTGCATCCCTTGGCATGTCAAGGACATTTTCTCTATTGATCATTCCTCAAGAAGACCTTCAACAACATGTGATTTTGGGTCAGCAATGGTAGGCAATTATGGCCTTGCGCCCATGGAGAAATTAACACTGGGCCCCGTGCCCATTGGTGCTTTGTCTCAAAAGGGAACCTACGCCGAGCTATTTTTGGAAAGTTTTTTAAAATAGAAACGAAGTTTCCATGCTTAACAAATTCGTGAGCGGAGTCATCATGGTTTGTTCGACTGAATAACATCGTAGTTATCCCTGTGGCTTCTTGTTTCCTACAATTGTGCAACTCCCCAAATGGATATACCTCTCCTCCACCTTATGAGGGATCCTAAACCACCTCCTCCTCTCCTATAAATACTTCCTTCTCACATTGATTTAGCTAGCTGAATAGTCATTACTATAGCTGGTGTGTAGAAGAAGGCATAGAAGAATCCATTGTTGAGAGAGAGTTTAGGCCCATTGGCTCATCGAGTCTGATCCTGAATGAATGCTTGAGACGCGCTCGACTGAACCTATCGAAGGAGGCTTGCAACGTCAAGGCATTAAGGTACACAAAAATCATCACTGATGGACCGTGATGTGTGAAGACAAAGATCGTAGGATCACTGCTGCAATCCATGACAAAGTGTTAGATCGAGGTAGGGTATCTATCCTAGTTCATATTTCATTTCTAAGATAGGAGTCCAAAAGTCCAGCATGTTCCCTTCTTTCTAGACCCACCCTAGGGCTAGAAGGATCGCCTCTGTTTGCAAAGGGGATTTGCCTGCTCAACAATATGGTGTTGTGCACATGTTGGATATGTGGTGTTGTGTACGTATGGTGCTATGTAAATGTTGTATATGCAGTTCTATGTACATATGGTGTTGTGTGCATGTTGTACATATGGTGTTGTTTGCATGATTATACATGTGGTATTGTGTGAAAGTGATGTTGTGTGCATGTGGTGCTATGTACATGTTGTACATGTGGTGATGTGTGAAGGTGGTGTTGTGTACATGTCGTGCATGTGGCACTGTGTAAATGTGGTGTTGGGTACATGTCATGCATGTGATGCTGTGTACATGTGGTATTGTGTACACATTTTACATGTGGTGCGGTGTACATTTGGCGTTGTCTACACGTTGTGTAGGTGGTGCCCTGTACATGTGATGCTGTGCAATTAGTGTTGTGTATAGGTGGTACTGTGTACATGTTGTGTATATGGTATTGGTATGCATGTGGTATTGTGTTCATGCCATACAAGTTGAGTTGTGTACATGTTGTGCATATGGTACTGGTATACATGTGGTATTGTGTGCATGCCATACAAGTTGATTTATGTACATGTTGTGCTTATGGTACTGGTATACATGTGGTATTATGTGCATGCCATACAAGTTGAGTTGTGTACATGGGATACTGTATTATGTGCATTGTGTAGTCATGGTATCATGATGTGTATTCGTTGCATTGTACTTTGTGTATGTATATGTATTATGTTGTATTGTACACTAGACATAGGTGTATGCATCGTAAGCTGGTGTGGGTTTGTGTATTGTATCGTGTTGTATGTCATATGTGGGTGTACATGTTGTGATGTACATTGTGTGTATGTGTAAATTATTGAAGGGAAGCAAAGGCATGTAGAAATTTGCTGAATAATGAATATTTATCCACCGAGATTATCCTGATCACATACTAATTCGAATTCATATGCAACACATAATCTCTTCTACAATCAATCATCAATTTGCGGAAATGGAAACAGTCGCATGCGCACATAAACACAATATGTAATGGGGAAAGCTTATAGCTGAAAACCCCCAGCTATTTGTATATTATAATAGAAGATAAACATGTAACAATCTCAGTACAATACTCCTCACAAGTACTCAGTACTGTCTCCAAAAGTTACACACAAACTAGCTTGGTTTTGAACAAGTCATAGGTTCAAAACTCATCCACTAATTTCCTGCCTCTATTGCGCAATCAAGGCTGGTCTAATGAGAGATCCAAGTTCGAATCTCACTGGCTCCAACTGCGCAATCATCATTGGCAATCTCCTCCAATGCTTGTGCAAATCTCATGCACAACTGCTGTCGCAACTAATAGCAAACTCACCCTTTCATCTACCTCTTCCACTGGTCTCCACTGAACTGTCCATGCACTATAGTGAACTGATGTTTTCTTGAGTTGAATAATGAGTTAATAATTAGTGAATTAAATAATATTTAATTCACTCCACTCATTACTAGTTTATTAGCTAGTTAAACTAATCACAACTAGTTCAACTAAGTTAAACCGAACACAACTCCACCAAACTTCTGCCACTGAAGTCCTAACTGAAGTCAACCATGCATGAGCTCACAAAACCCCAAGGAATAGCGTAATTCCTTCTGTCAGATGCATGGGCCACATCCGTAGCTCCAACTGAAGTGTTGTAAGAGAATAAACTGAAGTTTAGAGTCCAAATATTATTAAGGGCTAATAATATTTGACTGACCTATTTTTAGACAGGGAGTCTAAAAATAGACTTCGACCTGTATGTCTAAAAATAGAGGTCCATCTATTTTTACCAACTCGACCAATCATCCAAGAATAGCATACTGCAACTCCTAGACCATGCTCCATATGTCTAAAAATAGACTTTGCGCAAAAAATAGCCTGCGGGCCCACTTAGTGAAGGCGACTTCATTTCACTAAGCTCCATCATCTTGTTGCATTTTCAACACTCCCTCTCAACAAGATATGGATTATCTGCAACCCCTATCCTGCCTCTGTGGAATTTGAACTTGCTCCTGGTGAGCGCCTTCGTCAAGATGTCAGCATCCTGATCCTCCGTGGGAACATATGAAAGTAACATGATTCTCTGCTGAACACAATCTCTGATATGATGGTACCTGATGTCGATGTGTTTGGATCTATCATGAAATACTGGATTAGACGAGAGTTTAATGCAACTCTGGTTATCACAATAAATCACAGTAGGCTCCAAGTGCAACCCGAACAATCCAACGAGGATCTTCCTCATCCAAATAGCCTCGCATGCAGCCAAGCTTGCTGCCATGTACTCGGCCTCTGTTGAAATGAGTGCCATGGATCTCTGCTTCCTGCTGTACCAGGAAATTGCTATCGACCTGATGCTGAAAATACCTCCAGATGTGCTCTTATGATCCGTTGGGCTCCCTGCCCAATCTGCATCAGTGAAGCTGGAAAGCTTCGCTCCATCCTCCTGTCTGTACCATAGACCATATCCTGATGTGCCACTAAGATAACGCAATACATGCTTGCCTGCCTTCCAGAAGAGCTTGGTAGGCTTAACCATAGCTTGCGAAAGCTATTTAACAGCATAGCATATATCGAGTCGTGTATTGACCAGATACATAAGCGACCCCACTAACTGTCGATAGACAGTGGCATCCACTACCTCCGCTAAAGTAGCATCCTCCTTCCTCCAACCACCAGGAAGAGGAGTGTCAACAGGCTTGCAGCCATGCATGTTGAACCTCTCCAGAATCTCCTGGGCATACTTACCCTAAGAAACAAACAGTCCTCCACTGCGCTGCCAAATCTCCAATCCCAGGAAATAATGAAGGAGGTCCAAGTCCTTCATCTCAAACTCTCTAGCAAGGTCCTCCTTGCATGAAAGTATCAACAACTCATCACCCATCAAAATCAGATCATCTACATACAGTACAATGATCAGCAACTTCCCCTCCACCACAATCTGGTACAGGTTAGGATCCGCCTCACTCTTGGAGAATCCAAGTCCGGTGAAATAACTGTCTATCCGTGTGTACCAAGCACGAGGTGCTTGCTTCAGCCCGTACAGTGCTCTCTTGAGTTGGCAAACATGTGACTCACTGCTGAAGATCTCGAAACCTTCAGGCTGCTCTATGTACACCTCCTCCTCAATGACTCCGTTGAGGAACGCAGTCTTCACATCCATCTGATGGATGTGCCACCCCATCTGCGCTGAGAGAGATAGGATCGTCCGTATGGAAGAGTACCTTGCGACAGGTGCAAAGGTCTCCTCATAATCGATCCCCTCGATCTGTGAGAAGCCACGGGCGACAAATCTCGCCTTGTACTTCTCCACACTCTCGTCAGCCGCTGCTTCACTTTGTAGATCCATCGCAAACCCACCACTGATTTCCCTTCCGGTCTTGGGACAATCTCCCATGCACTGTTTCTGATGATCGAATCATATTCTTCGATCATGGCATCTACCCATGCGGGTTCCTCCACAGCTTCCTCAAAAGAGGATGGCTCCATCACGACACATTGACTCATAAGAGCCATGTATCCAGTGTACCGATCCGGTGACTGTCTCTGTCTGCGCTGTGCTGTAGGTGGTCCTACAACCTTCTCTGCATCTTGAGCCAGTCGCTCAGCTTCTGTAGTGCGCTTGCACCCTCTGATGGTTGGCGCTGCATGGGTGGTTTCTTCCACCTCATGAACTTCCTCTTGTGGCTGATCCACATCCGGAAGCTCCTCCTTAGGAACTAACAGCTCCTCATCTGCATGCAAGTGTAGCTCCCTCTCAAGCGAACACTGCATGGCTTTCTCCTCCTGAAATTTTATATCCCGTCGCACAACAGTCTTGCGACTGTCTGGCACATACACCCGATAGTTGTGAGGTGTATCGGTGTACCCCACAAATATTCCAACTTCAGCAGTTGGATCCAGCTTCCTTCTCGCATCCTTCGTCACATGCATGTAGACAGGAGATCCGAAAATCCGCAAATGGGAAATATCGGGCCTCTTGCCAGAATAAGCCTCCTCTGGTGTACTCATGCCAAGAACCTTGTGAGGACAACGGTTCTGCACATATACTGCTGTATTGCATGCCTCAGCCCACAAGTGAAGGGGTAGGCCCTGATCATGCAACATCGCCCGTGCAGCACCCACGATCGTTCTGTTCTTCCGCTCAGCCACCCCGTTCTGCTGTGGGTTATGGGGTGCGATGAGCTCTCTTCGAATCCCTTCTGCGCTGCAAAAGTCCTTGAATTCAACCGAGATGAATTCACCACCATTATCGCTCCTAAGAGCCTTCACATGCTTCCTCGATTCCTTCTCAGCCAGCACCTTGAATTCACAGAACTTTGAAAATGTCTCGCTCTTCTTCTGTATGAAGAAGATCCAGCACTTCTGAGAGAAATCATCAACAAAGATCACATAGTACTTGTGCTTTGCTGTCGAAGCTACAGAGAAAGGACCACACACGTCTGTGTGAACTCTCTCAAGGATCGTCGTGGCATGACTATCCTTCTCGTGAAGGGTGGCTTTCACATACTTCCCTAAGGTACACCCCTTGCACTGATCTGACTGCGCAAGAGTGCCCTTAGGAAGCCCAGTAGAAATTTGCTGCAGTATCTTCAAGGCTCCATGGTGAAGGTGGCCCAATCTCCTGTGCCACAGTTCGCCCTCATCATCCCGGCTCACCACTTCTCCCGCCTTGCATGCCATTGTTGCGCGGCCATCTGCTTGCAACTGATAAAGGTTCTTGACTCGAACCCCTATATTCCGGGTCTCTCCAATTTTCTTACTGCGCAGGAAAGATTTTCCTTCGCTGAAGACCACATCATACCCCTTGTCTTCCAACATAGCCACAAAGATCAGGTTCTTCATCAATCCTGGAACATGCAAAACTTCCTTCAATATGAAAGGTTTACCAGACTCCCTCTCAAAGGAAATGGTACCGATACCAGTCACACTGTATCTACCATCATCGCCCATCTCGATGTGCACTCCAAGATATTTTTCCTCCAGATCTGAAAACAGATCTCGATCTCCGGTCATGTGAAATGACGCACCACTATCCAAGAACCATACTGATCCCATCACACTTGAAACCAAGCATGCGATCAGTGAAAAATCTAGTTCGAATTGAGAAGCCAATGCCTCTCCCACTGCAGATCCAGCAGCCTTCTTATTTTTCTTCTTCTGCGGACAATTTGTGGCATAGTGTCCGTGCTGGTGACAGTGAAAACACTTCACCTTGGACATTTCTTGCTTCTTGCCTTTCGCACCAGACTGAGAAGCCTTCTTGCTCTTCCCCTTCTTTGCTTTGGCAGCCAAAGCGCAATTTTCTTCATCAGATACCTTTGATGAAGATCCGTCCCTGGTAGTCCTCCTTATCTCTTCTTGCATGAGATCCGCCCAAAGTCGCTCCCATCCCGGCAACTTCTCCCGACCATTGACAGAGTCCTGATAGGAATGCCAAGCCTTCGGAAGACCAAGGAGAGCCAGGTCTACCATGTCCTCTTCTTCGACAATCACCCCCACACTTCCCAGCTCATCTCTGCATTGAGTGAACTTCGTGAGGTATTTGGCGATACTGTCGCCTTTCTCCATCTTAATGTTTCTGAGCTTATCCTTGAGTGCCAGCTTCCTTTGGTCGCTCTTACTCTGGAATAGATCTGTCAACTCTTTCCACATCAAATATGGAGAAGCTTTTCCATGCAGGCTGGATACAATGTGATCCTTCACGCCCTCCAACAGAATCCTTCGACATTTCGCCATCTTCTTTTGCCAAGCCTCGACTTCAGCAGGATCAGTGGGATTTTGGACATTCGTATCTATGAACTCCTTCAGTCCATTATCTTCTAATACTACCTCCATCCGATCTTTCCATGCAACATAATTCGAACTGCCTTCAAGAGCATATTCGAGTCGCAAACCGTTGAAAGACATTTTCAACTCTGGCACCAAGAAAACAAACTGCTGCAAAATTCGAATTCCAAACTCAAAAACTCAACTGCTTCTGGATCTGTGAGAACAAATTATTTCTAGCACAGAGATCGACTGTAAGGGCATTTACTGGATATATCACCTTTAAGAGAAAGGATGGATCCAGAGGCTACCTGGCCCGTTATAGACTCTGTCTACCGAAATAATATTGTAATCACTGCAATAGATCCCGATGATTGATTCGCTCCGATACCATGTAGAAATTTGCTTGATAATGAATATTTATCCACCGAGATTATCCTGATCACATACTAATTCAAATTCATATGCAACACATAATCTCTTCTACAATCAATCATCAATTTGCGGAAATGGAAACAGTCGCATGCGCACATAAACACAATATGTAATGGGGAAAGCTTATAGCTGAAAACCCCCAGCTATTTGTATATTATAATAGAAGAGAAACATGTAACAATCTCAGTACAATAATCCTCACAAGTACTCAGTACTGTCTCCAAAAGTTACACACAAACTAGCTTGGTTTTGAACAAGTCATAGGTTCAAAACTCATCCACTAATTTCCTGCCTCTATTGCGCAATCAAGGCTAGTCTAATGAGAGATCCAAGTTCGAATCTCACTGGCTCCAACTTCACAATCATCATTGGAAATCTCCTCCAATGCTTGTGCGAATCTCATGCACAACTGCTGTCGCAACTAATAGCAAACTCACCTTTTCATCTACCTCTTCCACTGGTCTCCACTGAACTGTCCATGCACTGTAGTGAACTGATGTGTTCTTGAGTTGAATAATGAGTTAATAATTAGTGAATTAAATAATATTTAATTCACTCCACTCATTACTAGTTTATTAGCTAGTTAAACTAATCACAACTAGTTCAACTAAGTTAAACCGAACACAACTCCACCAAACTTCTGCCACTGAAGTCATAACTGAAGTCAACCATGCATGAGCTCACCAAACCCCAAGGAATAGCGTAATTCCTTCTGTCAGATGCATGGGCCACATCCGTAGCTCCAACTGAAGTGCTGTAAGAGAATAAACTCAAGTTTAGAGTCCAAATATTATTAAGGGTTAATAATATTTGACTGACCTATTTTTAGACAGGCAGTCTAAAAATAGACTTCGACCTGTATGTCTAAAAATAGAGGTCCATCTATTTTTACCAACTCGACCAATCATCCAAGAATAGCATACCGCAACTCCTAGACCATGCTCCATATGTCTAAAAATAGACATAGTCTAAAAATAGACTTTGCGCCAAAAAATAGCCTGCGGGCCCACTTAGTGAAGGCGACTTCATTTCACTAAGCTCCATCATCTTGTTGCATTTTCAACAAGGCACTGGGTGCTTACCAGGTGTGGAAACCAATCTGGTGTGTGTACAAAAGAACAAAGACAGAAGTAAGGACAGATGAAGGATAAGTATCGATATTTTATTTCAGTTCTATTATGCATGTGATATACAATTCTGATTAATGATGGTTACATGTGATTTATGATGATTGCATGCGATTCATGATTTTGACCTATGATGGTTGTGTTTTGAGCTAAATAGATGTGATATGTTTATACATGATGATTTGATCGAACAACTAGTTTGACATTGTGACATGAAGTGAACATAATTGCAAGTGTACTGTATTGACGAGCTACCATGAGGTATGATGTGAATTTATTCCAATTTATTTTGAATCTAATGGTAGTTATGTGCTTGGTACAAGAAGCACATAAATGCCTGGTTGGGTGGTTGAAACTGATTGCAAGCATTAACATCAACAACAAAAGGAATTGAACCATGCAAAAATATGTTGGTAAAACATTTCAGGAGCAAGGTCAATGTAGGACACTGGTACCTAAATGTGTCCATTGATTTCCATGAGCATGCTATGACCGATATGATGGTTTTGAGGTATTGATATGCCTTCATTTTTGCATCTTCTGATACGAGGAAGCCTTGCCAAGGGATAGAATGCCTAGAATGGGGGTGCCGATAGAACTTGGAAGGTGTGTGACTGCATGAAATGGAGTGATCGAATTGCTCGAGGGACTGTGTAGCAGAGAAGGGAAATTAGGGATGGGTTTTTTTTGTTCATTAGCATTTCCATATGGAATCATATGCACATTGGGAGTGTGCCTCGAAACAATGAGCTGGTAACTATTCACTGAGAGGAAAACAACGTGGGATTGTAGCGTTGAACATTGGATGCAACTTTGACTTTGATAGTGGATTCTGGACTTCCTGGGAAGGAGGTGAATGCTGGTATTACTTTGAGGGTGGAGCTGTGAGCCTCTGGATTCCCTTGTTGTTGATACATGCATCATATCCTTCTATTTGTTGGTTGAGAAAATGTGTATGTGTATATTATTGTAAATATTGTATCGAGTTAGATTTATAAAGCTCCATAGGCAGTATGATTATTTGCTGGTTGAAGCAAATGTGGTTGTTATTGTAAATACCATAATGAGTTGTGTTATAAAGCTCCAATAAACGTTATGTTTGTCATGTTTTCAATAGTGGTCGTTGTAAATACTGCAATGGGCTATGTTATAAAGCTACATAGGCAATATGTTTTTCTTTTAGTAGTTTGCTGGTTTGTAGGTGTCATTGAACACCTAGGACGGTGTTCCCCCAAGGGGGAGGGTTTTGTAACAACCCTAGTTAAAAATTCATGTAAAATATATAAGACCACGGTGATGGGACATGTATTCCAAGCTGAAAGGTGGGCTAAAGATCCTAGCAGGTGTTCATTTCGGTTATTAGGGCTAAAGGACATTGGCAAAGGAAATGGAAAAGGCATTGGAAAGGCATGAGGCATTAATTGGCATTTTATTTATGAAAATAATGGAAATTAGGAGAAAATGAAGGTGAAAGGTCACAGGTTACATGTGAGGAGGAAAATGAAGAAAAATAACGGAAAATGAAGAAAATAAAGGCCTCATTAATAAAAGAACTTCTGAGGATCAATTGGTAAGCTTCTGCCAGTGCATTTTTGGAGCTCTCTCATTAATCTCTCTCTCTCCCTCTCTCATACTCTTGGATACTTAGAGTTTTCTTGCATCACTCTTGGAGAGTGTGGCATAATTGGTGATTTGGAGCAAGAATGTAAAGGAAGAGTAAGAAAGTGTAAGAGGACATCAAGATCAACGACTACAAGTGGAATGCTTTGCAGGTATCAAGTTGCATGTATGGTTTCCTCACTAGTTTTGGCATGCATGTTTTATGCATTTGGTTTCTTGGTCATGATTTGTCATTGGCTTGGAGGATTTCTTGGATTGATAATGGATTTGCCTAGCCTTGCCATTTCCTGGATAACAATGGTGTTTTGGGTTCATTTTCATTTTTTTTTTTCTGGTTGGTTCTCATGTACCTTTAACTATGGGTCGAGTTATTAGTTCCCGAAATTATTGGTTGGAAAAATTCTCTAGAAGACCTAGGTGGGTTAAGTTACTAGTCCTAGAAGCCCTGGTTGGACAAATGCTCTAGAAGCCCTGTAACAGTTGGGGTTGAGTTACTAGTCCTGGAAGCTCTGATTGGAACAAACACTCTGGAGCCTTGGAACATCTTGGGTAGAGACCAATAAATGATGGTTGTGATGTACAACCGTGAGGTGGAATCAATGGTTGAGGGTTGAGGCATTTTGGCCTTTGGAAGCCCTAGATTGGTTTTGATTGATGTGTTTGATGAGATCCGACATTTATGCTTGGAATATGGCATTAGGGTGATTGGCTAAAGTAAGACTTGGATCAACCAATCTATGGTCGGGTGGAACATGGAAGTCCCATCTCCAGTTGGTTTCTACATTCATTTATGAGTAATTCATTCCCTTGGCATTTGGTATACAAATGTACTAATTTATATGTGGATTCTATTGTTGTTATATCTAGGGTATTTCTGTTGTTATTGTGCTGGTTATACACATGAATTTAGTTTTATTAGTGATGATGTATGGCTCTCCCCATGTTTTTACTTGTAAATGAATGCACAATGTATCTATGGCCAATTAGATTGTATTGCAACTAATTATGTAGGGTAGCAATGATTCTTAGTGATTCTCAGATAAGTATGAGACCCCTATGCTTAGATTTGTTGTTTACACATGTAGTTTCAATGTTTGTGACATGTTTGAAAAGATGTCTATCATGGATAGGAGGGGTACATATGAGTTATTATTGATGTGATTTCTTATGTATCATTGTCTTGTTGTTATTTATCATATCTGAACTTTTCACGAAGTTCTGGGCCTAAAAAGGTGGCTCAAATCTCAGGGACGTTGGCACAAAACTGAGGAATTAGGTCCTTGGACGCTGGCATGATGTGTTATGCTTGTATCTATAGCCTCTTGGACATTGGCATGCAAGCCTGTGCCTACGTCTATGGATCAAGGAGGTCAAAAGGTTAGTGTAACCCAGGGATAACCTGAATGGTTGGGTTACCTCCTGGGGATGTTGTTACTTTTGTACAAGGTTTGTATGTTGTGTTTTCTTTGGTTTCACTTCTTTAAGGTCACCTAGGAGGTTGAATCTCATTATAGTAGCCTCTTGTTGTATGTTTACCTTGGTTGGCCAGTTACTTGGGTAGATGTGGGAAGAGGGTGCTACAATTTGAAGTGAAGGACATTAGCACGATCCATTATTTTTTGGTATTGGAGGAGTGGCAACGACCATGAGAGATTTTTCTAGGGCATGGAAAGTATGTAGTTGAGATCTTGAAAAGATTTCAAATGGAGGATCAAAGGTCGATGTCTACACCTATGACCACAAACTTGAAGAAGTTATGTGATTATGAGGGCGAGTTGGTGGATCCCACATTATATATGCAGCTAATTGGGTCCTTGATGTATCTGGTCAACACTAGTCTAAGTATATGTTTTGCTATGAACACACTCAACTAGTTCATTGTGGACCTGAGAAAGGTTCATTAGGTGATAGTGATGCATGTTTTGAAATGCCCACGAGGTACAATAGATTTTGGATTGAGATATGTTGGAGTTGGTGGAATAAATTTACAAGGGCACATACATTTTGATTGGGCTGGAAGTGCTATGGATCGAAAATCCACATCTAGATGTTGTTTCAACTTGGTATCAACCATGATCTCATGGTGTATCAAGAAGTAGCAGTCAGTGGCACTTAACTCATCAAAGGTGGGGTACATGGAAACAAGTCTGGTGAGTTATGAATCCATATGGATTTGCACAATGCTCATAGGTTTATTTGGTCTTGAGTTGGATCCCAATATGGTTCACTATGATAATCATAGTTGAATCAAAATCTCTGAAAATCCTATGTTTCATGATAGATCCAAACATACAGAGATCAAATATTAGTTCGTTAGAGACAAGGTTTAGAGAGGTGTTGTGAGATTACAATTATTTCCACAGAGGACCGGGTGGCAAATATTATTGCCAAGCCTCTAGTGAAAGGGAAGTTCATGTTTTATAGGGAAAAGTTGGGGGTGGTGAAGAATCTCTTCCTTTCTAGTGAGGGGTGTTGAAGTTCTTGGTAGCTTTAGAATGTCTTCTACACTTGTTTATATGACAATATTTCTAAATTAATCAATTTAATTACAAGGGAAAAAATGACGTAACCACTTTAGAGTTAAATCTCAACCTTTAATTTGTGTATATTGCTAAGAATATTCTATAATATTTTAGAATATTCTATGAAGGTTAAATCCCTACCATCCACCTAATAAATATTGATAGTTAAATTATAAATCTAGAAGTTGTTTTCCAAAATAGGCATGTCTATTGGCATACTTATGAAAAGTTGTCTAATTTTATTTTTTTGAAAAATTATACACATCTATCAATAACCAAATTATCCCTACCATTACTTAAACCACAATATTAAAATTACTATCCATACAATAGTATAAAGCACAATAAATTTAAACATAAAAGTGTTTCCCAACAAAGTCATATGAAAACACCAACTCATCACATACTAACTTGTTACATATCGTACTTTTTTTAGCATGTTATTAAATATTTGAATTTGTTTGAACAAACTTTATACCAAGTTGTTGGATATGTAATTCTCCCACTTTAAATGGTTGTTGAGGGAGCCTTATGTCGAGGGATCTACCTATCTTTCCTATGTATTCTTTACCGCATGAACACGAGATTATGTACACTCCTTTTTGTTGATTAGGGTTTATTGGATCTTTAATAGAATCAATTATTTTTTGAATGGTATTAAGGGGTGAAAGTCACATTGAGATTGTGATTATTTAAAATTTTAGCTATCTTGTGGTACCTTTTATATAAGGAAGGAAGATTTATGGTGTGTTTATGGGCCTTTTTCTGAATTTTCTATTTAAGGTTTGTTGGATAGTTTTGTTAATGGTGTTTCTATGGTATCCATTTTCTTCAAAAACTTGGCGAAGATGGTTGAGTTCTTGATTTAGTTGATCAAAATTCCAATTTTCTAGTAGCTCTAGTGGTTGGGGTTTTAATGATACCGATTTTTTGTTTGGGATGTTGATGAGAATTGGCATTAGATATCTTGAGTGTCGGTCTTTTTTATTTTGAAGACTTAGGATATCAAAAAAAGAGAGTTTATTGTCTTTTTCAATTTCAATAGTAAATTTTATGTGCTGTGAGGGGTTCTTAATGTGAACTAGGTTTTCATCTAATTTGTCTTTTCCATGTCAAAATACATTATAGATGAATCTAATCTTTTCCATTCTTCCAAGTGTAGGTAGGGAAAAGAAGTGAGTGATTCAAAGTGCTCCATATAAATATTCGCTATTATGGGCTATAAGAGAGAGCCCATAGCTACTCAGTAGCTACTACTCAGTGGGTTTGTTCAAAAAATTTTGTTCATAAATTTACCGTTATAAAATGAAGAAATGAGAATTTTTTACAAAATATTGCGCAATAAGATCTTACACAAACACTAGCACTAAGATTGTGAAAAATAAGTAACTCCAAAACATAAGAACACTAAGATTGTGAAAAATATTTTTATTAATTCAAAGAAGATGCAATAACAAGGACCGTGAAGGATCCCTTTATTCTTAAATGGAGAAACAATAAAAAAGGAAATCCATGTGCCAGACACAGGATTCCGCGGCTCTAAAACAGAAAAGATCAAACTCCACAAAATCCATACCAATAATTTGATATACAGAAAGAATATGATAGGTAATTAACAAAACATATAAGAAAGAAAACGGTAGTCGCCTCTCCCAGCTGATCATATAAAACGACCAAAGTCCAACCGAAGTACATCTCAGTAAAATCGAGAGCCCAAGAATGTGATCAATGAGACGAGGAGGACAGCGAAAAGGGGGGGCAGGAAGGGCATTGAAGCAGCACCTGTGTCCATCGTCGGACTGGCAGAGGATGCCATTGCCTCTGATGCCGCTGCTCCAACCCCAATCGTTATCATCATGACAACGATCAGGAGAACTACAGATGCGTATCTGCTTGTCCCTGCCATTCTTGGTTACACTTGCAGTACAGATACTGAAAACTCCAAACCCTAAACACAACCTTTGCCAAAGAAATGTGAAACTTTCTTGAACTTCCAAACAGAAAAGGCCAAGAGATGTGAAGAACAGATTTTGTACAGGACTCCTCTAGCTAGTGGCACATATTAATACTGGTCCGCGCCCTACACCACCCACAGACAATTCACGCGTCCCCCAAAAATAATATAAAATAAATATATGTCAAATGTATTATGTATCTAGCGTGTTATTATGGACAGGTGGACAACGTGGCTTCCAGGCTGCCGGTGCTTTTGGCAATGGTCACATGACCATCGATACACGCTTCCCATCTTTGTTCGTCTTTCTGTGTTTATCGCCCACCAAATCCACCCAACGCGCCAAACAAAAAAAAAGTTATCACTGCAACGAAAAGCAAACAGTTAGGGCACGCCATGTTATCCACAATCCTTGTCTATCAAGTAAAGTAATACAATCTGAGCACATTGGAAGACATTTTACAGGCAGAGCCCATAGGAAGTCCACATTGGAAGACTTCACGAGTTAACCTACCTCTTTTTCATTTAAACATCTGCCTCTCAGCCAGCAACCGACAATTAACGAGTCCACAAAAATAATATAAAATCTGGCTATAGCTGAGCGATGTATGCATGACGAGGGATTGAAATTTGATGACCAAATGGCTCCCATTCTATAAAATCTGGCTATAGCTGAGCGATGTAATCATGACGAGGGATTGAAATTTGATGACCAAATGGCTCCCATTCACCATTTATCGACAGTGATTTCTTAAAAGCTTAGTCTAATTCACCATTTACCGACAGTGATTTCTTAAAATCTTTCGTTAAAACAGTCACAAATTAGTACTCAAAATAATGAAAATTGTCTTGGGATTATTATAAAATATAGTAGAATTTTTTGAAAATTTGGGTTACCATTGTCAAACTTTGGGATTTTGGGTGCCAGAGGGTTCTTAATGGTGCTGAAACTATTTCCACCATCAAAACAGCTATTCAAACTTTCCAGCATGATAGTTTTGATATTTTGATTTTTGATTTTGATAATTTTGACAGCTTTAACAAGAAAATTGTCGTCCCTCTTAGACGTTATAAATATAGTGATCAAGGTATGATCATGTAATAATTTATCATAATGGGATGTTGTAAATAATTTTTTCATTTCAAAGTTGTTTTAAGCAAAAGAAAATACAATATAGAAAAATAAAAAAAAATTGAAAGAAAAATAAAAACAAAGGGGAAAAGAAGAATAAAGAAATAATAAAATTATGTAGGGCCTGCTAGTCTAAATGGTGGCAACATTGCATTTGTTAAAAGATTATTTTATATATATATGAAAAAAGAAATGGTTTAAATAAAGTTGAAACGACATTTTGTTGTTTAGAATAAAGTCTTGGTGTTTCTTGATGGTCACGATCGTTCCCACCCGGATCAACGACGGGGGATGATGTTTAGACCCCCCCCAACCCTTCGGGTCTTAACAGGGGGGGCGAAAAGCGGTCTCCAACTAAACCACCCCAACATACGTGTCTATCCCACACTGTTTTCGAGGGGTCCCTTCCCAATTTCACTTACCACCTCTACACCCCCCTGAAAACCACCGTCACACACCTTCTTCTGCCCATTCACCCATGCGCTCTCTGCTCACGCCACTCGTCATTCACCCCTGCTGTCCACGTCACCTATCCTCCACATCATCTGACTGTTACCATTCAAATCACCCACCAACATGTCAGATGAATATTGAGCAATTAACTCATCCCGCCAACGTATGAATTCCTAATTACTCCCACACTCCGAAAACGGTAATCATTTTGTTACAATGCCTTCCAATCCCACTATATAATCCCCCTATAAACTACAATTTTCCCTTTCAACAATCAATTGGATTATGCAACTTAACTTGAAGCATTTTGAAGATTGTTAGCATCATCAGTGAGTCATTTCCCTTTGCAATTTCAATCAAACATCAACCTAGTAACTATGTTCCTCAATTCTCCTTTGAAATTGAAAATGTCTTCTCATAAGGGAAAGGGAAAGGAAAAGAAATATGAAGAAAATCTGATGATCCCTCTCGTGCCTGATCTGGATAAGATGTCTTTAGTTGATACACGGTACACAATAGTTGAGACTCAGTGTGAATTTGACTTATACGAGCTTAGGAATTGGGAAAACCAAAAGTTTTTAGATAACAGTGACGATCCGGGCATCTTGGAATCCCTTTTCCCACAGTTTGTCTTTCCCCAAACCCAGTTTTTCCCTGAGTTTTCCACCTGGTATCATCTGAGATACCTCCCCAGCCATAAAGCAATTGTTACCCAAAATGACCAAGTTTTATTTTCAATAACCCTAGAGAGTATCTGCTAGGCCCTTAAGGTAAATCCTCAAGCCTCTCTACACCCTATTTCCACTAATAGCCTGATGGAAATATACCATAAGCTTACATTTTCTCAAAGAGCCTATATTTTTTAGCGTTTCCTACCTGAAAACTCCGAATTACCCAGAAGCAACCCTCCCTACTCTGCCTCCATTTTTCCTGAGATGTAAAGTTAGGTAATCTCTATGGTTACTTGTCTGTTGGGTTATCATTCAGACCAGTGGGTGGATGAGGTAGTATTAGGATTCTTGTCAATATTTTCGGCTGGAGAAAAGCCTTCAATACTTTTTAATTACAGTCAATATTTGTCAAATATACTTCATGAGAAATTTATGAAGTTCAAAGTTGAAGGTTGTTTCAAACACCAATCAGTTTTGGTTTATTTAATGTTGTATTATAAAACAAACAGATTTCAGTTTCATCTACAAAAAGTGGATGAGCAAGGAAGGCCAATATTAGTTGTCCACTAGACTTCTTTACCTAGAAAGAATTCAATTTTTTTTTTCATTTAGCGATTTTGTGGATCAATTTTTACACACATTCTTATGTCTTCTTAGTAGTGATGTTACACCAAGAATATTGCCAAAAATCAAGAAGTTTTTGCATCTTATAGAACCAACTAAAATCGAAGACTGGTATTTATACCAGAATTACACAAAGATTAGAATATATGGGTGTGATCATCTTCCCTATAGATTGCCAAAGTTTGTACCATTGAGAGTGTTTTCCCTTGAATATATCAGACATATGCTTAACATGGATGATTTTAATTTTGTGTCAAAAAAAAAGAAAACACAGTTCAAGTTAAAAGCACATGTTGGGCCATACATTGTTAACACTAGAGAAACAAATAAGGAAGTGGATGAATTGTTAAAACAAATGAATTTTAAACCAAGCTTCACATGGTCCTATGACCCATTGGGAATCATATCTAAGCTAAGGGTTGAACAAAAAACTATCCCATATGCACACACACCCAGGCCGGAGATAGAGAAATATGCTAATCAGGAGTAGTGGATTGAGAACACTCTGCAGGAGGCTTAATAAAAATTTGTTAGCCAAACTTCTCTACATACTCCAATTCCAAAGGAAAAATCACTAAGAGAATAAAAGGAGAGCATGTATCCCACTGATTCAAAGTCACAAGATTTTTGGGTCTTCAAAAGAAGAAAGAAGACAAATCCTAAGGACAAGATCATCATCGACATGAAAGATGATACATAGACCACCAATTAAGGAGAATCATCAGAAGAGAAGGAAACACAAGAGCATGATACAATGATTTTAACAGGTTTTCCAATTACTTCTTTTCTAGATGTTGAAGACATATCACAGTCACCTATGTATTCTTCATCTCAAATGGCCACACAACAAAAAAGCATCTTTGCGAGGTACAAGGAGATCAAGAGAAATAATATTCATAGTTTTATAAGTAGAATTCCACTACACAACATAAACTCTTATCTGCATTTGACACAAAGAAAGGGAAGGTTCAGTTGGCCTTCCTAGAACCTACAGTGTCAGTGCCCAGGAGTGCTAAAGATTATAAATCTTCTATATTTTCTATTGATACTAATAAAGTTCATGCAATCGATCAAATCGATTTGCATAAACAAGTAGGAGAGATAATTTACTCAACATTGACTAGTTCAGCCATGGTTGCCTCCAAATTATAAATATCGCTGAACAATATGCATTAAAAATTGAAGATAGAGAGTATGTCCTCTCTAGCCAAAGACACCAGAAAAAAAGCTTTGGAAGGCTTGATAATTAAGCTGGGATATGATCCTAGCAATGTTAAGACAATAGAGGAGATAATTAAAATAAATAATGTAGATATCCAGGCCCTCAGAAAACAACTTAAAATTCCAACCACATAACACCCACAGACCAAGGAAACCACACATTTAGAGGTTGAGAAAGATAATATGTTCAAGATAATTGTTGAATAGAATGTTCAGATTCAAAATATGGAGATATACATGGAAGCACTGTTGAAGGAGAAGGAACAATTGGAAGCAGTAGGTATATCATCAGCAATAGGTACATCAACACAGTAGGAAGTACAACTAACAACAAAAACATCCACTTCTTCTAAGAAGCTAGTCAAATCTCTAGGAGAATTATCATTAAGACACAAAGAAAATGAAAATTTAATGATAACATTGTCAAATTTGGAGGAAAACAAGATCAAATCCAATAATGCATACCTAGCAGAAGTGAAAAATAATTTCAACCTGATGTAGCAAATTCAAAAGTATGAGGATCAGTCTCTAACAACTCAAATGTTTGCAAAAGCCAAAAAGAGTATATGGAATAGTATAAGTACAAATATAATAGATTTATGGTCATCAGTCGAGATCATATATGAGTAGGGGGAGCTAGTGTAGAATGTCAAAGTAACAATTGAGCAGGCTAAAGTGGATATTGAACATAGGCCAACAGAAGCACATAGGATAATAAAAGTGTTGAACTCCAAAACTAAATATGAGCTTGAAGAGCTTAATATTCGAGACATAACATACACAGTGATGGAATTCAAAAGAGTGTTGACAAAGAAAAAAATTATGGTGCAATTGGAGAACAAGTGTAAAGAATTAGAGTTGCAGGTTAGAAGATTTAAAAAAAAGTTTTTATTATTGTGGGAAAAGGGTCTTCCAACCTTAAGAGCTTCGAATGGAAAATTGATTCAATTATACAAGTATCAAGAAAAATTATGGAATATAGTTACAGATACTTCTAAAATTTCTAAAGTAAGAGGAATAATAATTGGAGAAGATTTAATTGAGGAACTGCAGTATGATCTCCATATTCAACACGAAATTCATCATTTATTCCTCAATAAGACAACTTTCTAGGCTTACACAGAAGTAGATGAAAGGTTTAGAAGCATGGTAATTTTTTCCATTCAAAGTGAAGAGCGATGGGATAAGTTACTGGAGTTGATTGATTATAGGTAAATAGAAAATCCTATGGTTTTGGGAACAGACAAATAGAATAGGATGAAAAGTAGCTAAAGTCAGCAACCAACTCCCTCTAAAGATTCAACGAAACAGTTGAATTTGTCCAAAATTCCCGTTTTTAAGTTTTATTTCAGAAATATCTATATCTTTGTTAGATGTTATTGTGTAATCGATTCCTTTTCGGAATCCGAAGTTAGTTCCACAGAAAATATATAAATATTTTGTAATAATACTTAGAAAGGGTTGGGTTGTATGAATAAAAGAGCTCTACATTGATGTAAGTTGTGAATTTTTACTCAAAGTAAGAAATTTTAGAAATACAAAGGCAATTTTGTTCCAGGATTCTTGTGTCAAGCAAATGGTGATATTTTTCCTCATGTTGAATTGTTTTTCTTTCTGAGTTTTTGTATGGATTTATTTTCTTGATTGTTGCAAGAAGATTAAGAGTTGAATTTACTTAAGTGTACTCTACTCTAGCTTTTTTAAAACAATCTAATGTTTTCTTCTTAGATTAAATATAAAATTCATTTCATATGCTTTATATTTAATTGATCATATACCTTTTCATCTTACCCACATCATAAATATTTTAAGATTCAAGAGTTTTCCTACCCTGCCCTATTACAACTACTCTGTTTATTTGGGATTGATTATTGAGAAGCCTAATGACTCCATGCCCAATGGACTTTTCCTACATTCTTCAACCAAAATTTTGAAAAACTCATCTTGAACTCTTATATCTATCATGAATATTGAAAGCAGAAATTAAATCATGCAAAGAGAGTCCTCTCTGAAGCTGGAAGGGCTAGATTCGAACTTTAAAAATGGTTTGTGGTTACCTTTGAAATTTTCGTCCTCAGCCTAGGAAAAATATGAAGTGTTAACATTTTGACGACCATACCAAGGATGCAAAATAAAAAAAAAATATTTCCCTAGTAAATATTGATCTCAGAGTCTTAAAACTATTTCCTGTGGGTGAAAGTGAAGTAGAAGCTATTAAGTTGAATTTTCCACCCAAAATTTTTACATATACCTAGCTGTAAATTTTTTCTTTGAAGATCTCGCTCCCAGAAAGGTTTACACCGATCCTACCCAGATCCTAATCCTCCTAAAGTTGTAAATAATCCTGAAAGGCCGATTAGAAAGAAGAGCTTTACAGAAATTTAAGCAAGCAATAATACTTTGCCAAGAATAAATTCACTTCCAAAAAGCCTTATAATAGTTGAAGATATTGAGTTTGATTTACCTTTTGAGCAAAGTCTTTTCAGAACCAAATCAAAAAGCTTTGTCTCTGAAACATTTGTAGATGAAACCAAATTGAGACCATATATCTCTATACAAGAGCCCGTGATTTCACAATCTGATAAGGACACCTTACATCAGTTTTAAAAGCTTGAAGATTTGGTAGCTAAAATAAATAAAATTGTTGAATAATCATTCATAAATCAATATTATATTGTTACTTCTCCACCTCCATCATTCATCTCTCCTTTAATTTCAAATTTTTCTGTTGTTCCTATTTCATCAGTGGTTCATACTCCTTGTACACCAACTCAAAAGATCACAACTCCACCACCTTTACTACCCCCAACATCAAGCTCTACTATAATTCCATCTATCCCTCATATTCCAATTATGGCAGCTCGATATGATCCTTTGGTTTTGCAACAACCACTCAATGCTATGCCACTAAACTATGCACAACATATACCCCAATTTGATGGCACTGGACCCATAACAACCAAACAACACATTGATAATATGGTTGATTTTGGATACCTAGAAGAGGTCAATGACGATGATTTTCGAGTAAGGTTGTTTTCCCAAAGTTTGGTAGGTGAGGTAAGAAAATGGTATAGGGGATTGGCAATAGGAAGTATTGATAAATTACAATCATTTCATCAAGTTTTCCTTTCTTGTTGGGAGATAAAAAATAATCCACTTCAGATTCTTGCAAAGTATGAAGGTTTAAAAATATCCCCAGGGGAATCTATTTAGGTTATTCAGATAGATTCAATAACCTTTATAATGCAATTCCAACAGAGATTAAACCTCCTCCAGGGTTGGCCTTACTTCAATATCCAGATGGTTTTGATGCAGATATGGCTTATCAAATGAGAGAAATAAATCCAACTACCTTGGAGGATATGAAAAGAAATGATGTTAGTATAGAGGCCAATTTGCTGGCCAAGAAAGCTAAGTTTAGAACTAAGAAGTGAGTGACTATTAAAGAAGAGAATTATTCGTCATCATATGTAAAATTGGACACTCTAGTTAAAAATATGGAGAGGATGATGGAAAGAATGACATTGACATATATGACTGCACCAAGAGAACCACATGGAGGTCCATAGTTCAGAAATCCAAATTTCAGAAGGCAACAACCCCAAATCAAGAAAAGAGACCCCATAAAAACAACATATCAACAACAAATTAGGCCACATTTTCAGGAAAATTATGTCAAAGAAGAACATGAGATAGTGGAAGAACAAGATGAAAATCAGATGAATGTTGTTGGTGATTGGGACACATATGATATTTTCTTAAAAAAATATGATCAAGACTTTTTTTGTTGTTGTCACAACTAGAATCCATTTCTGTATAGTTTGAAGATTACAAAAAATGTTATCAAAATACCTAATCTCGAAAATATAAAACAAAAACAAATACTCCTAAAAAGATCCAAACATATACTCCTTATAGAAGTCAAACAAAGGCTGATCCTCCAAAGGAAGTCCCTCAAATGCAGGATACAAATGTGAAAGAGGTAGAAAAAACTCAACATTATTTTAATCTTGAAAATTAGTTGTCCAAGGTGAAAATTTATGTTCCATTGAGAGAATTAATGAAAAAATATGTATATAGAAATAAAATCATAAAGGCATTAAAGATAGAAGAAGGAAAAAATATTGTAAATATAATTGATGACCAACCTAGATTGTTGTTTGGACCAGAAGTTGAGGGAATTTCACAAAATGGTAATGTACCTCCATTTTATGTTAGTCTTAACATACATGATTTCATTTTTCACAATGCCATGTTGGATTCAGGAGCTTCACATAATCTCATGCCAAAGGTGATTATGGAAAAAATTGGATTAGATATAACCAGACCATATAAAGATATTTTCTCTTTTAATTCAAGCAGGTTAAGATGTTTAGGATTGATCAAAGATTTATGTATAACCCTTGCTCAAATCCAAACAAAAAGTATAGAAATGGATGTTGTTATGGCTGATATTCCTCCAAAATATGGAATGCTCATATCAAGGTCTTGGGGAGAAAAGTTGCAAGGCACATTGCAAATGGACACGACATATGCAACCATTCTTGTTTTTGGACAAAAAAGTAGATTGTATAGATAGACCCTTATGAAATACATGGAAAGAATCTAGGATAAGACTAATAATTATCCATTATATTCTGTACACTCAGATATAGATTCCTTCATTTTACATCATTATATATGTTTAGAAGAAGAAGTTCAAGATATGGATAATAAATCAGACAAGGAAAGGGATGTAAAGTTGAAATCTCAGTAGCATGTATCTACCTAATTTAATTGAACCCTCTACGAATTTCATTTACATTCATGAGATCAATTCTGAAAAGAACCTCTCAAATATCGAAGAAACCATTCCTCTCGATATTTTGATCAAACCAGGAATAGTAAAAAATAATTACATTGAAGCATATTGTTCTTCATCTGAAGTCAAGACCTATCGAGCCCTTATTCATGAGTTTAGAGATGTATTTGCATGGACATATGAACAAATGTGAGATATCAACCCAAACATAGTGGTGCATGAAATTAAAATGTATCCTAATGCTAAAATTTTCTGAAATTCCTCCTTCTAGTCCATCCTAAGAAGGTTGTTGGGATAAAAGCTAAAGTTGAAAAGCTTCTTCATGCTAGTTTCATATACCCGGTTCCTTTAGCTGATTGGGTTTCAAACGTAGTCCCTATCATGAAGAAACATGGCACGATTCGAGTATGCGTCAATTATCTGGATGTTAATCGAGCTTGTCTGAAAAAAAACTACCCAACCCCGTTTATTGACTAGATTGTTGATGATTGTGATGGTTGCAAGATATATTCATTTATGGATGGATTTTTGGGTTACAATAAAATCAAAATCCTCTTGACGAACCAACCTAAAACAACATTTATTTGTCTCTGGGGTATTTTCTCTTAGAAAAAGCTCCCATTTGGTCTCAAGAATGCAGGGGCCACATTTCAACGTGTGATGGATTATTCTTTTCATGATATTAAGCATATCATGCAACCCTATTTGGACGATCCCCCTGCTCATTCCAAGCATCGAGTTGATCACCCTCTGCATTTACGGTCCATTTTTCTCCTCTGTAGGGACTATAACATTCGACTTAACCCACACAAATGTGTGTTCTATGTTGGTTCTGGTTGACTCCTTGGTTTTGTTATTTCCAAACAAGGAATTCGAATTGATCCCCTCAAACTCTAGGAAATTGTTGATTTTCCAGCACCCTCCTCCTTAGTTCAGTTAGAAAGACTCCAAGTGAAAGCTAACTTTTTGAGGATATTCATCCCTAATTACGTCGAGATGACCAAAGGATTTACTCGCTAAATGAAGAAAGGGATTCCATTCCATTGGGATGACATTGTACATAAAGTGTTTGATGCCTTGAAAGATGTGGTTCAGACATCTCTCTTATATCCCCCTGACTATCAACGCGACTATTTCCTGTATCTCGTTGCCGCCATCTCTACTATAGCTATGGTGTTTGTTTAAGAAGATGACATTGGTATTGATAATCCCATTTACTATATGAGTCAGAACCTCAAAGATACCGAGATCTGATATACTCATGTCGAAAAGTTGGCTTTGGCGCTAGTTCAAGCCATTCAGATATTTCACCATTACATATTGCTTCAGAAAACTATTGTCATTTCAGATTGAAACCTGATGACATATATACTGTCACGAAAATTGACAGGGGGAATGTACTCGAAATGGATAGTTATTCTCCAATATTTTAACTTGGAATTCATCAAATCAAAGTCAAATAAATCCTTAGTTCTTGCTAAAATAATGTGTGATCTTCCCTCCCTTTATGCATAATCTATATTTGAAGATTCCATCCCTGGTGAGTCATTGTTTTTGATATCGTCATCTAACTCATGGTATGGATATTTCATGATTTATCCCCAAAATCAAACTTTCTGACCTAATACCTCTTGCTCTGAGCAGTGACGTATTTGGTACCATTCCTGAAATTATCTGATTATCAGAGACACCATTTACCTTCGTGGTATTGATACGGTTTTACGAAGGTGTATCACCCCTTAGGAGGTTGAGAAATTTCTAAATGATTACTATTCATGAGCACATGGCAGACACTTATCTGGTTATGCTACCGTGAAAAATATCTTACGCGCTGGTTATTTTTGACCCACCATTTTTCACGATCGTATCCTTGCAGTCCAGAAGTGTCATGCTTGCTAGATATACGATCACAAAGTTCATGCTCAACTTGCTCCACTCCATCCCGTTATCGCCGTTGGTCCCTTTGCAAAATGGGGTATCAAATTTATGACATGTAACCCTCATTTGACTGGGGAGCATGGTTATATCATTGTCACTATTGACTGCTTTAGTAAGTGGGCCGAAGTGATGCCTACATTCAACAACACTGTCGAAACAACTCCATACTTCTTTTTCAACCACATGATTGCTAGGTTTGGCGTTCTGCAAGCGATAGTCACAGATTACAAGAAGCATTTTCAGAATCATATGATGACTGAATTAACTGCCAAATTGGGACTTCAAATGAAAATTCCACTCCCTATTATCCTCAGGCTAACAGATAGGTTGAAGCTATCAACAAAGTTATTAATACTATGCTTCAACACATGATAGGGATCCATAAATAAGACTACCATTTACTTCTCTATGTTGTGTTGTGGGATTTATGAACCTCTGTAAGGACTACTACCAGATTCACACCATGTAAGTTGGTTTATAGTCTGGAAGAAATCCTTTCCATTGAAAGCGAAATTCCATTGTTAAAAATAGCTATTGAATTTCTCCCTGCTACCTTCGCAGAAGAGGAGTGTATTTTACACTTTACTCGATTGGATGAAACCTAGGGCAATGCCTCTTTGGCCAACAAAGCTCATAAAAGATGCATCAAAGAGAAATATGACAAAAGTGTCATGGATAGAGTCTTCTCGGAAGGATATCTGGTACTCTTATATGACCAGGAGGCCGATAAGTTAGGCCCAAGAAATTTCTAGCCTGTGGCTGGGCCCATACATTTTCAAATGTGTCCTAGAAAAAGGGTCTTATGAATTAGTAGATCTTGATGGAATTCCACTGTCGCAACCTAGAAATGGGTTGCATCTCAAAAAATACTATGCTTGATCCCATGAATAGTACAATGTGTACATACTATCTATAGGTGTGTTGAGTGTGTTTGTAGTGTGTTTTTTAGAGTTTCCCACGGTTTATGTTGATTCCTATTTACTTTTTTTTTGCAGATGTAAACCTCTCTCGAACCATATATTGGCTATGCCGATGGAGCTAGCCATAGTATTCGAAAGCTATCCTCCGCAGCACGGGCCATCTTTGCTCCAAATGGAGAGCTAGTGAGCATGCAAGGGATTTGGATTGGTTGTTCTACTAACAACATCATTGAGTATAACACAATGGTTGAGTTAATATTTGATGCTCTTTCACATGGTATTGATCGTATAGTCATGAGGCTTGAATCACTGCTTGTAGTAATACGACTGTGAATATCTATTCAGTGAGAAATCCTACCATCCTTTGCATGGTTTTGAGAGTGGGTCTTCTAGAAAGGCATTTTGATTTCATACAATATGAACACATTTCAAGAAGTCTAAACACTTTAGCAGATGCCATAGCTAATTTAGTTTTAGATAGACATTTGCAACGAATGTAAGTAACTTTAAATTCACATCACATTATATTGAAAGCATAATAGAAACTAGGAAACACTGAATATATATATAGACACATATGGCTATATCACCCATATATAAAAAACTACATGTAAACATCTAAGTAGACAATCAGTGGTGCTCATGATAAAATGATACTGCACGAGATATCTTGCACAGTAATCAACCAATATGACTAGGTACCTCGATGGTATGTCGCTAAAGTCACAATGGAAGTTGATTGACTACGATCTCATCAACCCCGTGAGTTAATCCCTTCATGTGGCACTCCAATTCCTTTAGGACCTCCACTACCGCAAGATACTGTAGCGCATCCCGTCCCACCGCAACGACCTATACTGGTCCCATTGCCTGCAATGGAGATATGTAGCACCCACTGGTCAAACATGTCCAATGTATGCATGAAAGCATCAAAAAGTTTAGTCTTGGGAACATGAAAAAACACAAAAAAAATTTAAAACTTCTTAAAAAATTAATGGTCGAAGTATCTTACCTGTAGCATCCCATTGCTTGCCCTTAGGCTGCACGAGCTCTATATCATCGCAGAAATCCATCCCTGCGTAAGGATACTAATAGATCATGATGAAATGTCTGCGCAAAAATCCAAGGTTGTTGAAAATATTATCGCTGATGGACTTGCTTGTCTGGCCATGTGGTCTATCTACCTCCTCATCCACGAGATCCTCAGAACAAAGGGTTCGAGTACAATCAGCCGAGGCTGCGGTAATAGTACCCGCTCTAAGGCAAAAGGGACCAAGATGGCACCATATCCAAAATTTTTCAACTTACCCTCCTTTTATTTAGTAATTTTTTCCTTCAAGTTGACCAAGACACCATCACTCCAGTTGAATACTGTCAGAATTAGACATTCTACCCCATACTGCATGTATAATATTCTTGCCACATGTAATGTCAAGTTGCCTGCCAATATTTCTATGATGAAAAAAATTGTTCTCAAAGGTAGTTGGGTCACATATTATTTTTTAATATTTCCGTACCTAGTAGGAACGACTCGAGGTCTGCAATAGGAAGAAATGTAATCTTCACCATCTCACCACCACTTCCTCCAACTAAAAGAGAGATGGGGACACCTCACTTTGACAATCCTGTCAGAAAGTAAATATCATATAATTGTATCTCGAGTAGATTCTCCCCAAAACTAAATACGTGTGCCTGAACATCCCATGAACGTACAAGTTCCTTTAATAACTCCATTTGCTGCCTCATCCCGAGAAGCCAGAAGAATTTCAACAACCACAATTTTTAAGCACCCGGATGGCAGTAGCATCATTTGATGTAGTTAAATATTGTGCTTCATGCTCTCTTTCTCTCTAGATAAATGACATTTTGTGATAATAGGTACCTGAAACATCAACAAAGCACTCATTATTCTCTTTCTCATGTAAAAAATTTGACAAAATTTGAGGCAAAATTTAGAAAAAACTTAGAGAAATGCACCCAATGCACCCCAAGAGGCTTAGACAGAGTGTTGCACCTCTGTCTATAGTGTTCCACTACCTAGGTACAATTCCATTTTCAACACAGATGAGGTGTGTTGGTTCCAAGGAATTTTTTTTTTGAACCCTAGGGGCCTAAAAAACTTGAAATTTTTTCATGAAAACACAAAAATGAAACATGGAAAGATAAATAAAGGTCTTAGCTCCTACTTGGATCTGAAAACACTTGAAATGGTTTCTTGGATTGGTCGCAATCATCTGCAGAATATCGAGGGAAAAAGAGATCCAATTATTCACTGTTGGAGGTAAAGTGTGAAATGGTAAAAATGAGAAGTCATTTTAGATATTTATGGTCATTTTCTCATTATTTTATTAATTTTTTACATTTTGACCTAAATATGCTTCATTTTTACTATGAAACATGTATGTTTAATCCTTCTTGTGGTGTTTTGAACAGGATGAAAACTATTAGCAGTTTTTTACTATGTTGTGACAAGTTACTTTAACCAAAGAGTACACTTTTATCTCTTTTTTCGGACTCTATAAACCAACGAGAAAGGAACCCCCTAGAGTCCTCTTTCACCTCTTTTCAGACTCCCAAAATAGGAAAATATTTCTGCCCATTTTTCCTTTCAAGCTCGTGAAAGTAAATGAAAATATGTCTACTCAGTATAAGTTTAACCCTTTTCTGGACTAAGATAGACTAACTATGAAAAAGGAATACCTTAGTCGAACATGGCTAAGAGGTTCTCTTGGGTATTTTTTTCTCCCTTTTCATACTCGAGAGACTATCTATGAAAAGGAACATGTGGATTTTTATTTTCCACCTCTTTTTCAAACTTTCTAAACATGAAAAAGATGTCAAGATTTACCTTCATTAGACTCGTTAAAACATCAAATAATGATGGACTTGTCGAACATAGCAAGGCTGAACCACTTCTTATCAGGGTTTTTTTAAAATACTTGGAAGGATACATTCAGAGGATGAAATTACAGATTAAGCACATGTTATCCTCCTCAAGCTTGTTAAAAAATAAATAGGTACTGACCAGTATGGTTGGGGAAATTGGGAAAACAGGGGATTCCATTTTTGCTAAATGGAAACAATTCGCTCTTGAACACGACACTTTAAACTTCATATATGTGGCTATTGGGTTGGGTAATCTACTTGTCTTTTTGTTATCATACTTTTGCAGAGCCTCCATTTCAGTTTTGGGTCAAGGTTGGAAACTCCATTCAATGTCCTTATGTGTTAAAGATATGTCCTTCAGTCGATATATGCTACAATACTCTTAAGCCTTTATTTCATTTCTACCTTTGCTGATCCAGTTCCATTTTAGTATCATTCTGATCATTCAGTCTCAATCATGATACCCATTTTGTGTCGTTGATGGGGGATACATCAAGACCCTCCTGCGACGGATCACTTTTTGTCGACATCAACATATCATCCAGGAAGTTGACTTAGGAACACCCATTTGGTACCTTGGTGATTGCATAAATTAATGGAAAGTTTCCTTGCTCTTGACGAAAATTTTACATCAGTGACCTTTGACTGAAATATTATGTGTGGTGTTCGACATCAACTTATTTACTCACACCATACCGATTGTACCATGGTGTCTTGAGAGCCATTAAATTCATCTGTGGTTTATCTAGATGATTTAGGTGGATATTGGTGGCCACCTGCCTATTCCATTTGGACCCCAACCATTGTTTCATTTAGATTTTTAGTTTCCTTAATTGTAGTAAAATTTACTATTTTTGGCAGTTTTTTCAGGTCCTGAACTTCCGTAGTCGTTTTGAGGCCATAAACGACATTTTTTGGGAAAAACAGGAGCAACATGGGTCTTTGACCAATTTTTCTCACTCAAACATTGTATTCTTCAGATAGATATTTCTAATGAGGTATTGTGCACATCAAACAAAGATCGTATGCCATAGTTACGTCCTCGAGAAGTTGATGTACCAATTTACCCAAATGAGGCCCATAGTTTTGGCGCTTCATCTCCTAGGGTTAGGTTTTTGGATGTTTAGGGTTTTTGGTTATTTCTCAATAATAAATAGGCCTTCGAGCCTCATTGTAACATAGTTCAGATGCCTGTAGCCACTACATATTTTCTCAGAGATAAGCTACTAATGCCCTAGCTAGTGTATTTTCATTATGTCTATAAGCATATTTATGTTATTCGATATTAATGAAATGAAGTGTTATTTCCGCTGCATCCCTGTGTTTATGTATATTTCTCAATTTTATTGTGTTCCTGCATAAATCCATATCAGTGGTATCAGAGTGGTCTGCTCTTTCTCTAATTTTCTTTGCATTTCTCCAACGAGGTCAGGGTATAAGGAGTTAGGGCTCGATCTAGTTGAACCCTTGCAAGATTAGCCTTGTAAACCCTGATGACCTCACATGGAGGAAGAAAATAAATATGAGGGAGCAGGAGATCCTATTAAATTATTGCTCAAGGAGGCCCTCAAGAAGCAAAGGAATGCGATGTTGGATAACTTTTCCCAGATCCTTCAACAACTTCCCACCGACGACACATTTGCATCTAGCAGCCACTATGGAGCTGCCACTCCTTTCACGGTACAAGTCAAATTCGACATTTTTGTATTTGAAGGCCTGATAGATGCAGATGCCGTAGATAGATGGTTGAATTTGCTGGAAGGGTATTTCTCGGTCCATGATTTCTTCGACTGAGAAAAGATTACTTTTGCACTCCTCAAAGCCACCCCCCATGTCAAATACTAGTGGGAAACCTACTGTGAGAAAAAGGAAGAGAGGGAACCCTCTCTGTCCTCGCCCACACCCACTTGGAATTAATTCCAAGACAACATCAAGGAACAATATTACCCTATGGGGAGCTATGAGGATAAGTACATCTAATGGACCACGCTGTGGCAACAAAGGGATCAAGATGTGCATGAGCTGGAAAATTTGTTCCATACCCTCTGCAAAATGTTGGGTATTAAAGATTCAAAGAAACATTTGGTGCTCAAGTACCACACATTTTTGTACAGATACATTCAGGAGGAAATGGAGTTCCTTGACATTACCTCACTTGGCACGACATATCGATATGCCACCAAGATCAAGCAGAAATTATGCAGAAGAAGCGAGACTTTAGATTTGCGAATTTGAAGCCAGGGAAAGGCACCCCCAAACCACAAAATAAGGGGAAAAGCCAAAACGGGGCGAGTCAAAACAATGCCACAAAGCTAAGGAAGGACACAGGGAAGTGGTGTGAATTTCATAATAGCCCCATTCACAACACAAGCGAGTGTTGGGCCAAATAGTCACTGGTGGCTGAAATGAAGGAATCTGAATCAGATGCATGTTCTGATTCAGAGTTAGAACGAAACAAGGGCAATGAAAAAGGGAAGAAGATAATTGATGTGGAACCCAATGCCACCATTTCCACCACTAAGCTCCATAGGGAGGAGCTCGAGGATCCAGAGGAGGGGGAGCACCTCTTCCATTCCCAAATGTGGGTGAAGGGTTATCCACTGCAATTCCTTGTCAATATCGGAAGCCAAAAGAACCTTATTTCAATAGAGGTCGTGAAGCGACTCACCCAACCAACCACAACACACCTGCAACCGTATCCCATTGGGTGGCTTCACCAAGGAAGAGATATCCACATCTGCCAGTAGTGTCTCCTTCCGTACAACATCAAGCCATTCACAAATGAGGCACAGTGTGATGTTTCTCTACTTGACGTGTCTGATGTATTATTAGGCCAACCATACTTGTGGAAGCGACATGCTGTGTATGAATATAGGATTTGTTATGTTATTATTACTTTGGGGAATAAGTTGTATAGGATACCAAAGTTAGTACCTCCTTCTGCCATCTCCTTGAGTACTGCAAAGAAATCAAGTAAAATTATCTCCCAAACTAGGAAATTTGTTTCCATTACGATTTGCCGACATGGAAAGAAGAAGATTGTGGCTACAACCTCCAAACAGGGCTCCCCTGCGTGGTAGCAACAGATGGAAAAATACATGGAGGAATACAAGGACATTTTATCGTCACCCACAGAGATTCTTCTACACTTTGAGGTCAAGCACTCCATTAATCTGACCTCAGGCGCGCTATTGCCTTATGTTTCCATACCTCATGTGACCACACAGACATAATCCACACATGTATTGTCTATGGTTGATAAAGCAACTAGATTTATTGAACACATCCAACACATCTGCTAACAGGTCCATGAAATCTTGGATTAATCCAATGCCAAGTACAAGCAGCAACATGATCAACATCGGGTGCCACACAAGTTACAGGTGGGCGACCATGTTGCATTTGCAGAAAGAATGCTTAACTAGAGCTCATTGGAAGCTCATACCACTCTGATATGGGTCTTACAACATTATCAAGGCTGTGGGAGACAATGCATTTGAGCTCAGAATTCCCCCATTCCTTGGTTGGAACCCGATGTTCAATGTGGATCACCTTCAACCATACTTTCCACCATTACTCGACACATTTGACATAATAGATATCATGGACGAACTCAATGCAATGGGGACCATTTCTTCCTAAGGGGGGAGGAATGATCCAAGTGGATATCGGTGGCCACCTGCCTATTCCACTTGGACCCTGACCATGGTTTCTTTTAGCTTTTCAGTTTCCTTATAGCACAATTTACTATTTTTGGCAATTTTTTCGAGTCCTAAATTTCCGGAGCTGTTTTGAAGCCCTAAACAAGGTTTTTTGGGAAAAATAGGAGAAACATGGTTTTTTAACAAAATTTTCACACTTAAACATTGTATTCCTCAGAAATATGTTTCTAATGAGGTATTGCATGTGTCAAATGAAGATCGTATGCCAAAGTTACATCCCCGGGAAGTTGATGTACCAATTTACCCAAACAGGGCCCATATTTTTGATGCTTCATCTGCTAGGGTTAGGTTTTTGGATGTTTAGGGTTTTCCATTGTTTCTCAACAATAAATAGGCCTTTGAGCCTCATTGTAATACAGTTCAGAGGCCTGTAATCGCCACATCTCTTCTCAGAGATAAGCTACCAACAACCTAGCTAGTTTATTTTCATTATGTCTGTAAGCATATTTATGTTATTTGATATTAATGAAATGAAGTGTTATTTCAGTTGCATCTCTGTGTTTATGTATATTTATGTATTTTATTGCGTTCTTGCATAAATCTGGATCACTAGCGTCTGTTAACAACTTACATCGTTGGTCAGTAATTAGATCGTGTCTACCATGTTCGAATCCAACTCATTGATTCACATGGTTAGACTCATACAATAGTTGGTCATGTGAATGAGATAGATGACCCCATATATAGTTTCATCCATTCGGGCTGAAATTTCAAGAGTTATACAAAGATCACAATGTATGATGGCCATGTTCATATAGACAGTCATCCATTCATGAGTCCATTAGTTTCATTTGTGGACGCATATTTTGATCATTACACATGTTATGTTAGCTTATGAGTTGAGTATGGGTATGCCTCCCTCATGATCCAGATGTCATGGTAAATGTATTGTAGCAGATGAAGCTCGTTGGTTTTCCTCTTTCCCTACTTGTCACAAGGTAAAGCACTGTAGTCATTAGTCACCATCTCTGACTTTGTGCTTTAGGGGGCATTCTGTTATAGGCCATTTTGTCACATCAAATTAAAGGGAGCCTCCTAATGGGATCAATCAACATCCTATTCCCATTTTCATCATATTTCGTGAAGCGCTAAGCATGTACATTTAATTCCTCAGAATTTAAACCTTAAACTACCCTATCTGATCCAGTTTGAGGTCCAACACTCCCTACAAGCCTATTAGGGTGTGTTCACCTACAACTTGCTCCAATGTGGCCAACGTTGGTAAAAAAAAAGTTTCTCTCCTTTGCACATGCGTTGGTTCTAGAATTTTGGGAAAATGATCGGGATTCTAGAAGCTTCACCTTCTAGGAGTTTCCATAATCTGTTTCAACTACTTACCATGGATTGAAATTCAAATCCTATCATACCCTACTTTGGATTTTTCACCACTTATCCTTTGATCCTATCCCTGCATAAAAGGTGGATATAAGGACCTAGAATGGTAATTAGATAAGAACTCCCAACTTACCCCTCTCTCCTATATATCTACCTTCTCATATGAAATAGGTAATGGTTGGATTTGGAGAGTGATTCTGCCCTTATGATACTGCAGTAAGTAGTTATCATCTCATGCATATGGTGACTGGAGGTGTATATTGTGATAAGGAAAGGACGAGTTTCCAACTTGCAAGAGCTCTTCTACAAGATCAACTGCCACTTATGATTGTAATCACCTTCCATTTATATTAATGCAAAGAATTATCTATTTTCCTATATGTGATGTTGACTCATATATTTCAATACCATTTCGATCTATTGAATAGAGTATTTAGATGATACCACATACATCTCATAGTTTCTTGGCTTGTGTTATCTGACTGTGCAAGTTCTAGTTTTGGAAATCATAGTTGGAATTGGAGCTTCCAAGCTAAAGAAGGAGTGAAGTGTGCGATGGATTCCAGGTAGGCCTCACTCCATCATATATTTACTTTAAGGAAAATCATTGGGTTCCTTGTCTCTTTGTTGTTCTAGGTTGACCACCAAACCCAGGGGAGATGCCTTTGTCCACAATCATAAATTCCATATAAAAAATGGGAATTAGCTCCATGATGGGAGGGGTTAGGATTGAATAAGCATGGCCTCGAAGCTTTCAGTTGGGTTATATTCACCCAACAAAGCTTATAGAATTAATTAATTTTTTTTTTTTTTTTGAGTCATGTGCGCAGTCTATAGTGGAATACAAAGCACAATTCTTCACAAGAAACAATGGTAAGAAATGTGAATGTGCAGAAATTGGCTAGGAAATCATGCAAGTGACTAAAAAGTAGGTTTTTGACCTTATTACCCAGAATTCTTGTTTTCTTCAAGGTGTTTAAGTTGTTGACTTGCAAGGGAGTGCTTTAGAACACATTGATTGGATGGAGAAATATCCATTTTAATGGCCAGTTGTCATGGTGACAAAATGACGTGTAACAAACTCCCCCCTAAAGTGTGAGATCAAAAATGATATTTAAGGACTGAAGTGCTTTATCATGCCAAGGTTTGGATCGAAAAGCATGATTGGAGACATGCAACAATAAATCAAGGGTTACAATGGAATATACATGTTGGGTTTGTGTTATATTCTTTCCAAGACTAGAAGTAGGTGCGAAGTGGGGGGTAAGAGGGGTGTTAGCCCCCTACACAGGGTCCAGGGCAGCGCCCTGTGAATTTTTTTTTTGGACCCTATTTTATGTGGGCGAAATTACCTATGGTTTTGTGCATGGTTATGCGCACAATTTTGGGGCATGATGGTTTTCTGCCTCTAGTATTTTGTAGATCTAGTCAAGGGAACTGCGATTATGTTCTAATCTAGGGTTAATGGATTAGGGCTTATGAATGCTTCGGCATGTATATATATGTGTTGTAAAACTAAAAGGAAATTAATGAAAAATCAAGCTGGTAGTCCCGATTTGGGATCCAAGGGAAAAATCTCTGTGTATATCTATTTTATGTTTTATGCTCTCGCTATTGTTTATTTTATGTTTTTAAGAATTTGTTCTTAGATAATTTCTGTACAGGGTTGCAACCTACAATACAATCATCATTGAGGTTGGCATTCCCATACTCAGAGAAAACATAAATCAATGAACTAGTAGGGAAATACACTAAGAATCATGTCAAAAATAGACATAATATGGACACAACCATCAAATATGACTCTATTTGTACAATCATGAATACATAGCTCCTCACAACCTAGATGGATGAAACTAGATCCAGGGTCTTTATCTCCATCTCTACCGATCCATAATAAAAATATAACTATGCGAGTAAATGTATTGAAGTCAAACATGGTAGAAACCACTTGATTATTGGTTAATGATGTGAACCGTTAACAAGTGTGAGAGAAACCACCAATAATTACAATGGTCCTCAAGGTAATTTCGGTACAATCTATGGAGTGTGAAAAGACATCCTGAATTCAAACACTCATAGAATCATTTGATATAAGGTCAACAATGAGAAAATGTCATCGAAGGTGAGAAACCTGCCATTAAGGCATGCATGCTTCAAGGTACTGAAGAGGGTTTCTAGATGAACTTCCTAGATAATAAGTTGAAGTCGATAGGAAGCAACCCATCACAGGAGGACCTATGACATGAAAATCATGTCAAGTTTTAAAGAATGGTTTACTAGGACTAACTCAGGGATGGCCGACGTGATTGAAGGCTACAAATTGCAAGGTAATTTTAACTGAGGTTGGAATTCTCTTGAACATATCAACGACATGACATTTATACTTGGCAACATTTGACTCAACGATAATACCGAAAAACAACTAAAGACTTTCAATGAGGTTCCATTAACTATGAGACAAATGGATTTCCCAACCGAGACACACATGTGACGGAGTATCATGTTCAAGAGAAACATACTGGCATTAATGAAATAAAAAAATTAATATTTTTTCCCAGTTCCCCCCCACCATTACTGGCAAGTACCTCTTTATTTTTTTCAAGCTTGAGGAGGATAAAATTTGCTTGTTATGTAAGCTCATGCTTCAAATGAGTCATCCAAAGTATTTTTAACGAACCCTAGGAAGGAGTGGTTCGGTCTCGTTATGATTGATCTCAAGAAAAACATAGATTTTGGATATGATGTGAGGTATAACATGACCGATATCGATAAAAGTACTTTTCAGAGGGAGTCTGGATCCCCTCTCAAGCTCAAGGATGTGATTTTTTTACCGGGTCTAAATAAGAATCTAGTTTCTTTCATGGTATTATAATACTATGGCTACGATGTGATATTTAGCAAAAGGAAGTTTTTCCTTAGACACATCGCCATGAGACAAGTGAAGTAGATCATTGTGTGAGTCAAGAAACTGTATGCGTTTGAGTTCAAAGATGCATGGAAATAATTGAGGAGAAAGGATAAGATTAGAGACTTGGTGGTTGAGAGGGAGCATGGTTTACCTCTGAAAATGGAGCCTCAGAAGAAACCTTGGCAAGTTGTGGAGCAACCACAAATAGAGAAGCAGAGGGGAGACAAAGTGGAAAAATATACTCAATCAGAGATCTCTAGTAGGGAGATATTTTGAGCCAATTGGGAAAAGGGAGAACATGTAGCCATACCTCTAGGTGTGAGGTGGGGCGATGTGAAGCAATAGTCCCAGGAGTGCAGGAATTTGGGTAGGGTCCATTGAGGTGTTTTTGGTCTCATGGACCATTACCTTGCTACAGGGGCTCACAATATTTAGTAGTAGGAGGATAATTTTTAGTCAAATATTGAGGAGTGCAAAGCAGTGTTAACAAAAAAGTAGGAGCCTCAGTAGAAGAGCTAGCAACAACACAATTTTCCCAGTAGACAATTGCATATTGATTCAGTGATTATTTATTTATTTATTTTTGGATTTTTTTTTAGTTGCAAACATTGCAATAGCAACAACAACAATGATAAGTGTTTCATGCAGTACATTCCAAAGGTGATGGACTAGGATAGATGTGAATCCATTTCTTGTTGAGAGGGAGTGTTGAAAAATGGCAACAAGAATATACTGATTTAATTTTCCCTTGAATTAAATTAGGAGAAAATCGAAATTCCACATCACAAGACAACTTGAATGAGTTAACTGAGTTGTTATTACCTAGTTAGATTAGTAAATTCTAGTTGAGGGATTAAATTGAGTTGTGTACAACCTAAATTTTAGGAGCCTATGTTGAGTTTAATTTCAGTTGTAACAATTTAATTCTGTTAAATTGAGTTAAGGTTATTTAAACTAGTTCCAACTGTTGGAGGAACTAGTAGGAGGGCTAGCGGTGGGGTGTGACTTCAGTGTTTAACCGGTTGATTGATCAGTTGAATAATAATTAACTCATGGTTGAATATAATTCGAGTTACACAGTTGATATTGGAGTTCAAGGGCAGTGTACTATCAGTTGTATAATTATCCAAGTTGTATAGGTGGTGCATGCAGTCAGAGAAGGGCCTATAGGGATTGTGCAATTATGGATGAGGGATTTCCCTAAATAATAGGGGCTAATTCCCATTGAAACAAAAAAAGGAAATAGGACTTGGTTAGGCTTGTATTGGGTTAAGTACTGACCATGACTAGCTTCTATAGCAATGAGATAGATTGTGATAGTGCAGAGGTTGCTCGGGCTTGAGCAAAGCATTGCAATTTTCTCTATTTTTTTGACTATTGCAGTATACATATAGGAGGGGTTTTAGGTTGTGTATTTCCCCAGGAAATAATTGTGTAATGTGTTGATTGAATTCCTTCCCTTGTATGCTTCATGATTTTGTGATCGCTTAATTGTTTCCTCAATTGGTAGAGTAGATTCAAGTCTATTGTTTTAGTAAATTACATTTAGCAGTTTGAATCTACAAGGAACTTTTACAAACTGCACCCTAGCCTTGTCATGCATGCGGTTGGGGCTCTAGGTTAGTGAAACAAGGTTCCAACTCGGGGATTGACGACTTGGGGTGTTTCTTCATCTCCTGGGTGATCTGTAGTCCTTGTAGGATGTGAAGTTGTGGTTAGTATGTATCAGTTGTAGGCCCCACTTCCTTAGATGAAACTAGGAGGTTGGGTCATGTTATAGTGGGAATCCGCTTCACATTTACCCGAATGGCTTATAAAAATGGGTAAATTTTGGGTGGCATAATTACAACCCTATCCCTGAATATTAAAAATAATAAGCATACCCCTTTGATACTACATGACGATGTCATTTGTGGGACACTTGTTCGACAAAAGAGCATCACATTGACCAAGGGATGAGCCTTGAAGTCCCGAATAGGTAATATAATAAGTGCTCTAGGTGGCCAAAAATCATTGTTCCATGTGTCATAAGTGTGAGAAGAACATCATCAAGAATCAATAAGAAAAAATTTGCTCGTATTTTTCAAAATAATGGGTATTTTTCCGACCAAATTCTGCCATGTATCTCTAAATGGTTGGAATAAGCATTAAAAGGAAAAAGGTAGCTTTTTGTCCCATTTTGCTCAATTTACACTATGCAATTTTTCTTGAGAAGTGGCCCAACAACCTAAAACTACTACAAAGCTAACTTTGATAGATTACTAAGTAAAATCTAGAATCCTGCCTTCATTTCATTTTAGTAAAAATGAAGATTAAAAGTGAAAAATCCCCATACTTTAGATTTTTACCATATTATAAACTTTGAATGCCTAACATTGATTGTTTGAGAAGCATATTCACATGAAACACGTTGAGGATTCAACCTATATGAGCTCAGGGAGTGGGCTTTTCAATGTTTTCAAGATTAATAAGACATTTCCTTGACCTGTGAATCCTATTTGGCATAGTTCATAATTCCCAATGGCATACTCTTACCTTGAATTTAATTCGTGGTGTGATGAACATTATCTTCCCAATAAACAAGTTATTGCATCTAAAAATGGATAAATCTTGTTCCATATTAACCCCAAAATCGTTCAAAAAATTCTCAAGATAGTGATACCAAATTAAACACAAAGAGTAGGTCCAAGTTGACATGCAAAAATATCAAGACAAGATGAAAATAAATTTTGACACGAAGATGAAAGAAAGATATTCCAATCAGAGAAATCTAATGTTGAGGTGGGATGCCAAAAGACATGATAAAGGAAAACATGGTAAATTTGAAAAACTATGGTTGGGACCTTTCAAAATTCCCGAGGCTAAGAGAAATAACACATTAATATTGCACAATTTGGATGGTGAAGTCTTACCATTGCTTGTGAATGAGAAATTTTTGAAGCATTTCATACAATTCTGAAGAACCTAAGGGGTCTTCTTTCATTGTTCTTCGTAAATATTGGTGTGAATTTTATTTTACAATGAATGGTTTTATTGTTTTCTAATATAATTTGACTCCATAGCCTTAGGTGAGGGCACTTGTTGTCGTTCTCAACAACTCACATGGAGATGTTGACCCCAAATGGACCCGATGTTGTAACAATAATGGTTTTTGTGTGCATTGTATATTTTTTATGGTTATTTATGTAGTTGATTTTTAAAAAAAAAAAAAAATTCTTGTGGGGCCCTTTTTTATCACAAGTGGTAAAGTCATGTCAAGGCCCCTTGAGTGCTCGATGGTTAATAGAGGGGGGAGAGGTTTTGAAGTTATCCCCGAGTGGTTTATTTCCAAGACATGCATTGTTACACGTCATTTTGTCACCATGAAAGTTGACTGTTCATATGGGTCTATCACCACCTATCTCATGTTCCCTTAGAGGTGAAAAACACCAATGTTCCTAAATCAAGTCTTGGAATTGGATAAAAGCTCTGTAAAAACCTAAAAATTCTACCGATGCGGTTTTTATAGCCTTTCCTTGCACATGCACTGCAGTTCTGTCCATAAACTATGGCAACTCCCGCACTTTTTGCCACTATTATCTACGCACCCCCACAAAAAGAAAATAAAAGAAAAAGGTAAATTCTAGAAGCCTAGTTGGCCTAATATTCTCCCAACTAGAAGCTTCTAGAGTCGCGATCAGTTCGAGCTTTATCCCTCCACTCATGGACCTTATCCCTTGGTGCATGGATCTCAAATCACTTCATTAGAGGAATCCATCCCCCTCTTCATGAAACTGAAACTACCTCCATTTCCCTATAAATTGATCTCCAGTTTCAGGTTGAAGGGTAGATTGTAAACTATAGATGCTGAAGAGAATTCATAAGAGTACATACTTTCTACACTAGTGAGTTGTTGTTGACATGAGAATGATCACACCCTTGTGTCTATAAATGCATGCTAGTATTTAGAGAGGAAGGCTTATCAAACTGAAGGAGAAACGATTGTTTGGGACCCCGGGAGAAATTTGTACGACATCAAGGCATCAGGTTGTAAGACTACTCTTTTTATTCAAGATAATACATATGGATCTCTTTTTTTCACTGAGTCGTTTCTGTGCTTATTGGAATAAAATCAATATTTAGACTCCTTGATCAATAAGTTGGATTAATATTTGCTGATTATTATATGTTGCAGATGCTTTGATCCTTTGTCTTGTATTTTATTGCAGGTTCTACTTATTGGAAAAACCACTTTGGAGCGACGGGACAAAGGATTACATCAAACGTTTGGATTTCAAGGTAGGGGAATATCCTCTCTACTTTCTTATAATAATTATGAAATGCAATTAATCTAGAGGAAAAGGTTTCCAAATGGATATTTGTTTCTAGTTACTCGCTGGAGTACTAGGGAGATCACTCTTGTCCGCAAGAGGGATTAATCCACATAACAAAATGGTGACCATACTGGGGAACTAGAACTTAGTTTTCTTTATTTATTATCAGTTTGAATTTTAAAGTTTTCTGATTTTGACTTATCTAACTCTGGTTGGGTAGATAAATTTTAAGAATCCCTAAGAAAGAAAGCCTATTATTTATTTTTTCCAATTTTTTTCCTTGCTTGCGTGGTTTTCAACAGAAAATAGTGCGACAACCTGCGCAGATTTTAGTTCAATCCAGTGTGCATGTGCTCTATTTTCCACTATAAACTGTGCATCCCCGGATTTTTTTTGAAAAAATTAAATTTCTCTTTTTTAGAGCCAGATAATCTAATTCTTTATGTTTGCCCTAATCTATCTTAGTTGTAAAATCTTGTGTGATAATTTCTGTTTAGCAACTTTTGCATTTGTGTGATTTATCATCCCATTTGCGCTTTATAAGTGAGAGTTTTCCCTAGTTTATTGCTGCTCTATACAAAAGATACCTTCATTTGCCTCAACTTATTGGTATGATGATATTGTATTTTTGAGCCATTAGGATCATTGTAGACCCTACTTTTATGAAATTGATTCCTTTTTCATTTGCAAATCTGGAAGAGCTTTTAGCTTACTGAAGCCCGATATAACACCAAATAATTTTTGGATGTTTTCATTTCTGCTGAGATAAGTAGAAATTTTTCTTAGTCTGATCACAAACTAGGAGAAAACGTCCTCAACAATTCTAGATAGACTTCAAAATTATGTTTTTCTTTGATTTTGAAATTTATGTTTTTATAATTTTTAGAGATTGTTTTCCTTTGGAAATGGATTGTTTATTGAATTGTAGTTTTTGATTTGATTTTTCAAGGAATTTTACTTCAAAAGAGTAATTGATCATTCTTGCAAATTGAGTTCTTCATGAAATCATCTTCTTTTCAAAAATAGATTTTTTTATGAACGAAAGGATTTGTGTTTGGAAAATTGATAAATCTCTCAAACTTTCCTTTAAATAAGATTCATTGAAAAGAAAGAGTTGCACTTCTCATTTAGATGCATTTAGAGTATTTTTGAGGCGGGTCACAAACATCGTTCCCTTTATATTAAGCAACAACCAAATTAATACAACACGTTAATAAAATCAATCTAGATATTTTACATTTTCTAGGGATCATTCCACCAACATAGCTTAGGCTAGTGTTTTGGAATAGGTTGTAATAAACATTCTAAAATAGCTAAAACAAACAAGTAGAATCTTGCTGTAGGAAAATCCAATTATTGCATTTATGCTCTGGGAATCTCTTCTTAAAAGAGTCAAGCATGAGATCATGTCAGATCCAGTGAGGTAATTGTACCTATCTGATTGGCAAAGAGAGAATATGTGCACGTAATACAAACGGTAAACCTCAGATTAACCATTGTCGAGGAGTCTGGGGTAACTTGTTGGAAAACCTCAGATTTACCATATTGAGGAGCCTTCAAGGGGATTGAGCTTGATATTCTGCCCTTGCATGTATATCAAATTGCAGACTGTTCCGACAGGTAAATTTATTTCTGTTGGTGACCTTAGTGACAATAATCTTCAGGATTTTTCCCAAGGTGACGGTGGAGGGAAGGTCCCACTGTACCTGGAATAGACGTCGGCTAGACTCACTTGGAATTTCCAGAGGGTAGTCTTCACTTCGAGATGAAATAAGTGGAGGGACTTGAACCAGACTATTTTATTAAGCAAGTTGTCGGAGTAACTATTCCAACTGCCAAGTTTTCCACATTAGAATTCTATGAAATTTGATTTCATCACCAACTAGTGTTTTTAGTGTGGAAACATACTGTTTGTGTGTGGATTGTCTATTATATTTTGTAGGCGTGTGTTCAATTTTATTGTTTCCTTAGAGACCTTAGGTTTATTTTGTTGAAATATTTTTTTATTTCGTGCGTTAAACATTAACCGTGGCTGAATTATTGAGACACTCTCGTAGAATGCAGGGGAAACCCCCTGAGTACACACCAAGTCAATTATAAAAGCTTAAATCTGAAAGAGGTCAACCATCAGGAATTGGATCTACTGAATAAGAGGATACATCAATAATCATACATCCTGATTATGAAGTAA
Source organism: Pinus albicaulis (assembly GCA_034641835.2). Lineage (NCBI taxonomy): Eukaryota > Viridiplantae > Streptophyta > Pinopsida > Pinales > Pinaceae > Pinus > Pinus albicaulis. Next base: position 69,733,358 of record CM076569.1, on the reverse strand, counting down.
ACCAACCTCAGACAGAAGAACAACCAAAAATTTTGGAATTAATCACAGTTGATTCTGCAACCGATGAATTTCCAGGCAGTCAACTTATTGGACCCAAGATATCTAAACCTAAAACTGAATCTACTTCATCTGAGTCAACTTCAGAGTTCATATCCCGAACCCCTGGTCATCCTCATTCACCTCGAGTGATGTTTCGCATCACTGAGAACCTTCCTCCTGGCTTCATTAGTATTGAAGAGATTAATGACACTGAAGAAGAAGTTGTACTTCCTTCACGTCAAGAATATTTAGATCTAAGGCATAGTGAATCGATATACCATTATAGCCCTTCTAAACCGAATCCTTAGTATTCTCAGTTAACCAAATTTCTACAGAATTCTGGTCTCAATTATTCACCACCTCGTATTCCTTTTTACTCCATACCTAAAGGACATTATATGACTTCATCAAACATGTCGGGTGAGTCATCCATGCTTTCTTCATCGCCAATTTTTTTTTTGTATGGTGGTCCATCAGTTCCTATAGGATACCAGTCACTTTTTGGTACTTTCTCAGGAGCATCTCCATCTTCCTAAAAAATTTTACAATCAATTGGTCCCAATGAATCTGATACCGAAACTTTGAGAATGGAATAAGTCTACATGATGTCTAGAAATATTCTTTACTTGACCTTCAAGGTAGCAATTTACCGCCTGGGGGGCAGTATCCTTCTCAAGGGTAGTACTCTGTACTAGGGACACAACCTCTTCAAGGGTAGTACCCTATGCCAGGGCAAAAACCTATTCAAGGACAACCGCCTCCTTTGGGGCAACCGTTTTATCAAGAGCAACAATTCTTTCAAGGAGTTCAACCTTTTAGTGGAAATTATCCAACAAATTATCAAACTTACGTTCCAGTTCCTCAACCTGGTTATGGCCAACCTTACGCACCAAAACCTTAATGGGAGCTCCTTATCTTGGAGTAAACACAGTGTGGAATCCATCGTTGAACCAACAAAATTTGCAACCTGATCTGCCAGTACCTTATAATCAGCCTGGTCAGCCAATTGGTTATACCCAAATCCAACAACCTGTCCAACCTATGCTTCAAGTTATTCCTCATGTATCTGTACCTATTAGTATTCAGAAACCTGGTCTGAATACACCTAGAACTCCTATCCAATCTATTGTATTAACTTCTGTTCAACAACCTAGTACACCTATCCCTAGAGTTTCCCAAGTCCTATTTCTACATCCCCTCAAATAACGACATCAAATATATCACAACCAATCCCTCAAGTCACTGTTCATCAACCTAGACCTATGGTTCATTCTACTTTTCAAACCTCTGCAGGACAATCTGGTACAACTATAATTCTAACTAGCCAACCTTATACAAGTCAGTTTGTTAATCAAATGTATCAAGGGAAGTTTCAATATGGACCCGTAGGAAAAAATCCAGTCTACCAAAGTCAACCGTACCTTGGTTATACATATCAGATACCATCTCAACCTCAGTTTGGTACGGCTAACCCTGGTTATCTCAGAGGCATTCCAATTCCAATCACACATGCTATTCCAGGATATCTTGGATATCCTCCTCCCAGTACTGGTATCATTCCTCAACCCAGTACTGGTATCATTCCTCAAGGTTATCCGTTTTCTCAACAAGACCCTAATTTTCGGTTACCATCCATTGCAGCTTTGGACTTGCTGGATTTGTCGTGCCTCACAAATGATTTGATTTATTACCTTCCGTTTTGGCTGCTAATGACAAATAAGTTTCGATTGATATTCCTAAGTTTGAAGGTAAATTAGGAGAAGAACCCTCAAATCATGTCATGACTTACCACCTTTGGTGTGCTTCCAACTCTTTAATCGATGATTCCATTCGATTAGATTGTTTCAAGAACATTGATAGGTTTAGCTACAAAGTGGTATATTGAAATACCACATGGCTCTTTCAATAATTCGAACGGGTTAGCAACAACTTTCTTAACATACTTTCAATTGCCAGTCTGTTACGACAAATGCATAGAACTATTAACTTCATTAAGAAAAATTTCATCTACATACATTTCAAATCACATACATGAATGGAGACATAGATGACGTTTAGTGAAAGTTTTCATTCCGGATCAGATCTTGGCGGAATGGTTTATCACATCATTGATTCCAAAGATCACTGAAGATGTAGCTAAGGGAGGCGTTGTTACAGAAGAACATGTCATAGCTCAAGCACAGTACTTAAACCTTTTATATACACATTATGGTACTTTATATGAAAAAATTCATGATTTCCTGCATCCAGGTTAAATAACTGCAACTCCTTCTGGTTCTCATTCTGCCGATGGTGTAATTGGTATAGTTAGCGCTAACAAGAGTAAGAAGAAGTCATCAAAACCTACTTCTCTCATCATAACTTTACCAGATTCACCTAAAGGAGATTCTTCCCTTGAAACTTCTGCCAACATTCATGTTGTAGATTCATCCATAGTGAAATCTAAAAATAGTAATAAGAAGAAAGGAAAGAATAAAAATAAATAAAATACATCTCCCAAAGAGAAAACATAAACAAATGAACCAGATGATGAAAAACGGAAACCTCATTATCCTTGTCTTATTTGTGACGAGGATCACTACACTAAAGAGTGCCCAAAATTGTTCGGGGTCTCCAATTTTGTCAAAGGTTCACCCACACCCACTGTCTTGAAGGATCCTTTTACCACTCAAGATAGTAAAATGATAGGATCTTCTTTTAATTCATCGACAGATATTTTAATGATGTCTGAGGTCATGGTTGCGACACGATCTCAAGACTATGGAACTAAAAATCCTGTAACTGGTAAAGAGACAAAAAATTATAGTCAAACACTAGTCATACATCCTTAAGTTTCCGAACCACTTCAAATCGAGAAAAATAATCCTGATTTAGTGATTAAACTGCCTACTAAAGGTGTAATTCGAAAGTCAGCTTTCAATCCACATGCAAGAGCTGCTCAGAATTACAACATTGTTAAAGATTTGGAGATATCCTCTTTAGCAATGTTGGCCTTATAAGTGCTACAATCATGTCCAGCACAAAGGAAATTTCTATTATCACCTATCAGAGCTATTGATCCTCATGATTCGAACCTCATGGTATTTTATCTAGAAAATTTTACACCAAGGCTCCCTCATTGGATGGATTTTTAGATTCCAGTATTAGTCAAATCCAGATTAGTTTTTTGTACTGTAATTGATGAGGGAGCATATACATGTATAATTTCGTTAAATTTTTGGAAAACCCTTGGTTCTCCAACACTCAACCAATCACCGACTATCCTTAAATCCTTTTATGTAAGAGGATTTCATCCATGTACATAATACTCCAGGATATAACTATAGAAGTAGAAGGAAAAATCATAAATCTAGATGTGGAAGTTGTTGATGCCCCTCTTGATTACAACCTTCTTTTGGGTCGTAGTTGGTCTTATGCCATGACTACTGTCATTTCATCAGTCTTTCAGATAATCATGTTTCAACATAAAGGAAATATTGTGAAGATCGATCAATTGTCATATTTTTCATCAGACCCTGCTTCTACAGACAGCATCCAACATGTTGGAAAAACAATTATCCCATATGAAGATGTTGGTGTAGGACTAGTGAAGGATTCTGCTCTCATGGGAACTTTCTCTATCCCTCCACCCAACGTACTACGAACAATTTCAACATCAATATGATCTCATCAAGCACTATACCATTTGATGAAACGTGGGTAGTGCCTTCAGAATCAAAATTAGACTCTTTTAATGGCGAGATGCCTTTGAGTCCTTTTGAAAAGGCATATGTAGCAGTATGATCATATTATGACACACTTTCAACTGCTCCTGATCAAATCAGCAAAGAATCATATTCTCTATCAAGCTAAGCCTTGACATCATTTTCAGATCCCTTTCAACATGTATTTAACACTGATGAAAGTATTCGAGAAATTTTGTCATTAGACGAATTACCCTGGGATGATCTACATCATAGATCTAAATTTTTACCTGATCTTGATAGGTATGAAAACTATTTTTTGTCTATTTTTACAACTAATTATGTCAAAGAGCCACATAATCCCATATCGATTACACATTCGGATTCTGAGACAAATTTGGAAAATATTTCGACAACAGTTCCTATAGATATATCAGTCAAACCTGGAATTATTGAAAACATTCATATAGGTTCTTCTTGTTCGATGGAAGAGATTAACACTTACAAAGCACTATTTCAAGAATTCTGAGACATTTTTTCCTAGTTTTACGAAGAGATGCCAAGAATCGATCCTAAGATTGTAATTCATGAAATTAAGACATACCCAAATGCCAAACCTATTAGACAAAGTTTACGTCCAATACATCTGAGGAAAGCTACGACTATCAACACTGAAGTTGAGAAGCTTACGAGCAGGATTTATTTGTCCAATCCCATTGATAGATTGGGTATTTAACATAGTTCTCGTCACAAAGAAACAAGGGACTATAAGAGTATGGGTCGATTATAGGGATATTAATAAAGCATGTCCAAAAGACAATTATCCTACACCCTATATCGACCAAATTATTGATGATTGTGCTGGAAATGAAATATTCTCATTTATGGATGGTTTTTCTGGCTATAATCAAATCAACATATTCCCTGTCGATCAACCAAAAACAACATTTATATGTCCTTGGGGGAAATTTTCTTATTGAAAATTACCTTTTGGACTAAAAAATGCTGGTGTAACTTTTCAAAGAGATATGTCTTGTGATTTTCATGATATCAAACATATTGTACAACCTTATCTGGATGACTTACCTGTTCATTCTTCACGCAGAGAAGATCATCCTACGTGCTTATGAGCTATTTTCATGCGATGTAGGCATTAAAAAATTTGTTTGAATTTTCACAAATGTGTTTTTTGTGTACAATCACGACGATTACTTGGATTCATCATTTCGAAAGATGGCATTCGTTTTGACCCTTCGAAGGTTGAGGCTATCATCAATTTACCTCCTCCTTCTACTCTTCGCCAACTCCAAAGTTTGCAAGGGAAAGAAATTTTTTTACGTAGGTTTATCCTGAACTATGTTGAGTCAACAAAAGGTTTTACCCAGTTTTTGAAACAAGGTGTTCCTTTTAATTGGGATGAGATTGCTGAAAAATATTTTGATGCACTAAAAAATGCATTAACCCATGCACCATTATTGCATTTGCCCAATTATCACTAGGATTACTTTCTATACTTAGCTGCATCTGATTCCACTATTAGAATGGTCTTGGTTCAGGAGGATGAATCTCACAATGAGCATGTGATCTATTATCTAATTTGGAATCTTAATTCGATGGAAATAAAATATTCGCATTTGGAGAAATTGGCCTTGGAAACAGTTCAATATGTCTAACGATTACGTCACTAAATACTATTACATCAAACAACTGTGATATCTAATTGCAAAACGGTGATGTATAACTTAATACAACAATTACTCGGGGGAAAATAATCCAAATGGATTTTCATCCTACAAGAGTTTGATTTGGAATTTGAAAAATCCAAGTAAAATAAATCACTAGTTTTTGTTGAACTTATGTGGGACTTTCCCAATATTGAGATAGAAACCATGGTAGAGAATCCCATCGCGTAGGAATCTCTATTTCTCATAAGTAATTTAGACCCATGGTATGGAGGTATCATTATATATCTTCAAACACAAACCTTTCGCCCAAATATTTCATGTTCAAATTGACAGAGAATCCGATATCAATCCCAGCAATACAATATTGTTGGCGACACTCTTTATCGTTGTGGTGCGGATTCTGTTTTTCAATGTTGTATAACTTACGAAGAGGCTGAAACGGTTTTAAATGATTTCCACTCTAGAGCGTGTGGTGGTCATATGTCTGGGTTTTCCACATCACAAAAGATATTGCGCACTCGTTATTTTTGGCTGCCCTTATTCAAATATTGAATTATTGCGGTCCAAAAATTCCACAACTGCCAAAATTTTGATTGAAAGATGCGTGCACCTCCAACTCCTCTTCTCCCAATCATTGCTATCGGACCTTTTGTGAAATGGGGAATTGATTCCATTACATGTAACCCTCACTCGGTTGGGGGCATGGGTATATTATTCCCGCCGTATATTACTTTACCAAATGGGCCGAGGCGATGCCTAAATTCACGGTTAAGGGAAAAACTGCAGCTACTTTCGTATTAAATCATGTGATTGCTTGTTTCGGTGTGCCTCAAGCTATTATCACAGACCATGGGAGTCATTTTTGAAATATTATGATGACTGAACTTCTCGATCAACTTGGCCTATGCCATGATAATTATACTCCATATTACCCACACGCTAATGGTCAAGTTGAGGCCATCAACAAGGTTTTAACCACCATGATTATACAGATTATCAAGAATCATAAATCAAATTGGCATACCATGCTTTTTTCGACATTATGGGCATACCGAACCTTTGCAAAAACTACTACAGGTTTCACTCCTTTTCAACTTGTCTATGGTTTAGAAGCCATGCTACCCATTGAATGCGAAATACCATCACTCAAATTAGCCATTGAGTTGTTACCAGCTACCTCTGAAGAGGAGAAACACTTTCTATACTTAGCACAATTATATGAGACTCGACGTACCACTACATTGGCTACCGAAGCTCACAAGAAATGTGTGAAAGCCCAATATGATCAAAGTGTTAATCCTCACATTCATTCAGAAGGTGACCTAGTTTTAGTGTACGATCAAGCTAACGACAAGATAGGCGCTGGAAAATTCGAACTGATGTGGCATGGTCCCTATATTGTCAAGCGTGTGCTTGCAAAAGGATACTATTAATTAATTGATTATGATGGGTTCTCTTTAGATAAACCCAGAAATGGTCTTTATCTTAAGAGATATTATTCTTGACTTTCATGTGAAGGTCTCTCTTGTACAATACTTACTTTTTACTGTGCCTTAAATTATAAAAGTATGCCTAGATTAGTTTTGATGTTACTACTATCGCTGCTTATCTTGATTACCCTTGATATTGCAGATGTTGATATCCCTTCAAACATACATTGGTTTTGCTAATGGTGCCTATCGTAGTACATGAAATATCTCTACCACATCTTGGGTTATCTATTCACCCGTCGATGAGTTAGTTGCTATTCATGGGATATGCCTTGGTCAAACAACGAACAATATTGCAGAATATAGCACAGTCATTAAGTTATTATATGATGCCATTTCATTTGGTATTCGACGTTTGATCATTAGGTTGGATTCACAATTCATTTTATTACATTTAAAAAGAGTTTATGCAATTAGAAATCCAGTGTTGTTAAGAATAATTTTGAAGGTTCGTCTCTTGGAACGAAAATTTGATTATATCGAATATCAACATATTTCAAGAAATTTAAACACATTAGCTGATGCATTAGCTAACTGCGTTTTAAATAGACATTTGTAACATTAACAAAGTAAACAAAAAAAACATTCAATCCATGTTGAACAAGATACTCAGAGAACAAAAGTAGTAATATCATTAGGATAGATAAGTTTGTGTTCAAAAAATATTACATCATATGTGATCATAGGTTAAAACACCTTATGATCTAATAGATACTGATACAAAAAAAAATTTCAATCTACATTGACCATCAACTATCCATGATGAGGATCATGGTAATAGACTATAGCATGCGTCACCTTGCGCAGAAATTTCCTGAATGGAATTGGAACACCTGTCATGTGTCTTTGAAGCCTGAGAGGAATATCAACTATTCCTATCTCAGGAATATCAATGGTCAACCTCTAAAGGTTGTTCTCCATGTCTGCTAGGATCTATGCTGCCTAGTCCTGTGGAGGTGCTACGGGCTGTGATTCTTGCCTGTCAAAGCGACAAAGCGTTGTTGGTCGTTGTGGACTAACATCTACATTTAAATATTTTTGTCAGTATTGAACAATAAAAATCAAATAAAAAGTAGATTAAAAACATCAAAATAATTCACTAACCTGTCTCGTCCCACTGTGCCCCTGGAGGAAAAGATATTTCAGGATCACCCCTGTAATCCATTCCTGCATAAGGAAAGTATTTAATGGTGAAGACTTGGTTCCTAAGCCACATGAAATAGGCCAGAGTAAACCAAACTACTGAACCACTTGTTATCACTTAGATTGAACCTCAGGCTGAAAAAGGAAATTTCGAGGTAACCACAAACCATGCTTAGCCAAGTAGCTACCCCTACTAGGCAAGGAGAGAGTTCTCTCCATAAGGATCACAACTAAGATAGATGAGTGAAGAAGATATTAGGTTAGGTATAGTAGCTCAGGGTTTTTATTTGATTGTATAGGGTTGTGCTAGATCAGAAGGAGCACAATAGTTAGGGCAAGGAAAATTAGGTCAAAATTTGCAGGGTTTTCTATGGGGCAAGGTAGGCATAGTGATTTAGAAATTTAGGATTTCAATGGGTGGGGAGATCAAGACAAGTGAGGTGCTAGAAAGAAAATGGTGAAATCATGGGTTCTTTCTAAACTAAATAAATCTAACAGACTGTGAATGTCTACCCAAAACAGAGCATATGAGAATGGATTCTGCTTATCTAACTTGCATACATTCACTTAGAAGTTATGAAACGATGAATAAAATTAACAATACATTTCAACACATGAAAAAAAAAGGAGAAACTGAACTAAACACCATACCACAGGGAGACCATAAAAATAGCTGCAAGTTTGATTAATATTCCTACTCAGAACTGATACCAAGTGTGTCTCTTCAAAGGCCAAGCATCCAATTGAGTTCAAACCTTACTAATGAGAAAGAAGAATAATATATAGACCTCAAAATAACTCACCCTAGCCTTAGGGATTAAAATCCATGAGATGAGGATCAATTTTCACCAATTTCCGAACAAGAATATGAAGGCTAGGAAGACCCAACAACTTGCCTCTAAAAGAGAGGAAACTAATTCATTTGATCTCTAGAGGACTCAAGCTAATGAATCTACCTATATTAAATAGATCCTCATCATAATTAAATTCTGTTGAAAATGCAACAAGATGATGGAGCTTAGTGAAATGAAGTCGCCTTCACTAAGTGGGCCCGCAGGCTATTTTTGGCGCAAAGTCTATTTTTAGACTATGTCTATTTGTAGACATATGGAGCGTGGTATAGGAGTTGAAGTATGCTATTATTGGATGATTGGTCGAGTTGGTAAAAATAGATGGACCTATATTTTTAGACATACAGGTCGAAGTCTATTTTTAGACTGCCTGTCTAAAAATAGGTCAGTCAAATATTATTAACCCTTAATAATATTTAGACTCTAAAATTCAGTTTATTCTCTTACATCACTTTAGTTGGAGCTACGGATGTGGCCCATGCATCTGATAGAAGGAATTACACTATTCCTTGGGGTTTGGTGAGCTCATGCATGGTTGACTTCAGTTAGGACTTTAGTGGCAGAGTTTGGTGGAGTTGATGAGACAGTTGGTGGAGTTGTGTTCGGTTTAACTTAGTTGAACTATTTGTGATTAGTTTAACTAGCTAATCAACTAGTAATGAGTGGAGTGAATTAAATATTATTTAATTCACTAATTATTAACTCATTATTCAACTCAAGAACACATCAGTTCACTACAGTGCATGGACAGTTCAATGGAGACCAGTGGAAGAGGTAGATGAAAGGGTGAGTTTTCTATTAGTTGCGACAGCAATTGTGCATGAGATTTGCACAAGCATTGGAGGAGATTGCCAATGATGATTGCGCAGTTGGAGCCAGTGATATTCGAACTTGGATCTCTCATTAGACCAGCCTTGATTGCACAATAGAGGCAGACAATTAGTGGAGGAGTTTTGAACCTGTGACTTGTTCAAAACTGAGCTAGTTTGTGTGTAACTTTCGGAGACAGTACTGAGTACTTGTGAGGAGTATTGTATTGAGATTGTTACATGTTTCTCTTCTATTATAATATAAAAATAGCTGGGGGTTTTCAGCTATAAGCTTTCCCCATTACATATTGTGTTTATGTGCGCATGCGACTGTTTCTATTTTCGCAAATTGATGATTGATTGTAGAAGAGATTATGTGTTATACATGAATTCGAATTAATGTATGATCAGGATAATCTCAGTGGATAAATCTTCATTATTCAGAAAATTTCTACATGGTATTAGAGCAAATTAATCATTGGGATCTATTGCAGTGATTACAATATTATTTCAGTAGACAGGGTCTGTAACCGGCCAGGTAGCCTCTGGATCCATCATTTCTCTGAAAGGTGATATATCTAGTAAATTCCCTTACAATTGATCTCTGTGCTAGAAATAATTTGTTCTCACAGATCCAGAAGCAGTTGAGTTTTTGAGTTTGGAATTCGAATTTTGCAGCAGTTTTTCTTCTTGGTGCTGGAGTTGAAAATGTCTTTCAACGGTTTGCGACTCGAATATGCTCTTGAAGGCAGTTCGAATTATGTTGCATGGAAATATTGCATGGAGGCAGTATTAGAAGATAATGGACTGAAGGAGTTCGTAGATACGAATGTCCAAAATCCCACTGATCTTGCTGAAGTCGAGGCTTGGAAAAAGAAGATGGCAAAATGTCGAAGGATTCTGTTGGAGGGCGTGAAGGATCACATTGTATCCAGCCTGCATGGAAAAGCTTCTCCATATTTGATGTGGAAAGCGTTGACAGATCTATTCTAGAGTAAGAGCGACCAAAGGAAGCTGGCGCTCAAGGATAAGCTCAGAAACATTAAGATGGAGAAAGGCGACAGTATTGCCAAGTACCTCACGAAGTTCACTCAATGCAGAGATGAGCTGGGAAGTGTGGGGGTGACTGTCGAAGAAGAGGACATGGTAGACCTGGCTCTCCTTGGTCTTCCGAAGGCTTGGAATTCCTATCAGGACTCTGTCAATGGTTGGGAGAAGTTGCTGGGATGGGAGCGACTTTGGGCGGATCTCATGCAGGAGGAGATAAGGAGGACTACCAGGGACGGATCTTCATAAAAGGTATCTGATGAATAAAATTGCACTTCGGCTGCCAAAGCAAAGAAGGGGAAGAGCAAGAAGGCTTCTCAGTCTGGTGTGAAAGGCAAGAAGCAAGACATGTCCAAGGTGAAGTGTTTTCACTGTCACCAGCACGGACACTATGCCACAAATTGTCCGCAGAAGAAGAAAAATAAGAAGGCTGCTGGATCTGCAGGGGGAGAGACATTGGCTTCTCAATTCGAACTAGATTTTTCACTGATCGCATGCTTGGTTTCAAGTGTGATGGGATCAGTATGGTTCTTGGACAGTGGTGCGTCATTTCACATGACCGGAGATCGAGATCTGTTTTCAGATCTGGAGGAAAAAGATCTTGGAGTGCACATCGAGATGGGCGATGATGGTAGATACAGTGCAATCGGTACCGGTACCATTTCCTTTGAGAGGGAGTCTGGTAAACCCTTCGTATTGAAGGAAGTATTGCATGTTCCAATATTGATGAAGAATCTGATCTCGGTGGCGATGTTGGAAGACAAGGGGTATGATGTGGTCCTCAGCGAAGGAAAAGCTTTCCTGCGTAGTAAGACAATTGGAGAGACCTAGAAGATAGGGGTTCGAGTCAAGAACCTTTATCAGTTGCAAGTAGATGGTTGCGCAGCAATGGCATGCAAGGCGGGAGAAGTGGTGAGCCGGGATGATGAGGGCGAACTGTGGCACAGGAGATTGGGCCACCTTCACCATGGAGCTTTGAAGATTCTGCAGCAGATTTCTACTGGGCTTCCTGAGGGCACTCTTGCGCAGTCAGATCAGTGCAAGGGGTGTACTTTAGGGAAGTATGTGAAAGCCACCTTTCACGAGAAGGATAGTCGCGCCACGACGATCCTTGAGAGAGTTCACACAGACATGTGTGGTCCTTTCTCTGTAGCTTCGACAACAAAGCACAAGTACTATGTGATCTTTGTTGATGATTTCTCTCGGAAGTGCTGGATCTTCTTCATGCAGAAGAAGAGCGAGACATTTTCAAAGTTCTGTGAATTCAAGGCACTGGTTGAGAAGGAATCGGGGAAGCATGTGAAGGCTCTTAGGAGCGACAATGGTGGTGAATTCATCTCGGCTGAATTCAAGGACTTTTGCAGCGCAGAAGGGATTCGGAGAGAGCTCATCGTACCCCATAACCCACAGCAGAACGGGGTGGCTGAGCGGAAGAACGGAACGATTGTGGGTGCTGCACAGGAAATGTTGCATGATCAGGGCCTACCCCTTCACTTGTGGGTTGAGGCATGCAATACAGCAGTGTATGTGCAGAACCGTTGTCCTCACAAGATTCTTGGCATGAGTACACCGGAGGAGGCGTTTTCTGGCAAGAGGCCTGATATTTCTCATCTGAGAATTTTTTGGCTCACCTGTCTACATGCATGTGACGAAGGACGCCAGAAAGAAGCTGGATCCGACCGCAGAGGTTGGAATATTTGTGGGGTACACTGATACACCTCACAACTATCGGGTGTATTTGCCAGACAGTCGCAAGACTGTTGTGCGACGGGATATCAAGTTTCAGGAGGAGAAAGCCATGCAGTGTTCGCTTGAGAGGGAGCCACACTTGCATGCAGATGAGGAGCTATTAGTTCTTAAGGAGGAGCTTCCGGATGTGGATCAGCCACAAGAGGAAGTTCAAGAGGTGGAAGAGACCACTCATGCAGCGCCAACCATCAAAGGGCGCAAGCGCACTACAGAAGCTGAGCGACTGGCTCAAGATGCAGAGAAGGTTGTAGGACCACCTACAGCACAGCGCAGACAAAGGCAGTCACCGGATCGATACACTGGATACATGGCTCTTATGAGTCAATGTGTCGTGACGGAGCCATCCTCTTTCGAGGAATCTGTGGAGGAACCCGCATGGGTAGATTCCATGATCGAAGAAGATGATTCGATCGTCAGAAACAGTGCATGGGAGATTGTCCCAAGACCGGAGGGGAAATCAGTGGTGGGTTCGCGATGGATCTACAAAGTGAAGCAGGCGGCTGACGGGAGTGTGGAGAAGTACAAGGCGAGATTTGTCGCCCGTGGCTTCTCATAGATCGAGGGGATTGACTATGAGGAGACTTTTGCACCTGTCGCAAGGTACTCTTCCATACGGACGATCCTTGCTCTCTCAGCGCAGATGGGGTGGCACATTCATCAGATGGATGTGAAGACTGCATTCCTCAATGGAGTTATTGAGGAGGAGGTGTACATAGAGCAGCCTGAAGGTTTCGAGATCTTCAGCAGTGAGTCGCATGTGTTCCGACTCAAGAGAGCACTGTACGGGCTGAAGCAAGCACCTCGTGCTTGGTACACTCGCATAGACAGCTACTTCACCGGGCTTGGATTCTCCAAGAGTGAGGCGGATCCTAACCTGTACCAGATTGTGGTGGAGGGGAAGCTGTTGATCATTGTACTGTATGTAGATGATCTGATTTTGATGGGTGATGAGCTGTTGATACTTTCATGCAAGGAGGACCTTGCTAGAGAGTTCGAGATGAAGGACTTGAGCCTCCTTCATTATTTCCTGGGATTGGAGATTTGGCAGCGCATTGGAGAACTGTTTGTTTCTCAGGGTAAGTATGCCCGGGAGATTCTGGAGAGGTTCAACATGCATGGCTGCAAGCCTGTTGACACTCCTCTTCCTGGTGGTTGGAGGAAGGAGGATGCTACTTCAGCGGAGGTAGTGGATGCTACTGTCTATCGACAGTTGGTGGGGTCGCTTATGTATCTGGTCAATACACGACCCGATATATGCTATGCTGTTAACCAGCTTTCGCAAGCTATGGTTAAGCCTACCAAGCTCTTCTGGAAGGCAGGCAAGCATGTATTACGTTATCTTAGTGGCACATCGGGATATGGTCTATGGTACAGACAGGAGGATGGAGCAAAGCTTTCCGGCTTCACTGATGCAGATTGGGCAGGGAGCCCAACGGATCGTAAGAGCACATGCGGAGGAGTTTTAGCATTGAATTACGACAACGGTTCTTTGGCCAATTACGGTGGGAAGCAGAGATCCGTGGCACTCATTTCAGCAGAGGCCGAGTACATGGCGGCAAGCTTGGCTGCATGCGAGGCTATTTGGATGAGGAAGATCCTCGTCGGATTGTTCGGGTCGCACTTGGAGCCTACTGTGATTTATTGTGATAACCAGAGTTGCATTAAAATCTCGGCTAATCCAGTATTTCATGATAGATCCAAACACATCAACATCAGGTACCATCATATCAGAGATTGTGTGCAGCGGAGAATCATGTTACTTTCATATATTCCCACGGAGGATCAGGATGCTGACATCTTGACGAAGGCACTCACCAGGAGAAAATTCGAATACCACAGAGGCAGGATAGGGGTTGCAGATAATCCATATCTTGTTGAGAGGGAGTGTTGGAAATGCAACAAGATGATGGAGCTTAGTGAAATGAAGTCGCCTTCACTAAGTGGGCCCGCAGGCTATTTTTGGCGCAAAGTCTATTTTTAGACTATGTCTATTTTTAGACATATGGAGCATGGTCTAGGAGTTGCAGTATACTATTCTTGGATGATTGGTCGAGTTGGTAAAAATAGATGGACCTCTATTTTTAGACATATAGGTCGAAGTCTATTTTTAGACTGCCTGTCTAAAAATAGGTCAGTCAAATATTATTAACCCTTAATAATATTTAGACTCTAAACTTCAGTTTATTCTCTTACAGCACTTCAGTTGGAGCTACGGATGTGGCCCATGCATCTGACAGAAGGAATTACGCTATTCCTTGGGTTTTGGTGAGCTCATGCATGGTTGACTTCAGTTAGGACTTCAGTGGCAGAAGTTTGGTGGAGTTGATGAGACAGTTGGTGGAGTTGTGTTCTGGTTAACTAGTTGAACTAGTTGAGATTAGTTTAACTAGCTAATCAACTAGTAATGAGTGGAGTGAATTAAATATTATTTAATTCACTAATTATTAACTCATTATTCAACTCAAGAACACATCAGTTCACTACAGTGCATGGACAGTTCAGTGGAGACCAATGGAAGAGGTAGATGAAAGGGTGAGTTTGCTATTAGTTGCGACAGCAGTTGTGCATGAGATTTGCACAAGCATTGGAGGATATTTCCCATGAGGATTGCGCAGTTGAAGCCAAGGAGATTCGAACTTGGATCTCTCATTGAACCAACTTGGATTGCGCAGTAGAGGCAGGCAATTAGTGGATGAGTTTTGAACCTGTGACTTGTTCAAAACCGAGCTAGTTTGTGTGTAACTTTTGGAGACAGTACTGAGTACTTGTGAGGAGTATTGTACTGAGATTGTTACATGTTTCTCTTCTATTATAATATAAAAATAGCTGGGGGTTTTCAGCTATAAGCTTTCCCCATTACATATTGTGTTTATGTGCGCATGCGACTGTTTCTATTTCCGCAAATTGATGATTGATTGTAGAAGAGATTATGTGTTATACATGAATTCGAATTAATGTATGATCAGGATAATCTCAGTGGATAAATCTTCATTATTCAGCAAATTTCTACACATTCATCTTTATCAATTACATCAGTGAAAATCCCAACTAGTGAGGTAAAAATGAAAAATTACGTGAAAAACAGAGAAAACTCTAAAACATGCATAATTTGTCCTATGCGCAACGCCCAAGAGGAAAAAATAGCCCTTCTTTCAGGTCATGTTTGACTAGCTTCCTAGTGTCCAAATTGAGATCATGATAGATCACTGGAAATATTGTCCTGTCTACTTTCCAGATCTCCTTTTAGTTTCTGATTTGGATCTGTTTTGACCCCTCAAACGTGCAATCTCCCAAGACTGCCTCTATGCGAAATGCATTGTTGAAAAAGCGACAAAAACATTATTTTTTGAGTGTTTCTGGCCCTTTTTACTGACCAATTTTGCTCCAAATTCTTAGAAAAAGTACAGGGGGAATTTCCTCATCATTATGAACCCACTGATGTATTCCATTTGTCCAATGGATGCCCCAAAAGAGTGCGCAACACCAAGGCACTGCGCATAGAGAAAAAGTTTCTGTGTTTTTCAAAATTTGCCCAAAAACTCAAAAATTTCCAAATTTTTTCAAAATTGTTCAAATTTTATGGGATAGGCCCACACTCACATGTCAAGTTGAGCTAAGGAGGCATCAAAAAGTATCTTGAGTTTTCCACCTCCTTTCTTGCCCTTCCGGATCTCCTTCAGTTTATCCTTCATCTGTTTTACCTTGATATTGCAAATTTTGTTCCAGGTCTGATAGTGATGGGCTATGTGCCTGAGCATCTGATTGTCTCCGTTGGCCTTCATTAGAAGTTTCTCCAAGTGAATGTTGACTCTCTAAAGTCACACTTCTATGTTATCTTCAATCTCCTTTGCCAACTACTAGTCAAAACTCAATTTTTGGGCTTCTTGCTTTTCTTTCTCCAATGCTCTTTTCAGGCCTCTTGTCTTTTGGCCTTTTCCTAATGTTTTTAGCCTCCCTTGTGTGGCCTTCTCTATTGTGAAATCTCATCTTCCTCAAACTCATCATCACTATTTTCTTCCTCCCTGTAATCTCTGTCCTCTCTCTCCATGCTTGTTCTTGGCATTTTGGAAACCCTAGGGGAGAGGAAAGACAAGGGAGAGTGAGTGAGGGAGTGAAGGGAATGGGAGCAGGGAAGGAAATGACGAAATGATGGATTTAGGGGATAGGGATAGGGCCACAAAAATTAATGAAGATGGGGAAAAAGGTTATGAAACCTTGTGAGGTGATGGGAGGTGAAAATATTAAAGGAGATGAAAATGAAAATTCAATTACAGGTCAAAGGTAGGGGGAAATCTAGGAAAAATAGTGAGATTCCTACAAATTAGGGCTTTTCTGGAAAAGGGTGTAGGGACTTAGGGATGAGGATGTAGGGGTAGGTTTAGTGTCTTTAGGGTTATAGGGTGATGTAGTAGGGTTTAGGGACAATCAATTGGGACAAGGATGGTTTTGGGAATTTTGTGAGGAGGATGGGGATTTTGGGGGAGGCAAAGGAAAACTAGGGTTTCCTTGCAATTTAGCCAACTTAAAACTCACACACAAGCATAAAATGGAGAAAGAGGGAGTTACAAGGGCTCAATTACTTGTTTTGGAGATGAAGAAGAAACCTTGAGGTGTTTGGAGAAGTTTGGGAGGGTTTTGTCCTTGTGAACAACGCCTTACCCAGGTGTGGAGCGCCCTCTCTCTATGCGTAGCGCTGTGTAAATTTGCACTGGAAAAAAATGCTCTATGCATAGCGCCAGAGCTCTATATGCAGCAGCAAACTCCCATGCATAGCACCATCTTGAAGTCAACGTTTGAATGT
Organism: Pinus albicaulis; assembly: GCA_034641835.2. NCBI lineage: Eukaryota > Viridiplantae > Streptophyta > Pinopsida > Pinales > Pinaceae > Pinus > Pinus albicaulis. Next base: position 69,716,061 of record CM076569.1, on the reverse strand, counting down.
CTTCCCAGAGTCCAAATTGGGCACATGATGGCTCTTTGGAAATATATTTATCTTGGCTACACAATGGACCTATCAAGCACTAAAAATGATCAATTATAGCCCCTCAAAATAAATTCTCCCAAGATTGGTCAAAAAGTGCAGAATGGGGGTGCAAAAATAAAGTGCGCTATTACAGGAAACTTTTGGAGGCCTTCCTCAACTCCAAATAAGGCTCATGATATTTCATTGGAAAGATATTCAAGTCTAGTTGTCATTTGACTTATCCAGCAAGTAATTTGGACACTTCAGCTAGGAGAAAAAGTATTTTTCCCAAGGTCACTTCAGGAGTGAAGCAACTCTCCTATGGCATTTGTATTTTTGACATTTATCCCAAACCACGACACCTGTGTAAAAAATGAAGGAGGTGTTTCTTCTTGGACCTATGGTGGAAAAAAAAATCTCTCACTTTTGTGAAATTCATCTCTGTTTGGTCAGAAACATAGTTTGAAGTAAAGCTGGTCCTATGAGTGGAAAATGGCGTGACTCTTGGAATGATTTCTTAGAAAATGATGGAGACATGATGTTTAAGAGTTTGGAAAGACCTCATACTTACTGATATGACCTACCTTATGCCTCCTCTACTCATATGTATCTGATTCCATAGCAAACCCTAGCTTAGTGGGAGAGGCAAGTAGTGTTTAATGCTTGTGGAAAATGATGACTTAGGCACCTTGGAAAAAGACAACTCCCTTTGACATTTGATCAATTGCTGAAGTAGACACTTTTTGTATTTGACACTTGATGTGTTGGCATGTGGAAATTTGAGTTGGAAGCTTTGGGATACTGAGTACTTATTACATTTGATGAATAAAAATAAAATTACATCTTAGAATGAAACTCACACTTGAAATCAAATTACAACTTTGGAAACCATCTTGGAGATCATATTTACATGGTAAAGAGACATTATTGGGATCACTCTCACACGTTTTTCTGCCCTTTATTGAAAATGAGACAATGCAATGATTTGACCTAATGAAACCTTAGTGACCTAATGAGAAATTAAAGAAACTGACTCAATGAGTGACTTTCACTAAAAGTAGAATGAGATAAGAATTGTTTTCTGCATGATGAAGACATGGAAGAGGGTTAGCAGACATATAATTGTGAAGGAAAATGGGACACTTGACAAGGAAAACCAGTATTGGAACAATTTTATATCATGACGTAATGGAATGATTGAAAATGATTTAAAGTGGGACACCTAAGATGCACATGAAAAATGTGTTTTGATCCCTGGTGGAAGTATGAAAATACTGACACTAACATTGGCTCCAGCTGGGTATGGTACCTTGGGATGTTCCAAGAACACCATAGAACAAGTGCCTATTCATTGGGCAATGGAGTCAAAAGATAAAGAATAATTGAATACTGAAAACTTGACTCAATAAACTGACTCAAGACTGACTGAATGCTGACTGCAGAATGACTAAAAAATATGCTCAGAATTTAGCTTATTCAATAAAACCTACTCTAACTGATACATTCATCACTTGATGAAGTGAAATGGATTAAGCAATGCAATCATGTAAGCATTCTAGTTGCTGTTTGAATTCTCCGCAAGTGCTTGCTTATGAGCAAGAAAAAATAACTACTAAAAGGCAACTCCCATGAAAAATTTTCAACCGGTTGAATCTTGATGAAATTGCAAGGCATGAGCCCACCAACTGACCTCAAGCATGCTGCAAAAGGATCTTCATACGAATACATATTTATTTCCATACCATCTAATATGTTACTACTCTACTCTAAGTAGTCTTCGTACCTTGGTTTTAAAATTTTCCTAACATCTGTGCTTTATTTATTTGATGGCTGCAGCAAGTTGACAAAAGGATCCTCAAACTCGTGAATGACTAATTTTTCTTGATGATCATTAACAAAACAATAATCTTCTTCATTACTCTCTTGATATGACTACAAATCTCGGTTTGAGCTTTGTAATGAAACACCTGTTGAACAAGACAATGAAGTCAGATGTCGGATCAATTTTATATCACCACTCTTTTCAGGCTCACAGTTAGCTAATGGAGAAGGAATTTTAATATAGATATCATATAACACATCAACTATTGGTTCATGAAAAACTTGAAAAGACTGCTGAAATGTATCCATCATTTTTAATGAAACTCCATGACACTCTATAGGCCGCTCATCCTTTTTTTAGAGATATTATGAAAATTTTTCTTTAAAAATTGAAATGTTTCAAAACATAGTGGTATAGAATCATCTTGCATCGTTTTATCATGTGTTTCAACTTCCAAGCCTTCATCTTCAACCTGAAATTCAATGGCATGCAATGGTTGCAAATATGGAGCTAAGGAGGATTCTATGTCGCAAATGATTTTCTCAACCAATTTAGGATAATGTTCATCATTTATAGTGTTTACCACTTTCTTATTTGCTTGTTTATAGTTTTCTCTTATTTTTGCAAATGAGGAGAAACACAAGGATAAGGAGCTCTGATAAAAAAAATTGACTATCCTCTTGATTGTCAAGATAAAAAATCAATGACTGCTGATTTCTGATCGCATGAAAGTTATCTCTGATGAACCGAAATGAAGTAAAACAAAGAGGCAAAGATCCATCACTTCCAAATTTTCTTCATTTTTCTCATCTCTACCATCATAAATATGCATCGGCTGATCACTATATTAGAGCTACTGAAACTGAACTTCCTCCCACAAACCAACTGGTATTTTCTTTGCAAGATTGGCTTCTTTTTGGAGAACATAATCATCATCATATTGATCAAACTTTGGCAAATGATAAATATAATTAATGTCACCAATCATACACATTAGATTATCATATTGTTTCTCCTCTGATTGATCTACAAATCCATTTTCTAATCTATGGTGGCTGGGATTAGTAGGAAAAGTTTTAGGGTCTGCAATCTCTTCTTTTTCTGGGATAAGTGGGTCATGATGATCTTGAACGGAAAACACATGTCTCATGGTGATTCTTTGCATCATTTTCTCTATTTTACTTACCAAAATGTCGAGCTTTACCTCTGAAGATGTGAGGTGCTCTGGAATTTTCTTCTTCTCTTCTTCCTTCAGCTTTGCCCTTCTGATTAGCAGATTAGCCTCTACATCTACTGCAATATTCTGCATCTTTTCAAGTGTTGCAAGGTTCCTTTCTCTCAGATGAAACTCCATTTTTGGATCAAAGGCATCCGGGTAATGTAAAAGAGCTGAGCCAGGGGGGGTCTTATATCAGCAGGTATCAAATAATAGACTTGATTGAATCTGGCAGAAAACTGTTGTAGTGTCTCCCCTAGCTATATTTTTAGTTGGTCATACTCTTCTAGAATCAGGAAAGGGTTTTTTTTGACCACCCACCTGTCGAGGAAAAATTTGACGAACTGCGGGAAATTTGAGATGCTCGCGGCAAGCAAGTTTTTGAACCAAATCTTGACTTTGCCTTGCAAAGAAAGAGAAAATAGCCTGATACTGACATCCTCTTTGTCAACTTCAAAAAGGTCTAGGAAAGTCTCAAAATTATATGTATGTCTCTCATCAGTGATGTTGTCATATTCACCATCAAACCTCGGCAGATATAGGTAATTATTTTCAGGGAAAGCATGGAGTATAGGAGGTAAGATGAGTGGTTTGTATTGATATAGAATTTTACAAGGTGTAGGAGTATGTACAAAAGTTGTAGGTTCAGTATTGATCTCTTTAGGCTCTTCAATTTTGAAGATAGTCATCATAAGATTTAGAAAAGGGATGTGGACCAAGATCAAAGGAAAACTCAGTATTTACAATTTTCGAATAGGTAGAATAAAGACTTTGATCATCTTTATCATACAACAAACTCCGGAAAACTTTTAGGATAGTTTCAGGAAAAGAAAAGAAGTAATTTAAAAGAAAGCAGATTAGATCTTGAATATAATTCCACTTTGAATACCTGACCTTTGTGTAAGATCATTCCATTTTCCTGTTGGCAAGGTCGATCCTCCAGTGGAGTCTTTACATCAAGTTGGAGTCGCCAGGTGAAAAATTCAGCCTTCATATGCATCTGATTGCTGTCCACCATTAGCAATTAGATCTAAACTTTGTCATTCTTTCCTAGGAAGATATGATATTTTACTTCCCTAGTATGGTTGCCAATATGTTATCACTTGGATTTAACCTTAGGCTGAAAATGGCAATTTTGTGGTAATCACAAACCACGCTTAGCCAAGTAGCTAGCCCTACTAGGCAAGGAGAGGGATCTCTCCATAAGGATCACAACCAAGATGGCTGAGTAAAGAAGATATTAGGCTAGGTATAGTAGCTCAGGGTTTTTAATTGATTGTATAGGGTTTTGCTAGATCAGAAAGAGAAAAACAATCAGGGTAAGGGAAATTAGGTCAAATTTTGTAGGGTTTTCTATGGGGAAAGGTAGGCATAGTGATTTAACACTTTAGTATTTCAATGGGTGGGATGATCAGGACAAGTGAGGAGCTAGAAAGAGCATGGTGAAATCATGGGTTCTTTCTAAACTGAAGAAATTTAACAAACTGTGAATGCCTACCCAAAATAGAGCATATGAGAATGGATTCTGCTTATCTGACTTGCATACATTCACTTAGAAGTTATGAAATGATGAATAAAATTAACAATACATTTCGACACATGAAAAAAAAGGAGAAACTGAATTAAACACCATACCACAGGGATTCCATAAAAATAGCTGCAAATCTGATTAATATTCTTGCTCATAATTGATACAAAGTGCGTCTCTTCAAAGGCAAAGCATCCAACTGAGTCCAACCATTACTAATGAGAAAGAAGAAGAAGATATATACCTCAAAACAAATCACCCTAGCACCAGGGAGTCGAATCCATGAGATGAGGATCAGTTTCAACCAAATGTTGAACAAGAATATGAAGACTAGGAAGACCCAATAACTTGCCTCTAAAAGAGAGGAAACTGATTCATTTGAACTCTAGAGGACTCAAGCTAATGAATCTACCTATAGTAAACTAATCCTCATTGTAACTACATTCATATTTATCAATTACATCAGTAAAAATCCCAAATAGTAAGCTAAAACTCAAAAATTACGTGAAAAACAGAGAAAACTCCAAAACAGGCAGAATTTGTCCTATGCGCAACGCCAAGGAGGAAAAAATAACCCTTCTTGCAGGTCATTTTTGACTAAGTTCCCGGTGTCCAAATTGAGCTCATGATAGCTCATTGGAAATCTTGTCCTATTTAATTTCCATATCTTATTTTAGTTTCTAATTTGGAGCTGTTTTGTGCCCTCAAAAGTGAAATATCCCAAGACTGCCTCTATGCGTAGTGCACTGTTGAAAAAATGGCAGAAACATGATTTTTTGAGTGTTTTTGGCCCTTTTTACTAACCATTTTGGCTCTTTTGACGGGAGAATATGTCCAGCCAACAGCATGGGATATCCCCAGTAAAAGGTCCCAATTAGACCTTGAACCATTTGGAATAGGGATCTCGTCCAGGGTGTGGGTCCGGCTTCCGCTGATTTCTCCTTTCTTTGGGTCTCTCTTAGACTCTATAAACCTATGGATACACACTTAATCGGATGATAAAAGAAATATGATTGATGCATTAAATGTACATATAACACTATGCATAGGAAGATGAAATAATAAATCATAAGTGTGGAAGGAAATGTTGTCAACAACACATCATTAGGGTCATGCTTGTAAGCTGTTTCAACCATGGAAGAAACAATTATTTATGGCAGAAACACCTTTCACTTCCTAAATATATTTAAGCAATAGTATGAATGCTAGTAAACAAAGTCATTAACATTCATTGAGAAAGTGAAATGAACTCAACCACCATTAACATATATTCAGCAAAATGTCATGCAAATGTGATATGAATTAAAGATATAGTTCCATTAATCTAAAGATGTTTAGAAACTGAAAAATATAATACTCATGGTGCTCATACATATATCAACATCAAATCCACAAAGGGATTTAACAAAATGCTTGTATTCATACTCCTAATTGTATAGACCTGGTAATACAATGTTCTCATCTCGAGTCCCCAAAAAAAATCCCCTTCCAAATCCCCGAAGGGAGTATTTATAGCAAAACTTTCCCTTTGGGCTGCCTTGGCTTTTTGTCTTCCAGACTGTTGGGTTTCCTTGCGACTTAGCATATTTTGCGACCCACGACCTTGGCCACTATTACGACCTGTGACCTCGATAAATTTATGACCTACGATCTCTAACAATCTGCGACCTGCGACCTCTAACAATCTGCGACCTGCGACCTCAAGCAGATCTGCGACTTGCGACCTCAGAAAAATCGGCGGCTGTGGCTTTCTTTTGGTGATCTCTGGACTTCATTGCAAGATTCCTTATCCTGCATCTCTACTTCGTGAAGATAATCAGGCACCTCGGATCTTAAGGCAAGGTTCCTAAGGATTTTCGAGAATCAACCTTCCTTTGAAAAAGGTCCTCTTGCTTGCTTGGAAAAATTTTGGCTCCTCGTGCTAGCCAACAACTCCCACCTGTAGTCACATAGGTTAGGTTACATGCCTTCATTAATCGAATAATAATAATGTTAGGGGCATATTTAATTAATCACACAAGTAAAAACAATAACTTTAGACCCTTGTGTGGTCAAGTGTTGTGCCACCACGCCATTAGAGAGCATGGCTCGGGTAATCGTTCCAACTCATTCAGCTCCTTCAATGCCTGGTTTTTTACGGATGATGGATACCATTCATATCCATTTGTGTAAACCCTTGATGTATATTGTCGTAACTCTGACATGCTAGTCTATTTCTACATGCATTTATCAGCATTCTTTACCAATTTTTGTATTATCTGAAAACCATCCCAAATAGTATATTTGCAAAACGCCATGGAAAGTTGAACCGATCAGCATTGGGATTCTCTTTCTTGGGCATGAAAAATTTATTTACTAAACCTTTGATAGCTCCTTTTATGAACAAGATAGCCATCGGCGTGCCAAAGAGCTTCCCATCTATTTGTGTTTTATGCCTGGGAACTAAAAAAATGTCGATCACCGCGCTACTCCTCCAAAACATCATTAGAAGGCTCTCTCAATGTGTATACGCAAAGCATGAGATTCATAGGTCACATGGTTGCCACTACCACCAAGTCACACCTTTTATTTTCCTTATAGACCAGCGACTCAGTGACCTGGAGGGGTCGCGTGACTTCGTCTTCACTTAGGCTGAGACCTCAAAAAGGTCGTAGGGTCACTACTACCACCAAGTCGCACTTTGAATTTGCCTCATAGATCTGCGACTCAGCGACCCGGTGTTGATCCCCAAGATTGTGACTTCTTTCATCTTACTTTACCTCATTTTCCTTTGTCCATTGTTATCCCAGACCCAAATGATCAATGAAATTAGTTAAAATTACTTTTAGAATGATTAACATGGCTAACTTGCTAAGTTTTGTGATTTTGTCATTGTAATGCATTGTGAACTGAAACTAGCTACAGAATGCAGACATTCCGTAGCTAACCGGAAATTCTGCAGCCGTCTTCACGTTCAAGCATGTTCCAGGTGTCCTCTCAGGAAAATCCACACATGCGTATATTCCACATTATGTCCTCATCGTTCGTTGCTCACCATGAAGAATGAACCGAATTCTGGACGTGGTTTTGGTACGTGGGAACTCATTCAAGGAGGCAGACTTCTAATAGGACTGTCCTAGTCCAGATGTCCTTTGTCCCTTTACGCTGCCATATTTAGAGTCCTAGTACGATTTTGATAAGGAAAGACAATGATCCCCGTATTGTTGCAAGTTCTGTTATGTAGATTTGTTATAAAAGCACTCGGGAAACCGAGAGACAAGCTCTAGATTTTTCTTAGATTTCATGTATTGACTGCTATATTTCTGAAGACCGAGACTACTCTGTTTCAAGTTATTTTCCTTTAATGAAGAAGACAACATTGCTTTGAAAGCGTTGAGTTGATTTTGAGTTAGATTCCGTCTGGTGGTAGAGGGCCCCTGCCTCCTGCATGGCTTTACTTTCGTAATTTAGATAAGTATCTTAGTTGTTTTCACATTTTTTAAGTTTGAGTTCATAGTTAATTTCATTATCCACTATAGCTATACTTTTTCTAAGAAACTCTTCCAAAAGATCATGATAATGAATGGGAAATGGCTGTAGTGTTGTAGGATTTATTTGTAATTTCTTTTGTTCATTATCACAGTTGAACTTATTCTAGTAAAGTCTTCCAAAAAATCCTTATGATGTCTAAGGCATGACTGTGATACTGAATGTTTCAGTTGTTTGTTTACACTAAGTAGCATAGCTGATCTTACTCTTAAAACGCTCTTCCAAAATATCATAATAATGGGTAGGAGATAGCTGTGATGTCTTAGTTTTTAAATTGCTTTCAGTCTTTATGTTTGCATTTGCACTGAATTGTACAGCCAGGATTGTTCTAGCAAGCTCTTCCAAAATACCATTCATGATGGACAAAACAGGTTGTGGAATCCCATAGATTAATGCATGATAACTTAGTTGGGGTACTCCGGAGTCAAATTGCATTCAATTCATGCTCTGTTATTTTGTTTTAAGTTTGATAATGGCTTGTTAGTTCAGCACTGTTTATTGTAAACTAGTGACAACTTAGTTCAGTTTTAGCTTAGCTCATTGTATTTACATTCCACATTTAGTTGTCATCCATTGCATATTATATTACATTAGTTGTTAAACTTAAACAATACGACCTTCATTATTTACAAAATCTCTTTTGTTCCAAATCTATAATTGACTCATAACCATCTGAACAGAAGACAGTATCATCCCAAGGCCTGAAGTACTTTTGCAACTTCTTTACCACTTCATAAACAAAGCCTTTCCTCAAAAGACTACTTTAAAAAGAAATCTATAATTTTTGAGTAAGGTTTAGTGATGTTAAACTAAGTTGCAGAATAGAATTAGGAGTTAGTCTTAGAGTAGAGATCTTATGATGTTACCAATGTTTTTCTCCAAATATGTTTCAACAAATATTTAATCATGGATAAAATGTTGTATCATTATAAGCTGATTGTTTAATTGTTTAGTTAGGAGAATTTGTATACTTAGCTGACCATTTCTCAAGCTCTTCCAAAATACCTTTAATGAAAGAATTGGACAAGTTAAGTTTATGTTTTGATTCATTTTCTTGAAGTCATTATCAAGCTTTGTATTCTGCTTAGTCATAGTTTAGGTTTGATTCTATTTCAATATTTGCATTTTCATTTGTCATTTGTCATCAACCAATTAGGCTTCACTCTGTTTTTAACCAGTAGCTTCTTTCCACTAGCTTTTTAGTCATTTTCCTTGTGAACATAAAAACCATCAAAAGACCAAAAACATCATAAATCATCATAAAAGACCAAAAACATCATAAAACACTAAACACAACACATTAGGAAACAAACACCTAGGCACATACAGTGCACTTCACTTCAGCAGTTTACCAACCCTGGTTGACAATTAAATGAACTCAACTTAGGAGACTAGGTTGAGAACAAACATTTTGGCGCCGTTGCCGGGGAAGTGAAAACTAGGTAACCTTTGTTTCTTAATTCCCAAAAACAATTATATGCGTAGAGAGAGAGACTCAAGGGGTAGATTCATAAGCAGCAGAAACAAAAGTTTGATTCCTAGAATACCACTTGTTTCACCTAGACCAAGAGCTATTACACCTTCAACTCAGACCCACATTCCATCCTTTACTAATCCTGGACTTCTAGAAGACCTAAGATCAGATATTCCATTAGAGAAACCTTTCACTTCATCCACTGAACCTGCCTTAGAAGAAGATCTAAAGACTCATGTTAGGGACACAAAATTTTCCACTTCCACAGGAGAGTCAACCATGGCAGAAGAAGGAGGAGGAGGAGTCTTTAATGGAGAACACACATTATTTGGAGGTAGAGGTAGAGGTAGAGGAGAAGGAGGTAGAGGTGTAGAAGGAGGAAGAGGTAGAAGAGAAATGGGAAGCTCTTTTGGGTTCCCTATAATTGATGAAGAAACTAATACAACCATGAAAAACATTTCACCCTCTGTCCTTCCAAACTTCTATGGACTTAAAACTAAAGATCCTGAAACCTTCCTATTTGAATTTGAATTTCTGTGTAGAACTTATGACTACTTACAAGATGCTCAAAAACTTAAACTATTTCCTTCAACATTGAAAGGAGCAACATTGAAGTGGTTTATGAGTTTGATCAACAGTTCTATTAGGACATGGGAAGACATGAAACAAGCATTTCTAGAGAGGTATTTGGATTATTGTATGTTGGTCAATCATAAGGAAGAAGTGTTTAAGATGTTACAAAAAGAAGATGAAAACTTGGAAGATTTGTTGGAGAGATTTCATTACAACATCAAAAGAGCAAAAATGGAAAACTTAGATCAAGACACCTTAAAAGCTATTTTGTTGAAAACAATTAGGGATGAATGGTTGGATATCCTTAACATGATGGGAAAAGGGGATATATCACAGCTCACATTACCTGAAATATCTGAGTTATGTATCAACCTTTCAAGAGGGAAATCTAAAACTGTAAAAGGTCCAAGAGATGCTGCTCTTGCAAGGGAAAGTAAGTCTGCTTCTGGGACAGTAAGTAGATCAGAAATATGACATATGCTTGATGATTTTAAATCTGACATCTTAGGGAGTCTTAGTGAACAAATAGACACCCTTAAGATAAAAAACAAGCAAAAAGCTGAATTTGATGCCTTGGCAATCTTTTGTCCCAAATGTAGAAAGAAACATGCCTTGAGAGAGTGTCCATTGGATGTAAAAGTTGTAGAGACCCGTGTCATTTGTTCTGAAAAACATGAGACCAAGAATTTTCCTTCTCTTCCTGGTCTCAAAGTTGTCTTTCAGGAGGAAACTCCTACAGATTCCACAGAATCTCTTAATTTTGTCTCTATAAGACCTTGGCAGGAACCTCAAACACAAGGATTCCATGATCAAATGTATAATCAATCTCCACCTTGGAATTCTCGGCAGAAAACTTGGCCTCAATTTCAAAATCAATCTCAAGCTTGGGCACAAGGAGCACAAAATCCCTATGGAAGATACTCTCAATACTATCAGTATCCACCATCCTATCCACCATACCCACATTTTTATCCTCAAAATTCTCAACAAAATTTTCAACAAAATCCTCAACAACATCATCAGAACCTACCACATCAAAATCAACCACTTCCATTACCATTCCCTCAAAAATCAAATCAGTTGCCTGTTCAACCCATACCAAACCCCAATAATAAAAATCCTCAGAACACATACATGATAGAAGGCCAACAGTTTCCAACTTATTTAATTACTCCTTTAGACCTTAGTGATGTTCAACTTAGGTCTGGAAGAATACTTGAAAAGAGGAAACCTTCTGTGATCATACAAGAACAAGATAACTCCAAGGAAGACTCTCTACGGGTGAATAAAAGTCTTGAGGAAGACACATATTTTCAAGACCCAAACACTGAAAAATTAAAGCAAAAAGATCCAATAATTTCAACTCCTGTATTAGAGAAACCATCCACATATACTTCTATACCTCCCTTTCTAGAAAGATTACAAATTGATAGAGGTGTAGAAAAACAAATTATGGTGCCTAATTATGATTTCCTAGATGAGCTGAGAAATGTTTTCATTAAAATTCCATTATTACAAGCCATCAAGGAAGTTCCAATTTTAGCCAAAACAATAAAGGAGTTGAGCATGAAGAAAACAATAAAAAGAATAAGAGAAACAAAAGAAAATTCAACTGGCAGGAAAAATAGCAGACATTATGATGGGAAAGATTGCTATTCCAAAGTATCTTGACCTAGGAAATCCAGTTGTTAAAATTCACATCAATGGAATTGAAATGCAAAACACACTCATTGATTTAGGAGCAGCAATCAATATCATGAGTAGACAAATCATGGATAAACTGAAACTTCCTAATCTTCTCTTTACACCCACATTATGACAATTAGCAGACAGATCTGTGATCAAACCAGATGGGGTAATAGAAGACATTCCAGTGTCCCTAGATTCTTGGGAGTACCCTGTGGATTTCATGATCCTAACTCCTAAGAATAATTTAGGAGGACATCCTATTATATTAGGAAGACCTTGGTTGGCTACAGCTGATGCTTTTATTAGTTTTAGATCCGGTGATATGTATATCTCTGATGGTAGTTCAACTAAGAAATTCACTTTATATCCTCTAGCTAGGAAAATTACAGATTTAGATGACACTCAATGGATAGAGGATGAAGAAGATTTACAACCTCTCTTCACAATTTCAGAAATTAGTGAAGATAATCAAATTCTGAATACTCTAGAAAACCTTGAATCCTCTCTAGAACACAAACATGAATCATTTCAAGAGGGATCCAATATTGAGTTTTTGTCATCAAGGCAGATGTCTCTTCATTCTATGGATAAATTTGGCAGCTCTACAAGTGAGATATTTCCAGGCAAAACTTTGAACATAAATAAAAACCTAGAAAAATCTCAACAAGAAGAGTTAGTCAAAGTATTACAGAGACATTCTTCTGTATATGCATGGGAATACACTAACATGAAAGGGATAAGCCCCAAGACTTGCACTCATCACATCTATATAGATGCAAATTGCAAACCAATCAGACAACCTCAAAGACGGATGAATCCAAATCTTAGGGAGATTTTTAAAGAAGAATTGCAAAAATTGTTAAATGTTAACTTCATCTATCCTATTTCAGATAGTTAGTGGGTTTCTCCTTTGGTAATTGTGCCAAAGAAAAATGGTAAATGGAGGGTATGTGTTGACTACCGGGAACTAAACAAAGCTACTCTTAAAGACCATTTTCCCTTACCTTTCATATATCAAGTGTTAGATACATTAGCTGGCAAAAAGTACTTCTCATTCCTAGATGGGTTTAGTGGTTACAATCAAATCCAAGTAGCACTTGAAGATCAAGACAAAACCACATTTACCTGTCCTTGGGGTATCTATGCTTAACGAGTATTGCCATTTGGATTATGCAATGCACCTGCAACATTCCAAAGGGCAGTATTAGGAATTTTTTCAGATCTAATACATGATTGTGTAGAGGTATACATGGATGATTTCACAGTTTATGGAAACACATTTGAAGAAGATTTAGCAAACTTGGAAAAAGTTTTAAAGAGATGTCAGGAAGCAAATCTTTCACTTAGTCATAAGAAATGTTTCATGATGTTTACTGAAGGTATTGTTTTGGGGCATCACATTTCAGGGGATGGGATTAGAGTTGATGAGTCAAAAGTTGAAGTCATCTCTAACTTATCTATTCCAAGTTGTCAAAAAGATGTTAGGAGTTTCTAGGATTTTACGAGGATATTATCGAAGGTTTATGAAAACTCCACCAGACTCAGCATCTCCACTCTTCCAAATTGCTTACCAAAGGCTGTGAATTCATGTTGGAATTACGATTGCAGTTAGACCAATTTTGAGACACGAAAACCAAATTTACGAAGCACCTATTTTAAGGGGACCTAACTGGAAGTTACCTTTTCATATTTCAACAGATGCCTCAGATACAGCTCTAGGAGCAATATTGGGACAAAAAGACCTGATTCCTTATGCCATCTACTATACCGGTAAAAATTTGACTCCTTCAGAGTTAAACTATACTGTAACTGAAAAAGAGTTTTTAGCTGTTGTTCATGCCATAAAAAAATTCAGACACTATATAACAGGCTATGAAACTTTTGTTCACACTGATCATTATGCAATTAGATACTTAATGAAAAAATCAATTACTAATGGCAGAGTCATAAGATGGTTATTGCTTTTACAAGAATTCAACATTACCATTCTAGATAGGCCTGGAAAACAAAACACAGTAGCTGATTTCCTATCTAGACTCCAAAACATCCAAGACAATACCCCAGTTGAAGATCAATTCCCCGATGAATATCTTTTTGCAATTTCTACTCAAACTCCTTGGTTTGCTGACATTGCTAATTATTTAGTTTCAGGAAAATTTCCTTCAATAATGAATGCAAGAGAAAAAAGAAAAATCATTTATGACAGTGCAAAATATTCATGGGTTGCTAATGAGTTGTACAAGACAGGTCCAGATTTGATCATTAGGAGATGTGTTCAGGAAGATGAGATGCCTGAGATTCTCAAAGCATGTCATGATGAACCTTGTGGCGGACACTTTGCTGATAAGAGGATAGCCTATAAGATCCTTCATTTAGGATATTATTGGCTATCCTTGTTTAAAGATGCTAAAGAGTATGTCAAAAGGTGTGACAGTTGCCAAAGGGTAGGGAAACCTTCTCCTTCAGGTGAGATGCCATTACAACCTCAGGTACATATTGAACCTTTTGAAAAATGGGCTTTGGATTTTGTAGGACCTATTAGTCCTCCATCAAGACAAAAGAGATATATATTAGTTTGCACTGATTATGTTACCAAATGGGTAGAAGCCAAGCCATTAATTTTTGCTAATGAAGCATCTGTAGTTACTTTTATTTTTGAGGATATTTTTACTCGTTTTGGTGTCCCAAGGGAAATTGTTACAGATCAAGGAGCTCAATTTACATCAAGGCTAGTGGAACAAATGATGGAGAGATACAAAATTAGGCATAGAAAATCTACTCCTTATCATCCACAAGCAAATGGTCAAGTGGAATCTACTAATAAGGTCATTGAAGGAATCCTAACAAAGACTATTCATTTACATAGAAGAGATTGGGTAGATAGGCTTCTTGAAGCCTTGTGGGCCTATAGAACTACATGGAGAAACACAACAGGCCATACTCCTTATGAACTTGTTTATGGAAAGCAAGTTTTGTTTCCCATAGAGTTCCAGATTCAAGCTTTCAAAATGGCAGTTCAGCTAGGACTTGATTTAACGGAGGCACAAAAGCATAGATTGGAGCAAATTAATGAATTGGACGATATCAGACAAGATGCAGTTCAGAAAACAAGTCTAGTCCAACAGCAAAGGACTAGATGGCATGATAAGTACATCAAAGAGAAGAAATTCAAAGAAGGTGATTGGGCTCTCTTGTTTGATTCAAAATTCAAGGATTTTCAAGGTAAATTTCAAACACATTGGCTTGGGCCATATGAAATTGTTGAAATTTTTGACAATGGAGCAGTAAAAATCAAGACAATAGATGAAGAAGAGGTCACTTTTCTTGTGAATGGTCATAGATTGAAGCTGTATCACAACCACTCTCAAGAGAAGAATTTGTCAAGAAGTTCCAGGAAAACAGTGATGTGAAGTTAATGAAGAAGAATCTTTCTTCTTCATCAACTTGATTGAATTTTCTGAAGCATTTATTTTGAAAATAAAATATAAAAAATAAAAATAAAATAAAAATAAAATAAAAAATAAGGTATAAACATGAAAACCAATCATTGATTGGCATGTTTATACAGAAAAGATAGGGTGAAAATCAGAGTCTTTCTAACACTCTAACTTTTACATTTTGTTTTTGCAAGCAGCTGTTACAAAATCATAAGTTCAGATCCATTGCACTTATGATCCATCTCATTTCATTTCATTTCATTTACTTATCCATCCATACTCCATTTCATTCATTCATTCATACTTCACTTCATTCCATATTTCATTCATCTCATTCCATACTTCATCCACCTCATTTCCATATCAAAATTTAAAGTTTGATGTTTTTCTGCAAATGAATAACACATGTCATGGATTGCAGGCCATTTCCTATATTCTTCCACTCCATTTCATAAATTGAATCCATCCCATTCCATCATCCCATTCCATCATTCACTTCATACATATTTCATTATACCATGTTTCATCACCTATCTTCACTCATTCCATAAAATATTCTATGTATATTCCAAACCACTCCATTCCATGATTAAAATTCTCTACAGATACATTCTGCAGCTAATCAGACTTTCCGCAGCCAGACAACCATTCTGCAGCTACAAATCCTGAAGGCACTGATCAACAAACATTTGAATTGCAACAAGAATAAGAAGAATCAAGAAGGATTATGAAGACTCTTCCAGAGGAGAAAAAAGTATACAAAGACCACAAAAAGCAAATGAAAAGCAAAGGTAAAAAGTTCTGGTTATAATGGCATTTCATAAAAACTTTAGTATAGTCTAGTTATGAATCATTTGAAAAGTTGTTTTGATTATTTTTATTGATCATGCCAAATATACCCTCCGCAAAACTTTGGATAAAAATCTTTCATTTCAAATTCTATACCCGATCATCATTTAAGCGGTTAAAAAGGCTGAAGTGTTTGATTTCCTCACGTCACCTAGCCAAATCATTTAATGATGATTTTTGAATCCGTTGTAAAAATCTCCGCAGTCTTTTCACTCATTGATTTGTTTTCTTCACCTCACTTCATTAACTCGTTCCGTAACTACTTCCATCACTCCATTCCATAGCCAGCCCTTCATCATTTCATTCCGCAAAATAGAGATATCTCTATCACCGTGAGCAGAGGTATATCAGTTTGAAATATCAAACCACTATCACCGTGAAGCAGAGGTATACCAGTGTGGAATTTGAAGCCATTGTCACCGTGAAGCAGAGGTATACCAGTGTGGAATTTGAAGCCATTGTCACCGTGAAGCAGAGGTATATCAGTGTGGAATTTGAAGCCATTGTCACCGTGAAGCAGAGGTATATCAGTGTGGAATTTGAAGCCATTGTCACCGAGAAGCAGAGATATATCAGTTTGAAGATTGAAGCACTATCACCGTGAACCAGAGGTATATCAGTTTGAAGGTTGAAGTTATTGTTTCCGTGAGCAGAAAGAGTACTAATCTAAAGAATGAAGAAGAAATTATGGGCCTCATTGTAAGAACTGAACCAGTGGGCACAAAATACCTGGAAGGATACTCTCAAAGCAGAGAAATGTTGCAACAGGCAGGATGGCTACAATTCCTTGAGAAATTTAATGGCTTCCACAAAGAAGTTACTAAAACATTTGCAAGGTCATTCAAAGGAGCCGAGGTTGAAGTTGGAGATGTTAAATTCACTGTCACAAAGGTTTTTATTGCAGAAGCAACATGATTGCTTAGACATGGAGAGATATGGTTTAAAAACAGATAATTTCATAATGATCATGGAAGAAAATCCTAAAATCAGCAGGTATGGATGTCACTGTGTTTAATAAGGGAATTCCAAGTTCTGCATTAAAAAATAAATGGAGAAACATATTGC
The DNA here is from genome assembly GCA_034641835.2 of Pinus albicaulis. Classification (NCBI taxonomy): domain Eukaryota; kingdom Viridiplantae; phylum Streptophyta; class Pinopsida; order Pinales; family Pinaceae; genus Pinus; species Pinus albicaulis. The sequence continues at coordinate 69,698,859 of CM076569.1, read as the reverse complement.
TTATCCTACAAAAATTTATCACTTGTGAAGGTAGATATGGCACATTTTATGTTTACCATATTAGGTTGATAATGCATTTTCTGGAGGAAGAGCTAAATTTTCCCTATTTCTTGCTTCAAAGTTTAAAAAAGATGGCTTCTGGTGTTCAAAGAAGAGTCCAATTCCTAGAAACAACTCTATACCATCATGGCTTGGTTAAGATTTTAATTGAACACCATTTAGCCAAAACAAAAGATACTTGGGATAATTTCTTGGTAAGAAATCACTTTGAGGAACCAAAAGAGCCCTCACCTGAACATCAACCTACAAGGAGAAGCAGAAAATGGAGAGCCTCTAAAATTGAAATTGACAAAACAGTACAGGAAAGTAGTGAAGAAATAATCTCTGAGAAGTTGACTCAGATTAAGAGACAACTTGAGAAAGAGAGGGTAATCAGAAAATCTGCCACAGAAAAAGGAGAGGGATCATCCCAGCCAAGAAGAAGCCATAGACTCAGGGGGAAACTAAGGAAAACACAAATCAAACAAACAGGGGTGATAAACATAGAAGATGAGGAAACAGCTATTGAAGAAGATGTTGAAGAAGATTTTAATGAAGACACCCCTGAAATTGACCCTGCACAGCAAGAAGTTTATGACTATGTTGAAACATTGGAAAGGAAAGCTTCAGAAAGTAGAGATAGAACCCCTAGTCCTCCACTGTCCGAAATAGATGTGTTAGAAAGGGATAGGTATGAGCTGGAAGTACTTAATAGACATATCAAAACTGAGAATGATATTCTGAAGGAACAAGTCAAACTCAAAACCAGTATGAACTCAACCTTATCTCTACAAATGGACAAAGTGGAAAAGGCTAATGAAAAGTTGAAAAAGAGGAACAGGAAGCTAATCAGGGCACTTATCAACTTAAGGTTCAAGTTAGTCATCAGGAAACCCAGAAGACCTTTAACTTCCAGGCAAAGAAGAAGAAGAGGGTTGGATGTTCTCGCAGAAGTCTCTGAGTTTATGGAATAAGTTGCATGAGGACATGCAAGAAGTCAGCAGTGGGGGTATGTTGAGCCCCAAGATTGTGCTTTCTTTCATCTTAATTTACCTCATTTTCCTTTGTCCATTGTTATCCCAGACCCAAATGATCAATGAAATTAGTTAAAATTACTTTTAGAATGATTAACATGGCTAACTTGCTAAGTTTTGTGATTTTGTCATTGTAATGCATTATGAACTGAAACTAGCTACAGAATGCAGACATTCCATAGCTAACTGGAAATTCTGCAGCTGTCTTCACGTTCAAGCATGTTCCAGGAGTCCTCTCAGGAAAAGCCACACATGGGTATATTCCACATTATGTCCTCATCGTTCGTTGCTCACCATGAAGAATGAACCGAATTCTGGACGTGGTTTTGGTACGTGGGAACTCATTCAAGGAGGAAGACTTCTAATAGGACTGTCCTAGTCCAGATGTCCTTTGTCCCTTTACACTGCCATCTTTAGAGTCCTAGTACAATTTTGATAAGGAAAGACTATGATCCCCGTATTGTTGCAAGTTCTGTTATGTAGATTTTTTATAAAAGCACTCGGGAAACCGAGAGACAAGCTCTAGATTTTTCTTAGATTTCATGTATTGACTGCTATATTTCTGAAGGCTGAGACTACTCTATTTCAAGTTATTTTCCTTTAATGAATAAGACAACATTTCTTTGAATGCGTTGAGTTGATTTTGAGTTAGATTCCGTCTGGTGGTAGAGGGCCCCTGCCTCCTGCACGACTTTACTTTCGTAATTTAGATAAGTATCTTAGTTGTTTTCACGTTTTTGAAGTTTGATTTCATAGTTAATTTCATTAGCCACTATAGCTATACTTGTTCTAAGAAAATCTTCCAAAAGATCATGATAATGAATGGGAAATGGCTGTAGTGTTGTAGGATTTATTTGTAATTTCTTTTGTTCATTATCACAGTTGAACTTATTCTAGTAAAGTCTTCCAAAAAATCCTTATGATGTCTAAGGCATGACTGTGATACTGAATGTTTCAGTTGTTTGTTTACACTAAGTAGCATAGCTGATCTTACTCTTAAAACACTCTTCCAAAATATCATAATAATGGGTAGGAGATAGCTGTGATGTCTTAGTTTTTAAATTGCTTTCAGTCTTTATGTTTGCATTTGCACTGAATTGTACAGCCAGGATTGTTCTAGCAAGCTCTTCCAAAATACCATTCATGATGGACAAAATAGGTTGTAGAATCCCATAGATTAATTGCATGATAACTTAGTTAGGGTACTCCGGAGTCAAATTGCATTCAATTCATGCTCTGTTATTTTGTTTTAAGTTTGATAATGGCTTGTTAGTTCAACACTGTTTATTGTAGACTAGTGACAACTTAGTTTAGTTTTAGCTTAGCTCATTGTATTTACATTCCACATTTAGTTGTCATCCATTGCATATTAGATTACATTAGTTGTTAAACTTAAACAATACGGCCTTCATTATTTACAAAATCTATTTTGTTCCAAATCTATAATTGACTCATAACCATCTGAACAGAAGACAGTATCATCTCAAGGCCTGAAGTACTTTTGCAACTTCTTTACCACTTCATAAACAAAGACTTTCCTCAAAATACTACTTTAAAAAAGAAATCTATAACTTTTGAGTAAGGTTTAGTGATGTTAAACTAAGTTGTAGAAAAGAATTAGGAGCTAGTCTTAGAGTAGAGATCTTATGATGATACCAATGTTTTTCTCCAAATATGTTTCAACAAATCTTTAATCATGGATAAAATGTTGTATCATTATAAGCTGATTGTTTAATTGTTTAGTTAGGAGAATTTGTATACTTAGCTGATCATTTCTCAAGCTCTTCCAAAATACCTTTAATGAAAGAATTGGACAAGTTAAGTTTATGTTTTGATTCATTTTCTTGAAGTCATTATCAAGCTTTGTATTATGCTTAGTCATAGTTTAGGTTTGATTCTGTTTCAGTATTTTCATTTGCATTTGTCACTTGTCATCAACCAATTAGGCTTCACTCTGTTTTTAACCAGTAGCTTCTTTCCACTAGCTTTTTAGTCATTTTCCTTGTGAACATAAAAACCATCAAAAGACCAAAAACATCATAAATCATCAGAAAAGACCAAAAACATCATAAAACACTAAACACAACACATTAGGAAACAAACACCTAGGCACATACATTGCAATTCACTTCATCAGTTTACCAACCTTGGTTGACAATTAAATGAACTCAATTTAGGAGACTAGGTTGAGCACAAACACCCGGGCTGAACTTGTGACCTCACAGGGTCGCATAGTCGCAAATTCTGGTAGGTCGCACTTCATTCGTTTTTGAGTATGATGCGACTCAATGACCTGGGTTGAAGAGCGACCTCCCCATGGTCGCATAGTCGCACTTTGTCTGAGTCACAACGGACACATGGGAGGTTGATCTGCGATTTGATGACCAGAAGCACTCAACGACTTGAACATCTTTGTCGTGCGCTCGCACTTCGACCCCAGGTTTCCACTACCACCAAGTCGACTACCCTCTGCTGTGTCTACATTGTGTGTTGCGGCATTGAGGTTTTTTTTTGTTGTGATGGGGAGTGCGTCTTTGATAATGCACATACACATCATGTCCGTGCATCTTTTGCCACCAGATCTGAGATGAGCACGCCGTGATTCACAAACGAGCCTCCGCCATCATTTTCTTTTCTGTTTTTCATGGCCTGAAGTCGCAGCAATGTAGAGACGCTGTGTGGCACATTAAAATCTCCCGGGCTTGGTACATTAATACCCAAGTCATAATATACTTTCAAAGCCATCACCAAACCGATGGATCGTATCTCCATATCTACGTTGCCTCTTTGGCAAGCTGACTCACCTCCTACAGCAGTCGTGGCATCTGGCTTGGCACTGGCAATGAGTTGGACTTGTGATATCACCCACGGCGTGTTTAACAGTCTACACATAACCTCCATCTGGCGATTAACAAACCCGTGGCATGTGAGAAGAGTCCTGGTGCTGACATGTCTTTTTGTTAACTTGTATTCCTAATCTTCATCGATATGGTTTAAAACCATAAATCGGCATCGTTTAAAACATAGGTTGTATATTGTCATATTTTTTTACGACTCTGCTTTTCTTTTGACCATACTTGCACCATAGTTATTATAACCTTGCCATTATAGGTTTGTTATAACATTCTGCTCCATGATTCAAACATAAATTTCGACCACCATATATATATATACGCTCCAAATGTTCTACCATGGGTCGGAATTCTGTCATGGAGTATTTAAGCCCCTTTGTAATGTTTTGTATATGGTTCTACTCCTCAAATCTTATATGGTTTGGAAACCATATTATTTTTTCACCCTGGTTTTTATTATATAATGTTTAAAACCATAACCTTCGTCCATGGATTTTCACCCACCATGTAGCTTAGGTTTAATAAATACTATTTCCCAAAGGTGTGTTTTGATATTTGAAATTGTGCCATTGTCTTGACAATACCAACACGTGTGCTTTGGCACTGCAGCTCAGTATGAAAATGCCCTTGAATGAGAATGTATTTCTCTGGGGAAATCTTCTGAGTCCAATTTTTTCACCCAGGCTATACTTCAGGTTAGACTTGTCGAATTGGTGAAATGTGTTCCTTTCTATGTATACATCGAAATTGAGCTGGCATTGTGTAGGATCTTCAAAACTTCCTTTAAGGTGAGATATCTGCCATCTCGGAATATAAATACTTCATCCGATCCCTACGTAAGCTTAGGTTTGATAAATCATAGCAAATGCTTCTGGTTTATGCGAGATAGCATCCGATATAGACATTTTGAAAAGGAGTGTTTCTAAATATCCGGTGTACACTAGGGAAGAATGCTTTTTTGCATCAGTGACATAAAAGGTTCTTTCTCTGATAAAAATGTCCCACACCATCCTCCTTCTAACAGTACTGGTCATTTTCTCCTCCTCCTCCCCTATTTTTCAAATGTGGCCTTGTTGTTGAGCTTAATTTTATTTCCCTCGGTGCCATGACAACATTGATGAGTTTGTCACCCGTGGGATCGACCTGTGTGAAACATTATAACATAAATTAGTTCATAGTTATTCTATGAGAATGGTGCCCCTAGATAAATTATATGAGACCAATGAGTTTAAGAGAAGTGCTCAAACACCATGATTAATGACCCATGGCGAGGGGGCTGCCAATGTACATCCTCAGTGCATAGAAAAGTTCCCATTCGAGCGTGTGTTGGATGATCCCTCCCACACATGGCATGATTGTACCAACAACATCTGATCATGATGGTGAGAAAGCTCATGAGGGGTTGGGGATAGGTCACTGGGATGTCACTAACTAGACGTCGGGTGAAAGACCTTAATGGATAAGTGAGCAGAGGGGGACCGGAAATTTTGAGAATACCCAAAATTTTGGGTGCTGTTGTAGCGGCTACAACAAATGGCAAACCACTGGTAGAATCCAGCATCTCTGTCAATATCGAAAAAATAGTCTGAGTCAAGATAGTGATGCAAGGGAATATTGAACAAGTTCTGTGGGTACCCTTTGTATTACTTTGGCCTTTACAGGTATTCCCAGTCCTTGTGCCTCAGCTAGATCTCGCTAATCAGAACACATCAAAGCGGAAGCTCACGGACGCCAGTGAGTTTTTGATGATGTGAAGAGCAAGGCAGTGGGTTTATTATTTTTAGGACTTTTAAATTAAGTTTCCGGTGTTGCTCTGCTGCCAGCAGGCCTGGAAAGTACCCCGGTGGAGTCACTTCAAGAAATCACAAGCGTTGCTCCACTGCCAGTAAGCCTGGTCAGTACCCCGAAGAAGTCGTTGCATCACCTCTCTTTGCAGGAAGCCTTTCTTGATCCTTTACCCTTATTTGTTTCATGTGCTTGTACCACTTATTTTCATGTGCTCGTGGCACTTATTTTTCATGGGTGGATGAGGGATCCCGACTTATTTTACGAGTAGGAGAGGTTGTTTCTTGTTTTATAGAAACTGAAAGATATCCTGACTTGGGTTTGCCCTTGTGCCAAACCTTCACATCCCATCTACCACAATAGGCGAAGCGTGCAAAACAGATAATTAAGATGTGAAAGATTATGCTGGGCACAAGGCTTAGGCTTACAGGTATTGGGCCATTCAAACTCATTAGGTATCCCACAAAAAACCGGCTCGTATCTCCCTAGCTAATAAGTTTAGAACCATAGGCATCTTGTTGAGAATGCGACTTCGATGACCTATCCTGTGAGGAAGATGCCTCTTGAGATAGCCACCGCAACTTCACGCAAACAAAGGGGTTATTGTTTCAACAATTGGGGTAAAACGAGTCAGCAAGGTGGTAGGGTTTCAATGAGGGCTCATGTAGTGGTAGGCGATATGTTGAAAATTTTCAAAGCTATGTGAACAACCAGTGGAAATGATGTGAGGAAGGAAGTGTACGATGCAATGTAATAGGCGAGGCTCAAGATGCAATGCAATGCCATGTGTGAGAACAATCAACCAGTTGTAGGTGGAAAAGAGGCGCAATACAAGCAATGATTATTTATGCAGAAACAAGCAACTGAAAAGAAATGAATGGAAAATACTTGTAACATGATGATGCCTAAGATATTAATCATAAACAAAAATAGCAAACACACTTTTAAATTATAAAGTAAAAATTTGGCAAGTAAACCTAATTAAAAACTTTGAACTAACAAATTTTTATTAACAGGTCCTAGCTAGCCTACACCTAAAACCCTAGCTTAACCAATGAGGCGGTCGGGTTATGTGAAATCACCTTTCTAGTGCAGCCACCGCATTAGTTCCTGACCTGCAAGAACAACAATGTTCGCAATTAGAGCCAACATACAAAATCGTGCACCAACAACAAGACTTACCTGTAGAGCATGTGCAATAGCAAGAAGGTCATGGCTACTTACTAGAGAATGTGCTAGAGTGGATTGTGCAAGCTGAATTTCACTCTTATCTTGATACACAAAAATATATTCTTGAAGATTAAAAGTATTTATAAATGATACAAATCCATTCATGCACAATCCTAGGTTTGATGGGTGATGGGTAACCAATTCGTATTTGCAGGCACATTCACCGGATAGGGTTGGTCGAACAAACCAGCACCCTCATTATGGTGGTGAGGATGATAAATTTTATGGGATGGAAATGATAAGCATGGGTGGGGCGAATTATAGATGCTTGTGCATCGTAGTGCAGAAACCCTAATTTTGAAAACCCTAGTGCAGAGCTGCTCCTGGGTTTTGTCAAGGATATGAGGATCCAAATCCACTTTTAGTGGAGGCTGCAATTTCTTACTGTTTTGAACAAACTCCGGACCTTCGAGCGGGGGGCTTCCCAACTTTGATGGTTTGGCGAGATCAACAAGCGAATGGATGTGATCATGAATTGTGGAGAGTTGCAAAATGTGAGTGGGCTTTGTATCAATTCGATCAAATGTTTGCGCACTGATAGATTGATAATCCAATGTATCAGATTCTTTGGATTTTCCAGGGTGGGGTGAATTCGACGTGATTATTCTGGGAGGATCATAGTACTTTGGGATCGTCATTTCAGAAATCCTAATCTGAGAAACCCTAGTTAGAGTTGTTTGAGAGGTCTCGTCATGATCAGAAGAACTAGAGGTAACAACCGGCAGAAGCGGAACTGCTTCGATTCCCTGGAGGGTACTTGAATCTTTATAAAGCAGATTATTGAATTCTGGTGTCTCCATATGGTCGGAAAAGAGATACGAGTGACAGTCCTCAGCGGTATGAGTGAATATGTTTTCAGATAAGCAGTGATCGCTGGAACCATCGATTTGATCAAGTTGGGTACCTGGCATGTTAGGCTACCCAGGAGTTACCAATTGGGATGGATCAATAAAGGGGATGGCTTGAGGTTGCCAAAATAGGATATCACCGCTTTGGTTGTCTAAATATTTTGAGTGAGAAAGATCAGATTTAAAAGATTCATCAATTTTTCACTGTGATTGTGAAACACCATCCGCGTGCTTATGATTGTCGCCAATACCAGTATAAGGAAATCTTGAATGTGTTGAAGAAATTACTGGTGTGGCAGACTCATGAAATAAATCGGGGAATAATGAAAGAAAATATTGAGCCGTAGTGGTGTTAAACGTACAAGGACTTTCATCTCGCATATCGATGTTATCCAGAGTGAACAATGGTCTTGCATGCCTAGGACGATCCAATGATTTTGTAAGGTCAACTTTATCCAGGACAAGAGTCAATTTGTTATTAGCATGTGAATAAGATTTAGGACTGTGTCTAGGGAAACATTCAGTGGGATCGAGATAGGTCTCATGAACCAGGAGATATAATGAGCCACTATGGTTTTCAAGCTTTGATTTGGCACGGTGCGTGAAAGATAAGGTTTTATCTTCTTGCACCCGTCTATCATTTCTCAAAACTTTCGCGGTCACAACTCCACTACACGACGATTCGGGAGGAAGAGCAGGAATATCACAAACAATAATAATCTCTTTGGAGACTTGAATGTGGTCTGGACTCGGGGAGATGGACAAGGAAACATTAGGGACAAAGTTTGAATAGCTTGAAACCCGCGGGCTGTCATAGGGACCACTAGGATTGGGTTGCGTTGCTAATTGAAATTGTTCAAGGGAAACGAGAATCACATACCCAAACTATTCACTTACAAATTTCCAATCAACATCCCTTTCAGGGAACTCAAAACAATAATGAAAAAATCTGATAGAGAATTCATCTAGAGGTTCCTGAGGTTCCATTCTGATGTCATTTAACTTTATTGATACATTTTGAAAATCGTACCTGTGAAAAGCTTGTTGTAATTCACTGGTGAGCTGTTCAAATGAATGAATGGAAGGTTCCGGAAATGTGTGGCACCATTGCTTAGCGTGACCTTCGAGAGTGAGGGAGAAAAGAAAACAAATAAAACCTTCATTGTCAATTTCGTAGTACTCACCAAAGTCACAGAAATTTAAAAGGTGTTGGGTTATGGACACTCCGTTTTCACCATCAAATTTTAGCTGGGACAAGTGATACATAAGTTCATCAGGGATGAAGCGTTGAGACTCATAAAACTTCGAAAAACATCTCGGGAGGATGATATTGGGATGAGCCATTACAGATATGAGATTAACTGCAGGCTCTGAGGGCTTAGCTTGTCATCTGGCCCTCCTTCTAGCGCCAATTCTGTTGACGAGAAAATCTGTCCGGCCAACATCAGGGGATTTTCTAGGTAAAAGGTCCCAATTAGACCTTGAACCATTTGGAATAGGGATCCAATCCAGGGTGTGGGTCCAGCTACCGCTGATTTCTCCTTTCTTTGGGTCTCACTTAGACTCTATAAACCTGTGGATACACACTTAATAGGATTATACAATACATATGATTGATGCATTAAATGTACATATAACACTATGTGTAGCAAGATGAAATAATAAAGCATAAGTGCCGAAGGAAATGTTGTTAACAACAGATCATTAGGGTCATGCTTGTAAGCTGATTCAACCAGGGAAGAAACAATTCTTTATGGGGGAAACACCTTTCACTTCCTAAATATATTTAAGCAATAGTACGAATGCTAGTAAAAAAATTCATTAACACTCATTGAGAAAGCGAAATTAACTCAACCACCATTAACATATATTCAGCAAAATTTCATGCAAATGTGATATGAATTAAAGATTTCCACTAATCTAAAGATGTTCAGAAACTGAAAAATATAATACTCATAGTGCTCATACATATATCAACATCAGATCCACAAAGGGATTTTACAAAATTCTTGTATTCATACTCCTAATTGTATAGTCCTGATAATACAATGTTCTCAGCTCGAGTCCCCAAAAAAAATCCCCGAAGGGAGTATTTATAGCAAAACTTTCCCTTTGGGCTGGCCTGGCTTTTCGTCTTCCAGACTGTTGGGTTTCCTTGCGAATTAGCATATTTTACGACCTGTGATCTGCAACCTCGAGCAATTTTTGACCTGCGACCTCTAACAATCCACGACCTGCGACCTCAAGGAGAACTGTGACTTGCGACCTCAGGAAAATTGGCGGCTGGAGCTTTATTTTGGTGATCTCTGGATTGCATAGCAAGATTCCTTATCTTGCATCTCTGCTTCATGAAGATAGTCAAGCGCCTTGGATCTTAAGGCAAGGTTCCCGAGGATTTGTGAGAATCAACCTTGCTTTGAAAAGGGTCCTCTTGCTTGCTTGGAAAAATTTCGGCTCCTCGTGCTAACCAACAGCTCCCACCTGCAGTCACATAGTTTAGGTTACATGCCTTCATTAATCAAATAATAATAATGTTAGGGGCATATTTAATTAATCACACAAGTAAAAAACGATAACTTTAGACCCTTGTGTGGTCAAGTGTTGTGCCACCACGCCATTAGAGAGCATGGCTCGGGTAATCGTTCCAACTCATTCATCTCCTTCAATGCCTGATTTTTTACGGATGATGGATACCATTAATCTCCATTTGTGTAAACCCTTGCTGTATATTGTTGTAACTTTGACATGCTAGTCCGGTTCTACATGCGTTTATCGACATTCTTTACCAATTTTGTATTATCTGAAAACCATCCCAAATAGTATATTTGCAAAACACCATGGAAATTTGAACCGATCAGCGTTGGGATTCTCATTCTCAGGCGTTGAAAATTTATTTACTAAACCTTTGATAGCTCCTTTTATGAACAAGACAACCATCAACGTGCCAAAGAGCTTCCCAGCTATTTGTGTTTTATGCCTAGGAACTAAAAAAATGCCGATCACCACGCTACTCCTCCAAAAAATCATTGGAAGGCTCTCTCAATGTGTATACGCAAAGCATGAGATTCATAGGTCGCATGGTCGCCACTACCACCAAGTCGCACCTTTTATTTTCCTCATAGATCAGTGACTCAGCGACTTGGAGGGGTTGAGAGAATTGGTCTTCACTTGGGATGAGACGTCAAAAAGGTCGCATGGTCACTACTAACACTAAGTCACACTTCACATTACCCTCATAGATCTGCGAGTCAGCGACCTGGGCTTAACTTGCGACCTCACAGGGTCGCATAGTCGCAAATTCTAGTAGGTCGCACTTCATTCATTTTTGGGTATGCTGCGACTTAGCGACCTGGGCTGAAATGAGACCTCCCCATGGTCACATAGTCGCACTTTTTCTGAGTCGCAACTAATGCATGGGAGGTTGATCTGCGATCTGATGACCAGTAGCACTCAATGACTTGACCATCTTCATTGTGTGCTCGACCTCCGAACCCAGGTTGCCACTACCACTAAGTCAACTACCCTCTGCTGTGTCTACATCGTGTGTTGCGGCATTGAGGTTTTTTTTTGCTGTGATGGGGAGTGCGTCTCTGATAACGCACACACACATCATGTCCATGCATCTCTTGCCACTAGCTCTGAGATGAGCACGCCGTGCTCCGCAAATGTTCCTTTGCCATCGTTTTCTTTTATGTTTTTCATGGCCTGAAGTCGCAGCGATGCAGAGACGTTATGTGGCACATTAAAATCTCCCAGGCTTGGTACATTAATACCCACGTCATAATATATGTTCAAAACCATCACCAAACCGATGGATCATATCGCCATATCTACGACGCCTCTTTGGCAAGCTGACTCACCTCCTCCAACGGTCATGGCATCTGGCTTGGCACCAACGATGAGTTGGATATATGATATCACCCACGGCGTGTTTAACGGTCTACACATAACCACCATCTGGCGATTAACAAACCCGTGGCATGTGAGAAGAGTCTCCGGTGCTGACATGTCTTTTTGTTAACCTGTATTCTTAATCTTCATCGATATGGTTTAAAACCATAACTCGACATCGTTTAAAACATAGGTTGTAGATTGTCATATTTTTTTACGACTCTGCTTTTCTTTTGACCATACTTGCACCATAGTTATTATAACCTTGCCATTATAGGTTTGTTATAACATTCCGCTCCATGCTTCAAACGTAAATTTCGACCACCATATATATATACGCTCCAATTGTTCTACCATGGGTCAGAATTCCGTCATGGAGTATTTGAGCCCCTTTGTAATGTTTTTTATATGGTTATGCTCCTCGAATCTTATATGGTTTGGAAACCATATTGTTTTTGCACATTGGTTTTAATTATATAATGTTTAAAACCATAACCTTGGTCCATGGATTTGCACCCACCATGTAGCTTAGGTTTAATAAATACTATTTCCCAAAGGTGTGTTTTGATATTTGAAATTATGCCATTGGCTTGACAATACCAACATGTGTGCTTTGGGACTGCGGCTCAGCATGAAAATTCCCTTGAATGAGAATGTATATTCTGAGTCCACTTTTTTCACCCAGGCTATACTTCAGGTTAGACTTGTCGAATTGGTGAAATGTGTTCCTTTCTGTGTATACATCGACATTGAGTTGGCATTGTGTAGGATCTTCAAAACTTCCTTTAAGGTGAGATATCTGCCATCTCGAAATATAAATACTTCATTCGGTCCCTACATAAGCTTATATTTGATAAATCATAGCAAATTCTTCTGGTTTATGCGAGATGGCATCTGGTACGGACATTTCCAAAAGGAGTGTTTCTAAGTATTCGGTGTACACTACGGAAGAATGCTTTTTTGCATCAATGACATAAAAGGTTCTTTCTCTGAAAAACATGTCCCACACCATCCTCCTTCTAACAGTACTGGTCATTTTCTCCTCCTCCTCCCCTGTTTCGCAACTTTGGCCTTGTTGTTGAGCTTAATTTTATTTCCCTCGGTGCCATGACAACATTGATGAGTTTGTCACCCGTGGGATCGACCTGTGTGAAACATTATAACATCAATTAGTTCATAGTTACTCTATGAGAATGGTGCCACTAGATAATTATATGAGACCAACAAGCTTAAGAGAAGTGCTCAAACAACATGTTTAATGACCCATGGCGAGGGGGCTGCCAATGTGCATCCTCAATGCATAGAAAAGTTCCCATTCGAGCGTGTGTTGGATGATCCCTTCCACACATGGCGTGATTGCAGCAACAACATCTGATCATGATGGTGAGAAAGCTCATGAGGGGTTGGGGATAGGTCATTGGGATGTCACTGACTACACGTCGGGTGAAAGACCTTGATGGCTAAGTGAGCAGAGGGGGACCCAAAATTTTGAAAATACCCAAAATTTTTGGTGCTGTTGTAGCGGCTAAAATAAATGGCAAACCACTGGTAGAATCCAACATCTCTATAAATATCACAACAATAGTCTGAGTCGAGATAGTGATGCAAGGGAATATTGAACAAGTTCTGCGGGTACCTTTTGTATTACTTTGGCCTTTACAGGTATGCACAGTCCTTGTGCCTCAGCTAGATCTCGCTAATCAGAACACATCAAAGCGGAAGCTCACGGACACCAATGAGTTGTTGATGGCGTGAAGAGAAAGGCAGTGGGTTTATTATTTTTAGGATTTTTAAAGTAAGTTTCCGGTGTTGCTCTGTTGCCAGCAGGCCTAGACAGTACCTCGACAGAGTCACTTCAAGAAATCACAAGAGTTTCTCCGCTGCCAGCGAGCCTGGTCAGTACCCCGGCGGAGTTGTTACATCACCTCTCTGCACAAGAAGCCTTGCTCGATCCTTTACCCTTGTTTGTTTCATGTGCTTGTAGCACTTATTTTCATGTTCTCGTGGCACTTATTTTTCATGGGTGGATGAGGGATCCTGACTTATTTTATGAGTAGGAGAGGTTGTTTCTTGTTTTACAGAAATTGAAAGATATCTTGACTTGGGTTTGCCCTTGTGCCAAACCTTCACATCCCATCTACCACAATAGGCGAAGCATGCAAAATAGATCATTAATATGTCCAAGACTATGTTGGGCACAAGGCTTAGGCTTACGGGTATTGGACCATTCAAACTCATTAGGTCTCCCACAAAAAAATGGCTCGTATCTCCCCAAATAATAAGTTTAGACTCATAGGCATCCTGTTGAGAATGCAACATCGATGACCTATCCTGCGAGGAAGCTGCCTCTTGATATAGCCACCACAAATTCACACAAACAAAGGGGTTATTGTTTTAAAAATTGGGGTAAAACGAGTCTGCAAGGCGACAGGGTTTCAATGAGGGCTCATGCAGCGATAGGCGATATGTCGAAAATTTTCAAAGCTATGTCAACAACCAGTGGAAATGATGTGAGGAAGGAAGTGTACGATGCAATGTAATAGGCGAGGCTCAAGATGCAATGCAACGCCATGTGCAAGAACGATCAACCAGTTGTAAGTGGAAAAGAGTTGCAATACAAGCAATGATTATTTATGTAGCAACAAGCAACTGAAAAGAAATGAATGGAAAATACTTGTAACATGATGATGCCTAAGATATTAATCATAAAAAAAAATAGCAAACACACTTTTAAATTATAAAGTAAAAATTTGGCAAGTAAACCTAATTAAAAACTTTGAACTAACAAATTTTTATTAATAGGTCCTAGCTAGCCTACACCTAAAACCCTAGCTTAACCAATGAGGTAGTCGGGTTATGTGAAATCAGCTTTCCAGTGCAGCCACCACATTAGTTCCTGACCTGCAAGAACAAAAATTTTCGCAATCAGAGCCAGCATACAAAATCGTGCACCAACAGCAAGACTTACCTGTAGAGCATGTGCAATAGCAAGAAGGTCATGGCTACTTACCAGAGAACGTGCTAGAGTGGATTGTGCAAGCTGAATTTCACTCTTATCTTGATACGCAACAATATATTTTCGAATCTTAAAACTATTTAAAATGACACAAATCCATTCATGCACAATCCTAGGTCTGATGGGTGATGGGTAAGCCATTTCGTATTTGCAGGCACATTCACTGGATAGGGTTGGTCGAACAAACCAGCACCCTCATTATGGTGGTGAGGATGATCGATTTTATGGGATGGAAATAATAAGCATGGGGCAGGCGAATTATAGATGCTTGTGCATCCAAGTGCAAAAAACCTAATTTTGAAAACCCCAGTGCAGAGTTGCTCCCAGGTTTTGTCAAGGATATGAGGATCTGAATCTAATTTTATTGGAGGCTACAATTTCTTACCGTTTTGAACAAACTCCGGACCTTCGAGTGGGGGGCTTCCCAAATTTTATGGTTTGGTGAGATCAACAGGTGAATGGATGTGATCATGAATTGTGGTGAGTTGCAAAATGTCAGTGGGTTTTGTATCAATTCGGTCAAATGTTTGCGCACTGACAGATTGATAATCCAATGTATCAGATTCTTTAGATTTTCTAGGATGGGGTGAAGTCGACGTGATTATGCTGGGAGGAGCATGGTACTTGGGGATCGTCATTTCAGAAATCCTAATATGAAAAACCCTAGTTGGAGTTGTTTGAGAGGTCCCGTCATGATCGGAAGATCTAGGGGTAAAAACTGGCAGAAGCGGAAGTGCTTCGATTCCTTGATGGGTAATCGAATCTTTATAAAGTGGATTATCTAATTCTAGTGTCTCCATATGGTCAGCAAAGAGATATGAGTGACAGTACTCAGCGGAATGAGTGAATATGTTTTTAGACAAGCAGTGATCGTTGGAACCATCGATTTGATCAAGTTGGGTACCTAGCATGTTAGGCTCCCCAGGAGTTACCAATTGGGATGGATCAATAAAGGGGACATCTTGAGGTTGCCAAAATAGGATATCATCGCTTTGGTTTTCTAAAGATTTCGAGTGAGAAAGATCAGATTTAAAATATTAATCAATTTTTCACTGTGATTGTGAAACACCATCCGCCTGCTTATGATTGTCGCCAATACCAGTATAAGGAAATCTTGAATGTCTCGAAGAAATTACTGGTGTGGCGGAAATGCAAGATAAATCCGGGAATAATGAACGAAAATATTGAGCTGCAGGGGTGTTATTCGTACAAGGACTTTCACCTCGCATATCGATGTTATCCGGAGTGAACAATGGTCTTGCATGCCTAGGACGGTCCAATTATTTTGTAAGGTCAACTTTATCCGGGACAAGAGTCAATTTTTTATTAGCGTGTGAATAATATTTAGGATTATGTCTAGGGAAACATTCAATGGGCTCGAGATAGGTCTCATGAACCGAGAGATATAATGATCCACTATGGTTTTCAAGCTCTGATTCGGCGTGGTGCGTGAAAGATAAGGTTTTATATTCTTGCACCCGTCTATCATTTATCCGAGCTTTCGAGGTCACAAGTCCACTACACGGAGATTCGGGAGGAAGAGTAGGAATATCACAAACAATAATACTCTCTTTGGAGACCTGAATGTGGTCTGGACTCGGGGAGATGGACAAGGAAACATTAGGGACGAAGTCTGAATAGATGGCAACCCACGGGTCATCATAGGGACCACTAGGATCAGGCTGGGTTGCTAATTGAAATTGTTCAAGGGAAATGAGAATCACATACCCGAACTGTTCACTTAAAAATTTCCAATCAACATCTTTTTCAGGGAACTCAAAACAATAATGAAAAAATCTAATAGAGAATTTGTGTAGAGGTTCTTGAGGTTCCATTCTGATGTCATTTAAATTTATTAATATATTTTGAAAATCGTACCTGTGAAAAGCTTGTTGTAATTCATTGGCGAGCTGCTCAAACGAATGAATGGAAGCTTCTGGCAATGTGCGGCACCATTGCTTAGCGCGACCTTCGAGAGTGAGGGAGAAAAGCAAACAAATCAAACCTTCATTGTCAATTTCATAGTACTCACCAAAGTCACAGAAATTTAAAAGGTGTTGGGTTATGGACACTCCGTTTTCATCATCGAATTTTAGCTGGGACAAGTGATAAATAATTTCATCGGGGATGAAGCGTCGAGGCTCATAAAACTCTGAAAAACATCTCGGGAGGATGATATGGGGATGACCCATTACAGATATGAGATTAAATGTAGGCTCTGAGGGCTCAGCTTGTCATTTGGCCCTCCTTCTAGTGCCAATTCTGTTGATGGGAAAATCTGTCCGGCCAATAGCAGGGGATCTCCCTGATAAAAGGTCCCAATTAGACCTTGAACCGTTTGGAATAGGGAACCCGTCCGGGGTGTGGGTCCAGTTACCGCTAATTTCTCCTTTCTTTGGCTTTGTGTGTATAAAACTATTTATACACACTTAATCGGATGATACAATACATATGATTGATGCATTAAATGTACATATAACACTATGTGTAGCAAGATGAAATAATAAAGCATAAGTGTCGACGGAAATGTTGTTAGCAACACATCATTAGGGTCATGCTTCTAAGCTGTTTCAACCACGGAAGAAACAATTCTTTATGGCAGAAACACCTTTCACTTCCTAAATATATCTAAGCAATAGTACAAATGCTAGTAAACAAAGTCATTAACATTCATTGAGAAAGTGAAATGAACTCAACCACCATTAACATATATTCAACAAACTGTCATGCAAATGTGATATGAATTAAAGATACAATTCCATTAATCTAAAGATGTTTAGAAATTGAAAAATGTAATACTCATAGTGCTCATACATATATCAACATCAGATCCACAGAGGGATTTTACAAAATTCTTGTATTCATATTCCTAATTTTATAGTCCTGGTAATAAAATGTTATCAGCTCGAGTCCCCCAAAAAAAGCCCCTTCCAAATTCCCGAAGGGAGTATTTATAGAAAAAATTTCCCTCTGGGATGCCCTGGCTTTTTGTCTTCTGGACTGTTGGGTTTCCTTGCGACTTAGCATATTTTGTGACCCGTGACCTTGGCCATTGTTGCGACTTGCGATCTCGAGCAATTTGCGACCTGCGACCTCTAACAATCCGCGACCTGTGACCTCTAACAATCCGCGACCTGCGACCTAAAGCAGATCTGCGACTTGCGACCTCAAGAAAATCGGCGGCTGCGGCTTTCTTTTGGTGATCTCTAGATTTCATAGCAACATTCCTTATCCTACATCTCTACGTCATGAAGATAATCAGGTGCCTTGGATCTTAAGTAAAGGTTCCTGAGGATTTGTGAGAATCAACCTTGCTTTGAAAAGGGTCCTCTTGCTTGCTTGGATAAATTTCAGCGCCTCGTGCTAACCAACAACTCCTGCCTTCATTAATCGAATAATAATAATGTTTGGGGCGTATTTAATTAATCACACAAGTAAAAAACGATAACTTTAGACCCCTGTGTGGTCACGTGTTGTGCCACCACGCCATCAGAGAGCATGGCTCGGGTAACCGTTCCAACTCATTCAACTCCTTCAATGCCTGGTTTTTTACAGATGATGGATACCATTCATCTCCATTTGTGTAAACCCTTGCTATATATTGTCGTAACTCCGACATGCTAGTCCATTTCTACATGCGTTTATCGACATTATTTACTAATTTTTGTATTATCAGAAAACCATCCCAAATAGTATATTTGCAAAACTCCATGGAAAGTTGAACCGATCAGCGTTGGGATTCTCATTCTCGGGCGTGGAAAATTTATTTACTTAACCTTTGATAGCTCCTTTTATGAACAAGACAGCCATCGGCGTGCCAAAGAGCTTCCCAGCTATCTGTGTTTTATGCCTGGGAACTAAAAAAATGCCGATCACCGCGCTACTCCTCCAAAAAATCATTGGAAGGCTCTCTCAATGTGTATACGCAAAGCATGAGATTCATAGGTCGCATGGTCACCACTACCACCAGGTCACACCTTTTATTTTCCTTATGGATCAGTGACTCAGCGACTTGGAGGGGTTGCGCGACTTTGTCTTCACTTGGGCTGAGACCTCAAAAAGGTTGCAGGGTCGCTACTACCACCAAGTCGCACTTTGTATTTGCCTCATAGATCTGTGACTCAGCGACCCGGGCTGAAATTGTGACCTCACAGGGTCACATAGTCGCAAATTCTGGTAGGTCACACTTCATTCGTTTTTGGGTATGCTGCGACTCAACGACCTGGGCTGAGCTGTGACCTCCCCATGGTCGCATAGTCGCATTTTGTCTGAGTCACAATGGACGCATGGGAGGTTGATCTACGATCTCATGACCAGCAACACTCAACGACTTGACCATCTTCATCATGTTCTCACCCTTCGACCCTAGGTTGCCACTACCACCAAGTCGACTACCCTCTACTGTGTCTACATTGTGTGTTGCAGCATTGAGGTTTTTTTTTTTTATGATGAGGAGTGCGTCTCTGATAATGCACACACACATGATGTCCACACATCTTTTTCCACTAGCTCTGAGATGAGCACGCCGTGCTTCGCAAACGAGCCTCAACCATCGTTTTCTTTTCTGTTTTTCATGGCCTGAAGTCACAGCAATGCAGAGACGTTGTGTGGCGCGTTAAAATCTCCCGGGCTTAGTACATTAATACCCATGTCATAATATACTTTCAAACCCATCACCAAACCGATGGATTTTATCACCATATCTACGACGCCTCTTTGGCAAGCTGACTCACCTCCTCCAACGGTCGTGGCATCTGGCTTGGCACCGACGATGAGTTGGACCTATGATATCACCCATAGCGTGTTTAACAGTCTACACATAACCACCATCTGGCGATTAACAAACTCATCGCATGTGAGAAGAGTCTCTAGTGCTAACATGTATTTTTTTTAACCTGTATTATTAATCTTCATCGATATGGTTTAAAACCATAACTCGGCATCGTTTAAAACATAGGGTGTAGATTGTCATATTTTTTTACAACTCTGATTTTATTTTGACCATACTTGCACCATAGTTATTATAACTTTGCCATTATAGGTTTGTTATAACGTTCTGCTCCATGTTTCAAACATAAATTTCGACCACCATATATATATATATATATATATATATATATATATACGCTCCAAATGTTCTACCATGGGTCGGAATTCCGTCATGGAGTATTTGAGCCCCTTTGTAATGTTTTTTATATGGTTCTGCTCCTCGAATCTTATATGGTTTGGAAACGATATTGTTTTTTCACCCTGGTTTTAATTATATAATGTTTAAAACCATAACCTTGGTCCATGTATTTTCACCCACCATGTAGCTTAGGTTTAATAAATACTGTTTCCCAAAGGTGTGTTTTGATATTTGAAATTGTGCCATTGTCTTGAAAATACCAACATGTGTGCTTTGGCATTGCGGCTCAGCATGAAAATGCCCTTGAATGAGAATGTCTTTCTCTGGGGAAATATTCTGAGTCCACTTTGTTCACCCAGGCTATACTTCAGGTTAGACTTGTCGAATTGGTGAAATGTGTTCCTTTCTATGTATACATCGACATTGAGCTGGCATTATGTAGGATCTTCAAAACTTCCTTTAAGGTGAGATATCTGCCATCTCGAAATATAAATACTTCAACCGGTCCCTATGTAAGCTTAGATTTGATAAATCATAGAAAATGCTTCTGGTTTATGCGAGATGGCATCCGGTACAAAAATTTCCAAATGGAGTGTTTCTAAGTATCCTGTGTACACTAGGGAAGAATGCTTTTTTGCATCAGTGACATAAAATGTTCTTTTTCTGATAAACATGTCCCATACCATCCTCCTTCTAACAATACTGGTAATTTTCTCCTCCTCCTCCCCTGTTTCGCAACTGTGGCCTTGTTTTTGAGCTTAATTTTATTTCCCTCGGTGCCATGACAACATTGATGAGTTTGTCAACCGTGGGATCGACCTGTGTGAAACATTATAACATCAATTAGTTCATAGTTACTCTATGAGAATGGTGCCCCTAGATAAATTATATGAGACCAAAAATTTTAAGAGAAGTACTCAAACAACATGCTTAATGACCCATGGCGAGGGGGCTACTAATGTGCATCCTCAGTGCATAGAAAAGTTCCCTTTCGAGCGTGTGTTGGATGATCCCTCCCACACATGGCGTGATTGCAGCAACAACATCTGATCATGATGGTGAGAAAGCTCATGAGGGGTTGGGGATAGGTCACTGGGATGTCACTGACTACACGTTGGGTGAAAGACCTTAACGGCTATGCAAGTAGAGGGGGACCCGAAATTTTGAAAATACCCAAAATTTTGGGTGCTTTTGTAGTGGCTACAGCAAATGGCGAACCAATGGTAGAATCCAACATCTCTGTCAACATCACAACAATAGTCTGAGTCGAGATAGTGATGCAAGGGAATATTGAACAAGTTCTGTGGGTACCCTTTGTATTACTTTGGCATTTACAGGTATGTCCAGTCCTTGTGCCTCAGCTAGATCTCGCTAATCAGAACACATAAAAGCGGAAGCTCATAGACGCCAGTGAGTTGTTGATGATGCAAAGAGCAAGGCAGTGGGTTTATTATTTTTAGGATTTTTAAAGTAAGTTTCCGGTGTTGCTCTACTGCCAGCAGGCCTGGATAGTACCCTGGGGGAGTCACTTCAAGAAATCACAAGCGTTGCTCCACTGCCAGCGAGCCTGGTCAGTACCCCGATGAAGTCATTGCATCACCTCTCTGCGTAGGAAGCCTTTCTCGATCCTTTACCCTTATTTGTTTTATGTACTTGTAGCACTTATTTTCATGTGCTCGTGGCATTTATTTTTCATGGGCGGATGAGGGATCCCGACTTATTTTACGAGTAGGAGAGGTTGTTTCTTGTTTTACAGAAACTAAAATATATCCTGACTTGGGTTTGCCCTTGTGCCAAACCTTCACATCCCATCTACCACAATAGGCGAAGTGTGCAAAATATATCGTTAATATTTCCAAGACTATGTTGGGCACAAGGCTTAGGCTTACGGGTATTGGGCCATTCAAACTCATTAGGTCTCCCACAAAAAACCTGCTCGTATCTCCCCGGCTCATAAGTTTAGACTCATAGGCATATTGTTTAGAATGCGACTTTGATGACCTGTCCTACGAGGAAGTTTCCTCTTGAGATAGCCACCACAACTTCATGCAAACAAAGGGGTTATTGTTTCAGCAATTGGGGTAAAATGAGTACGCAAGGTGGTAGGGTTTCAATGAGGGCTCATGCAGCGGTAGGCGATATGTCGAAAATTTTCAAAGCTATGTCAACAGCCATCAGAAATGATGTGAGGAAGGAAGTGTACGACACAATGTAATAGGCGAGGTTCAAGATGCAATGCAACGCCATGTGCGAGAACGATCAACTAGTTGTAGGTGGAAAAGAGGTGCAATACAAGCAGTGATTATTTATGCAGCAACAAGCAACTAAAAAGAAATGAATGGAAAATACTTGTAACATGATGATGCCTAAGATATTAATCGTAAAAAAAAATAGCAAACACATTTTTAAATTATAAAGTAAAAATTTGGCAAGTAAACCTAATTAAAAACTTTGAACTAACAAATTTTTATTAACAGGTCCTAGCTAGCCTACTCCTGAAACCCTAGCTTAACCAATGAGGCGGTCGGGTTATGTGAAATCAACTTTCCAGTGTAGCCACTGCTTTAGTTCCTGACCTGTAAGAACAACAATGTTCACAATTAGAGCCAGCATGCAAAATCGTGCACCAACAGCAAGACTTACCTGTAGAGCATGTGCAATAGCAAGAAGGTCATGGCTACTTACCAAAGAATGTGCTAGAGTGGATTGTGCAAGATGAATTTCACTCTTATCCTGATACACAAAATTATATTCTCGAAGCTTAAAACTCTTTATAAATGACACAAATCCATTCATGCACAATCCTAGGTTTGATGGGTGATGGGTAAGCCATTTGCTATTTGCAGGCACATTCACCGGATAGGGTTGGCCGAACAAACTAGCACCCTCATTATGGTGGTGAGGATGATCGATTTTATGGGATGGAAACAATAAGCATGGGCCAGGCGAATTGTAGATGCTTGCGCATCCAAGTGCAGAAGCCCTAATTTTGAAAACCCCAGTGTGGAGTTTCTCCTAGGTTTTGTCAAGGATATGAGGATCCAAATCCACTTTTAGTGGAGGCTGCAATTTCTTACCGTTTTGAAAAAAATCCAGACCTTCGAGCGGGGGGCTTCCCAACTTTGATGGTTTGGCGAGATCAACAGGCGAATGGATGTGATCATGAATTATGGTGAGTTGAAAAATGTTAGTGGGCTTTGTTTCAATTCGGTCAAATGTTTGTGCACTGACAGATTGATAATCCAATGTATCAGATTCTTTAGATTTTCCAGGGTGGGTTGAATTCGACGCGATTATCTTGGGAGGAGCATGGTACTTGGGGATCGTCTTTTCAGAAATCATAATCCGAGAAACCCTAGTTGGAGTTGTTTGAGAGGTCTCGTCATGATTGGAAGAACTAGGGGTAACAATCGGTAGAAGCGGAAGTGCTTCGATTCCCTGATGGGTACTCGAATCTTTATAAAGCGGATTATCGAATTCGGGTGTCTCCATATGGTCGGCAAAGAGATACGAGTGACAGTCCTCAGAGG
The DNA here is from genome assembly GCA_034641835.2 of Pinus albicaulis. Classification (NCBI taxonomy): domain Eukaryota; kingdom Viridiplantae; phylum Streptophyta; class Pinopsida; order Pinales; family Pinaceae; genus Pinus; species Pinus albicaulis. The sequence goes on along the minus strand of CM076569.1, from coordinate 69,675,506 downwards.
TATGAGTGAATATGTTTTCAGGTAAGTAGTGATCGCTGGAACCATCGATTTGATCAAGTTGGGTACCTGGCATGTTAGGCTCCCCAGGAGTTACCAATTGGGATGGATAAATAAAGGGGACGTCTTGAGGTTGCCAAAATAGGATATCACCACTTTGGTTGTCTAAATATTTTGAGTGAGAAAGATCAGATTTAAAAGATTCATCAATTTTGCACTGTGATTGTGAAACACCATCCGCGTGCTTAAGATTTTTTCCAATACCAGTATAAGGAAATCTTAAATGTCTCGAAGAAATTACTAGTGTGGTGGACTCGTGAAATAAATCGAGGAATAACGAACAAAATGATTGAGGCGTAGGGGTGTTAACCGTACAAGGACTTTCATCTCACATATCGATGTTATCCGGAGTGAACAATGGTCTTGCATGCCTAGGACGGTCCAATGATTTTGTAAGGTCAACTTTATTCGGGACAAGAGTCAATTTGTTATTAGCGTGTGAATAAGATTTAGGACTATATCTAGGGAAACATTCAGTGGGCTTGAGATAGGTCTCATGAATCGGGAGATATAATGAGCCGCTATAGTTTTAATGCTCTGATTTGGCACGGTGCATGAAAGATAAGGTTTTATCTTCTTGCACCCGTCTATCATTTCTTAGAACTTTCGAGGTCACAACTGTTATAGCATCATTTCTCACCTTCATATGATTCATGATTGCTTTTATGGCTTTGGGCACCCATTCCTACAGACTTGGACAAATTCACTTAAAAACAGTGTAAAAATCCCCATATGCAACTATGCTCGTACTTTTTCGCGTGTATACACGAGTCCAGCTGCAATTTTCCGCGTATACCATTAAAATTATGAAAAAATGTATAAAAATTCCCTATTTTCGGGCTGGGTTGATGGTTACTCAGGTAGTTCAACCACCCCAGCATGTGGCCAACTGTTTCCAACTGTTGAAACTACTTGGAGGGAGTATAAAAACCCCTCATGTGTATGGCCTTAAGGAGGAGTTGTCATTGATTGCTTCCTCTTGTTTTTAAGTGTTTTTGGTGTCTTCATTTTAAGAGTTCTTGATTTCGAGAACTAGCTTTCTGGACAACCAAAGAAGAGTTAAAACTGAAGGACTTTTTGGGAAATTTCACTCTGCTTTAGGAGATTTTGCATCTTAGGATTTGCATGCTTGTAGTGATTTGCATTAGGTGCACTTCAACATTTAGTCAGTTTCATAGTTTTTGTGAGTGTGAGTTTGCTATTTGAAAAGAAAAATACAATTTTTAGTCTCGTAGAACCTGTATAGAGATTGATTTTCATCGAAAGAAAATAACTGCATTTGCATGTAGTTAGGTTTTTATTAATTTCTTTTGCGTCAAAACACCATAAGTTTCATCTCCGCATCCTTGTGACTTAACATAACATCCCATTAAAATAAGCGATATAATCTAAAATCAACTAGCAAGTTTTCTAAGTGTCATACACCAACTAGCTAGGTTGTAGGGCCTTGGATTAGGTGAGTGGAGAGTTAACTCTCCAAGGCCGCTCAAACAAAACTTAGAAGTTGATTAATTGAGCGAAATCCAACTCCGTTAGGTGGACCGGGAAAGCTCTCCTCCAGAGAGTCAAGCGCGAGGGGAAGTGAAGGCTGAGAAGAGGGATACCCCCTCTCCGATTAGCTGAATCTGACCTCAAGACCGTTCCGCCTAGCTTCTGATACGGATTGGTGCCCATAGTTGCCACTCCTAGGTTCCACACAGGTCACTGCGGGGGGGAATACCCGTGGTACCTGAGGCAGACGTCGCATCACTTTCAACAGTACTTCTGGGGGGTGCCCTTGCAAAGCTTGGGTGCTTGAGCTGGCAAAGGATGTCATTAGGAGGTTGGCGTAACTATTTCTAATACCTTCGCTAGTTTTTCTGGGCCCTAATCATCCCAGACTGCTTTCAGGAGGGCCTATATTTCGCTTTCCTGTATTTTGGTGTCCGGTCCTCATCACTTGGAGCGGAAATACTTGGAGGTTGTTTGCTTGACTGTATCTCAGGGATTTTTATTTTAGTGAGTGCTCTTTGCTCCTAGCTCACCTAGCTTTTCACTTTTTTGAGTCTAATTTAAAATCTATAAAAGTGGCTGATCAAGCGCCTCGTCAATCGAGGAGAATCCGGGGGTTATCTCCCGAGAGTCCAGAGCCTTCTTCGAGAAGGCGTATGAGTAATTTAGCAGGTGGTTACCACCCTGTGGCGTCTGACGCAGTGGAGAGAGATCCTCCACAGAGGTCTGAAGGTTTCATAGCTGATTTTGGTGTCGGTCCCAAGAGGAGCATTCTGCTCACCTCGTGAGTTTTGTTTCCTCAGGAAGAAGATTTTCAAATTGAAGACGTACCTGAGCCTCCTGCGACAGGTCCATCTCCTCTTCCTCGTGATTATCCATTCATTGTTCAATACATCGGACCTGAGTCGGAGAGACTGGAAGATCTTCCGCATCATTCTTATCTTTCGATGGCCACGACTGGGAACGCGGCTTCTGCCGTGAGTGCTGCAGGCATTCAAGCTCCTGCTTCTGTTGAAGCAGGGGGCACTATTGCTTCATCTTTGATTGCTTCTAGTGTTGCTGTGTTTGGCTTTGGTTTCACCCAAGCACATGCTTCTCATTCTGGTCCCTTCTGTTCAGGGATTCCCTCTAGTGGGAATCCCTCTTTTTCCTTTTCTACTGCTTCAGCTGGATCTACGCCCATGTCTAACATGGCTAGTGGATCAGCTTCGTTTCAAGGGTTCCCCTTCGGAACTGGACACATTCCTAGTTCGAATCCTTCTTTAGGGTCCTTTCTGTTTACTTCTCAGACCCAGAGTTTCAACCCTTGGTCTGGGGGGCAAAACCGACTATTTTACAGGCTTTAACCCCGTATTCACCAAAGCAGGGGTGCGTGAATCGCTTTACGCAGTCATCAAGGAATGCTTCTTCCCTTCGTCGAGTGCTTATCGAACCTTTCTCCTCTCGTCTCTAACAATGTGCCCTATCGTGGGGCTTTCCTCTTCATTTCATACTTCAGCGGGGGGAACTAGTCTGGGCTTTGGTAACTCTGCGTTGGGAGGAGGTTCTTCTCCTTTTTCTACGAGTCCTTTTTGGCAACCCGGTGCCTCATCAAATCCAGGGTATTCTTTTTAGAATGTTGGGAATCCATCCCATCAAGGATGGAATCCTCAGGCTCCACCTCGCTTACCTTTTCTGGCAACGTTAAACTTGCCAGATTTGTCGAAGTTGACTAATGACCCGATTCGTTATAGTCCAGGGTGGCCTCCGGTCCCAACCAAACTTCCTTCAGACATTCCAAAGTTTGAAGGTAAGAATGGAGAGGATCCGGCGGACCACATCACCACTTTCCACTTATGGTGCTCTTCGAACTCCCTGATCGATGACTCGATTAGGTTGAGATTATTTCAACGCACCCTAACTAGAAATGCTGCCAAATGGTATATCGAGCTCACTGGGGGAAGTTTCACTACATTTGGAGAACTGGCCGTCACATTTCTAAACCATTTTCAGTTGCCTGTTAGATATGAGGCTGGGACCGAACTCCTGGCTAATTTTAAGCAAGATGAGGCAACACACATTTCTGATCACATTCAGGAATGGAGGAGAAGGAAGAGGCTTATCAAAGCTCATATTCCAGGTGAATTCCTTCTCGAATGGTTTCTCAAATCCCTGCAGTCAGATATTTCAAAAGATGTATCCCTATCTGGGGTATTTTCTGAGGAGCAGGCCATTTTTAGGGCCCAGCAGTTAGAACTGATCTATTCTCAGTCTGGGGTACTTTATAAGTATTTGCCCAATGCTCCTCGCTCCAAATTATATTTGTCGAAAACTAAACCTAGTCCGCATGGTGATGGGCTTGTCGGATCGGTCAATAGTGGTGCAGCCAGCCTACTTTCTCAACTGCAGCAGTTGTCTTTACAATCTGCTCCTTCTGGTCAGGCTGTGCCTGCTGATTCATCACCTTCCCAGTCTTTGTCCATAAATGTTGTCCAAGCTTCCGATCCCAAAGGAAATCAACAATCCGATGGGAAGAAGAAGGGACGAAATAACAAGAAGAAGGGCAAGAACGGGAAAGGCAATGCAAATAAAACCAACGAGCGTGTTGGTGAGGGTCAAAAGGAGAAAAAGAAAGTGAAGTTTCCATGCAAGCTCTGTGTTGGAGACCATCTCACACACCTTTGCCCTAAAATTCAGGATGCTCAGCGCTTGTTAGCTCAGCAGGGTTCTTCTAGTTCCCAGGCTGTGTTAACAAACCCTTTTCCCCAAGGGCAGCAATTAGTTGTTGGCGCGAACCAAAATCCTGGGGCTTCCTCTGGGGGCACCCAAGAAGGGGAAATTCCATCGAACATTTTTATGATGAGTGCTCACGCGGATATCGCTACGAGATCCTGTGATTATGGCGGAGAGGAATCTTCGAAAGCTAAGGAAGTTCCTGATGCTACTGAGCCGCTTCACATTACGAAGCCTACTGTTGAATCTATGCCTCGGATGCCCAAAGCATCTTCTAAGCGGTCAACAATTAATCCGAATGCGAGGGTTGCCCAGAACTACTCGATTGTAGAAGATCTGGCGCAAAGTCCTTGTGCTATGTCAGCTTTAGAGGTACTCCAGTCTTGTCCGGCTCAGCGCAGTGCTTTGCTCACTGCTACTGGGGCTATTGATTCGAAAAATTCTCTTCTGATTACTTTTGATATGAATAATTTTAAGAAGAGACTTCCTCATCACATGGCTTTCCATATTAAATCGTCGTATCGGAAGTGCAATATCTTTCGAACGGTTGTTGATGAGGGTGCTTCCACATGCGTGATGTATCTCGCATGCTGGAAGACACTTGGATCTCCCAAAGCTGTTCCATATAGCACTGTTCTTACTGCGTTCGATGGTCATTCTCACAGACCCCATGGTATTGTCCCAGCTTTGCCCATCTGTGTTAGGGGCAAAACTGTCAATATAGAGGTTGAGGTAGTGGATGCAAGCTTGGACTACAACCTTCTGTTGGGGAGAAATTGGATTTATGAGATGGATGCCATTGCATCCTCATTATTTCGAATTGTATGTTTCCCCCACGAAGGGAGGATTGTTACAGTGGATCAACTGGACTGTCCTCAGATAGACCCGAATGCGTCTTCTGACTCATCTGTTCCTAAGTTGGATAATACTAAGGCGCCTGTTGAGAATCTAGGAGTTGGAATGTATTCTTCCCTGATGGGTACTTTCGATCTTCCTCCTCCTACAGTGCATATTAATGCTATTTCATCCTCCAAGGCTCCCCTTCGAAGAGAGTTCTTCAGAACTCATTATTTTTTGGACCCTTGGACCTTACCTTCCCCTACTGCCACATTAGCAGAAGGTCAAGTGGGTGGAATGGAATTTCCGATTTCTGCAGCTGAGATTGCATATCAGTCTATTGTTGAAAATGTAGAATCCATCCCAGCTCCTCTTTCACCGGAAGAGTTGGATGGTGATGTGGCTCCGGCTTGGACGCTTAGTTCTTCTTCTGCCCAGGATTGTCTTGATACCACTCTTCCATCTGAAGAGGCCATCCTGGAAGCCATGACTGGTATAGATAGACCGTGGGATGATTTGCATCATCGGTCTTACTTCCTACCTGACTTAAGCGAAGTTGAAACTAGTTTTCCAAGTCCTCAGTCTCCTGGTCCTGTTCACCCAGTCTTGAACCCTTTGGCACCAACATAGGTTTATGCTGAAGGGAACATGGCTGTGATCTCTCCTACTATCCCGGTGAACATTTCCAAGGATCCCAATATTATCGAGAATGTCTTCATTGGAGCTGAATGTTCCCGTGAAGAGGTTCAAATTTATACCGAGCTCTTCAAAGAGTATAGGGATGTATTTGCTTGGTCTTATGAGGAAATGCCTGGCATAGACCCATCTATCGTCCATCATGAGATCAAGACGTATGAAAACGCTAAGCCGGTCAGGCAAAAACTTCGTCCGGTTAATCCTAGGAAGGCAGCAGCTATCAAAGCTGAAGTTGAAAAGCTGCTTAAGGCGGGATTCATTTTCCCAGTTCCTCTGACTGAATGGGTTTCAAACCCCGTTCCCGTAGATAAAAAGCAAGGAACGATTCGAGTGTGCATCGATTTCAGAGACCTAAATAAAGCGTGTCCTAAAGATAATTACCCCACACCATTTATCGATCAGATCATTGACGAGTGTGTCGGTAATGAGATTTTCTCCTTCATGGACGGTTTCTCCGGATATAATCAAATTACTATCCGTCCTGAAGATCAACATAAGACTGCCTTTATTTGTCCCTGGGGTACGTTTTCATACAAGAAGATGCCTTTTGGTCTTAAAAATGCTGGGGCTACCTTTCAGCGGGCCATGTCATACGCCTTCCACGACATCAAAAAGATTATCGAGGCATACTTAGATGATTTAGCTGCTCATTCTCGAAAGAGGATGGATCATCCTGGTCACCTCCGGCAAATATTTGAAAGATGTCGTTTCTATAAGATTCGATTGAATCCGAACAAGTGCGTTTTCGCGGTTACATCCGGTCGGCTATTGGGATTCATTGTGTCTAGGGAAGGGATAAGGGTAGATCCCTTCAAGGTCGAGGCAATACTTCAGTTGCCTCCCCCGTCTTCCATCCGTCAGCTTCAAAGTCTTCAAGGAAAGTCTAATTTTCTTCGGAGGTTTATCGTCAATTATGCTGAAATTACAAAGGGATATATGAAACTGTTGAAGAAAGGAGTTCCTTTTCTTTGGGATGACTACGCTCAACGCTCATTCGATGCTTTGAAGAAGGCATTGACCTTTGCTCCTTTATTGAGTCCACCTGATTATAGCAGAGATTTTCTTTTGTATCTGGCAGCAACAGAATCTACCATTGGTATGGTTCTGGTTCAAGAAGATGATGCTCTTGCAGAGCATGTTATTTACTACCTTAGTCGAGGACTGGTAGGACCTGAACTTCGATACACTCTGATAGAAAAATTAGCTTTAGAAGCAGTTCATGCTGTGCAGTGACTCCGACATTACATTATTCTTCACAAAAATTATGTTTTGGCAGCTGCCAATCCATTTCAGTTTGTCCTTAGTAGGCGAGTGATTGGGGGCAAATACAATAGATGGATTGTGATTTTACAGGAATTTGATCTTGAGTTCATGTCTGCCAAATCCAAGAAATCATTAGTTTTTGCGGAATTGATCTCCGAGTTGCCCTGTGGAGATGAGATGATCTATGATGAGTCCTTTCCGGATGAACACTTGTTTCTTATCTCTTCACAGGATCCTTGGTACGGGGATATCATTGTGTATCTCCCGCACTACGGCTTCTTACTTTTTCGAAAGATGAGCGTCGTAAGTCATACTTAGCCAAGAATTATCCCATTATTGGTGATGCTTTGAGGATCACGAGGGTTGATTCAATCCTCTAAGACGTCGCTGGGACTCGAAGAAGCCGAGGTCGTGCTCATGATTCTCGCGGGAGCTTGTAGGGCCATTGTCCGGCTTGATACAACCCAAAGATTTGCGTGTCGGATACTTTTTGGCCCTCGATTTTCAAATATCAGATTGAACCCACAAAAGTGTCATCCGTGTCAAGTCTATACCGAAAAATGCGCTCATCCTCCGCTTTTTCCAGCCGCATCGTTCGTCCCTTTACAAAGGTATTGATTATACTACTTGTAACCCACCTTCGGCAAAAGGTCACAAGTACATTATTGTAGCAGTAGACTACTTTACGAAGTGGGTCGAAGCTATGCCTACTTTTGGGAACGATGGTGAGACTGCAGCTCTTTTCCTTTTCAACCAAGTTATTGCTCGTTTTGGTATTCCTAGAGAGATTTTCACTGACCATGGCAGTCATTTTCATAATAGTATGATGGCTGAGTTGGCTCTCAAATTGGGTTTCCGGCAGGAGCATTCATCTCCATATTATCCTCAAGCCAATGGGCAAGTGGAAGCCGTGAATAAATCCTTGAAGAAAATTCTTCAAAGGACAATTGATAAAGCTAGATCCAACTGGCATATTATGCTATATCCTACACTTTGGGCATACAGGACGTCAGTGAAAACTGCAACTGGATTTACTCCGTTTTAGCTAGTGCACGGGGTGGAATCCGTATTTCCCATTGAATGCAAGATTCCTTCTCTTAAATTAGCTGTTGAACTTCTTCCTGACACTTTTAGTCTGGCAGAACGGCTTCTTAATCTGGACCATCTCGATGAGCAACGTCGGGATGCCGCCACGATGAATGAGGCACATAAAAACTGAGTTAAAGTTCAGTACGATAAGGCGGTCAAGCCTAGGGTTTTTTCGGAAGGTGACCTTGTTTTGGTCTATGCCCAAGAAAAAGATGCCCTGGGAGCAGGAAAATTTAAGTCTATGTGGTATGGCCCCTTCATCGTTAAAAAATTCCTTAAGAAAGGAGCATATACCTTGGTTGATTTTGAAGGGAACGAGTTGCCGGAGCCCCGAAATGGGCTCTATTTGAAGAAGTATTATGCCTAGGCTTTGGCCTGGCATGTTTCTTTTGTATATAGTAGTTTTTTTTTGTACATATCTGGTTGATTTTCGATCTTTGATGAGTTGGTGATGTTTTTGATCTGCTTTGGCAGGTTGTGTTGGATGTCATGAGTCATTTTGGTTTCGCCGATGGTGTTAGTAGACACACCCGGAACTTAGCTTCCGCGGCTTGGGTGCTTCATTATCCATCCGGTCAGTTGTTAGTATCAAGAGGGGTCTGCATTGGTCCTGCTTCCAATAATATAGCAGAATACACTACAGTTGTTCATCTACTCTCGGAGGAAATATCTTTGGGTGTTGATTCGTTGGTAGTTTTCTTGGACTCTCAGCTGGTGGTGTCACAGTTGAACAATACTTATCGGGTACGAGATCCATTTTTATTACGATTTTTCTTGAGGGTACGTTTGTTACAAAGGTCATTTCAATTTTTAACTTTCATTCATATTCCTCGAGCTGACAATTGGTTTGCTGACTCATTAGCTAATCAAGCATTGGATTGGCATATTAATCATTCCATACAATAAAATTTTTAATCATCAAAAACATCACACATTTGATACATTTATCACATCACATCAAATATCGCTGTATATATATCATCGGAGTGTTCAAAAAATTTACAAAATTTGGATCCATAATGTCGTACAAAACTTGGGCTTATGCCCCATCATGTTCAGTCTCAAAAAAGAATATACAGTCATCTAATACATAATATCTGTCTACTCCTGAGGTCCCTACCCAGAAGTCGTGTTCCTATAGAACGTGACTGCGGTGGCAACTCGGCGGAATATTCTAACCCAGTCTCGGGGTACTCCTACCACCCGTCTCTGGATGGCTTCCGGTAGGTCCTCCACGGCAGCCATAGGTATTTGGCGGGTTAGTCCCTCCAAGTTCCTCTACACGGCCTGGAGAGTCCTGTCTGAATCCACTGTCTTTGCTTTGCCCCTGCGACGCTTGTGGCGTGGGAGACCCTCAGGTCGAACTGGTCCAACATATGAATCATGATCATTTTAAATTGTCAGTCATTATGAATCCAATCAAAAAAACATGTTTTTTTTTCATTTTTTCATACATATTTGAAAAAATCCAAAAAAAATTATATAAGTCAAAATTTTTTGCAAACTTACCGACTGTGCCCCATGCTATGCCTGGTGGAAGTACTAGATCTGGATCTCCATGAAAGTCCATCCCGGCATAGGGATAGTCGTCCACTGTGATGATTTGTTCTCCCCACCAAAGGAAGAACTCATCATCCCATGTGGTCTGGGGTACTTCACTACCCCCCAATCTCTTCATCATGTCCACCCAACGGGCAATTCTTGGGTCCCGTGGGCTACTGATGGTAGAGATGACTCTGGGTCTCAACGCTGGTATCTTCTCAAAGAAGAATGTTGTCAAAATTGTACCCTAGCCAAAGTGTTTGGTCTTTGCTTGGCGGATTGAGGTCAATTGTTGTTTCATGTTCAGTAAAAGGGCTGTGCACCAATCATACACATGAGTCAAACATTCTACTGCTATGCTCATTTGCGTCCTAGACGCCTGATGTAGGGAGGCAGATCCTGCCACTCTGCTGATGGTGAAAAGGAGGATTTTCATGTGCAAATCTCGTAAATCTTTAATTGCAATCTGAGTTCCAACCTTTTTGGAACCCTCTACGCGATACACGTGGACATAGTCTTCCACGGTTAACCCTCCCAGGGGCTTCCCGTGCAAGTATACTGGTTCTCCCCTCCGGGAGAGTCCAGTAATGAAATATATGTCTTCCACTTCAATGTGTACTAGCATCTGATCAATAATGAAGCAATCCTGATCTGGTTCCCAGTAATTCACGAGCATTTCTAGCAACTGAACATTGCTTTTCATATTTGGCATTTTGAAGAATTTGAACAATCCGCAATTCCGAAGGATATTTTGCGCTGCTCGATCTTGCATGACCTCTTGATCAATTGCGCTATGCTCACGTTCTCTCCATGAGATTGTCATCTTGTCAAATTTCATTAAATCATGCATTAGCCATGCTTTTTTAGTTTCGGACCTGCGCATACGCGACTTTTTCTTTGCACAGTCGCGTGTATACGCGACTTGCCTGTTATGAACCCGCGTATGCACAAGTCCGCATTTTTTAGCAAGGGTTTTAAAGCTAAAATTCACTTAATTTTAATTTCCAAACGGACAAAATGATTTGCAAGGATGATTGAGGAGCTTACCTGAAATTTTGATGCGTTTCGACGGTCTGTTGTTCCTGATTTGACGAAAGAAGTTTTTTGCTCCAGAGCACTTTTTCCAAATCAGCAATGCAATAATGAACCAAATATGAGGTAATTTGTCTATTTATGGCTAAAAAGTTGAATATTTTCGCAAAAATTCCTTATGCTTATTTTCTCGATCTATCTTAAGCTGCATAACCCGGATGCTTGGAAGTGCCCAGTTTGGTATGTTTTCAGGTACATTTTGACGATTTTGAGATTTTTCCCGGTTTTTGATCCATGATTACCGACTCGTCACGGCAGGTATATGATCTTCACTGGCATATAGGTTAGGGAAATCATTCTCCGTTGCATCTTGCATACTAGCCTCCATACCGATCACTTGCCTTAGGGTCGATCCCATCAGGTCATGAGTATTACACCCATTTCACTCGCCGATTATTTAATCATGACTTGATGGTAGAGCCTTCCTTTACATGGGCTTCCTAGTTAGTTCCTCGCTATCACTTGTTGCCCATGATGTGTTTTATGTAGGCTCGGGAGTCCTCTTTAGTCCCGCCATGTCTTATGTGTTGAAGCTTCATTCTTCTTCTTCATCACTATCATTATTTCTAGCTTTTACCCTAGAGGCTCCCTGGTGTCGTTAAGTTGTATTATTGCATTGCATATTGGCTACTTGTTTATCCTGGCCTTTAGCCGGCTTCATTTGGACTCGATGTTTAAGCCAAATTTTGACCTTGACTTTCTGTACAAGTTAACCATTGCATGCACTTAGCTATCACGACTTGACACCTTTTTACCCATGGATGGAACGTTCCTCTGAGTATCACTTACCAATTTTCGCCACCTTGCATTGAGCATAGGATTGTTCCAATCCCAGGAACTAGTGCATCTGATTTCTTGATACTCGTTCTATCCATTGTACCATAGCATTCTTTTATTCTTTTTCAGGCTTATTATATGAAAAAGACAAAAAAATCAAATATAATAAAAAGAGCGGGAACGGGATGTATCTTCGTTATTTTGATGGCAGTACAGAGTCAGTTTTGTCGCCCTTGAACAAAGCACATATACTTATATATATTTCCTTCATTTGGGATGGTTTAGTTTTGACCTAGGTTCAGCCTTTACCATGTTTCACTTGTCAGTTCTCCCCCGGTTGGTTATCTCTTCCAATCATATGGAGAGTTTGTTTTGCCTCCTGCAAGACAGACTTATACAGTGTCACTTTTTACTGCCATGGTCATCACAGAGTCGTGCTTTTGTTCAAGGAAAGTCTAGCCTGAGTCGGCCATTCTGCGGTGTCTCTTGACTCATTATTCAGTCGGCCTTCCCGGTCTTGTCAGTATCATGTTCTATCACATCAGATGTTTTGGTCTTCTGCTCGTGCTGGTTTGAGAAGGCCCCCATTGACTTCTTGCCGGCGGGTTTGTCTCTTATCGACTACGACACATTGCTCTGAGAGCAAACCTAGAGCCGCACCTTGGGCCTATTTCCATCATTGATAGGTGACCTCGTGCTCAGCATTTGATCATCATCATGGGTCTTTGACTGAGTGGTTTCCCCTGTGTTCGACGTCAGCGCACATTATCACACTTGGGATTCGTGCAGTACCTGGATTTCCATTTGACCCTATCGGTGGATTTCTCGCCTCTGTGTCAGCTTTCATTATTGGTTGGTTCAGAGGGTTTTTTCCGTGCGCTAGCTTCATCTTGTGCACGTCGGAAACGTACTTCGGTTTTGGTTCCATCACTCTCCTTCGTCCGATTCCTTCCAAATCTTGGCCTGCGGGTTACACTCACGCTGGACTGATGTGGGATGCCTTAATGCCTTCCTTCCAGCAGATCTTTTCCCATCGACTTCGACTCATTGCTCTGGGAATAAGATCTAGAGTCTTTTTGTCAGTACCTTAGGGTTTGCAGTCATCAGTGGCAGACTCTTCGCTATCGACAGTGGGGATTCATCATTGCCTCCTGATTGGTAGATTCTTTCAAGTGTTCGACTTCAACTCATTTATTCGCACTTGTTAGATTGTACTGGGGCACCTTGACGCTCATTTTAATTATTGGTGGGTTGTCTCGCGTTGGTTAACGGTATACATCATTGACCGGTAATCCAATGATTTCTCACATGGTCGACTTCAGCTCATTTATTCCCATTTTGTAGAATTGTGCCATAGTGATCGGTGAAGACCTCGGGTTGCATCAGCATTTCTCGGTTCACTTTTGACAGTCCATTTCAGTTTCTGCCAGTGATGCCATCCACCCTTATATGTTGCAGTTCAGTACAGCAACATCCTATATGTTGGCTCCCGAGTTGCGTGATTGTACTGGTTATTCCACATCTTATGATTCGGTACTTGGAGATTCAGTTACTTATATGATCAGACATCCAGTTGCACCATCCTTGATCAGCTTTCTATATGTGATACTTGGACATTGATTTAGAATTATATTTCCGGGCCATGCTTAGATGATTCATTGTGTACTTTCAGTTCAGCTATACTTGTATACATGTTGTATCTATTCAGTACTTTCCATATGATGTACTTTTTACTGAGCATGGGTATGCCCGCCTCAGCATGAGTTGACTCTCTGTTTTCTTTTATTGGTTTTTGGCAGGCTGAAATCTGGTGAAGTCCTCACTTGTCCTTGCGAAGTTCTTTCTATGTGCATAATACATTTCGGCCATCATGTACCCCTTATGACCTCATATATTAGGGGGCATCTGTTATAGCATCATTTCTCACCTTCATATGATTCGTGATTGCTTTTATGGCTTTGGGCACCCATTCCTACAGACTTGGACAAATTCACTTAAAAACAGTGAAAAAATCCCCATACGCGACTATGCCCGTACTTTTTCGCGTGTATACGCGAGTCCAGCTGCACTTTTCCGCGTATGCCATTAAAATTATGAAAAAGATATAAAAATTCCCTATTTTTGGGCTGGGTTGATGGTTACTCAGGTAGTTAAACGACCCCAGCACGTGGCCAACTGTTTCCAACTGTTGAAACTACTTGGAGGGAGTATAAAAACCCCTCATGTGTATGGACTAAGGGAGAGAGAGAATTTATTGATATTATACTCTGTTGGTATTCCCTATCCAAGTCTAATTCTCTGTGCCTCCTGCACTTTCCCAGTTCATTACAGGAAACCCTTGTTTCCTTGAGATGCTCATCTCCCTATATGTCATCTCGTATGCACCAGTTTGGAAGGAGTCTTAGCGAGGCAAGGGTGGGACGGATCCGGACGACGGTCTGCTCGAAGATCGTGGAAGGATTCAGGTGATCTCTCCACTCGTTACTTTTTTACATGCTATTTATAATACAGAAGTACCATCTTGTTCCCGAAATATACGTGTTAGTGTCTGCTTACATATATGAGAAAATTGTTATTGAAGCATTCATTATGATTTATTTAATGTTTCTTATCGATTTCACTAACATTTAGAGTAGATATATGCTGTACAACCAGTTCTTTGTACTTGTTTCTTCTTGTCTTTCAGGTTAAGAAGGAAGGATGGTTGCTGGGGGTTTGGACCCCGCGGGATCTGCTTCAACCGTAGGACCTACGGGTAACTTCCTTGATCTACTCTATTTAGTTTTTTATGAACATGTATGGTTGTGTGAGTCCTTCTTAAGTAGCATGCCCCTGCTCTGTGGAGGTTGTAACCCAACGAACCTCTAGGGTGATATTCCCCGAAACAACAACTCCACTACACGGTGATTCGGGAGGAAGAACAGGAATATCACAAACATTAATACTCTCTCTGGAGACCTGAATGTGGTCTGGACTCGGGGAGATGGACAAGGAAACATTAGGGACGAGGTCTGAACAGCTGGAAACCTGCGGGTCATCATAGGGACCACTAGGATCAGGCTGGGTTGCTAATTGAAATTGTTCAAGGGAAATGAGAAACACATACCCGAACTGTTCACTTAAAAATTTCCAATCAACATCCTTTTCAGGGAACTCAAAACAATAATGAACAAATCTGATAGAGAATTCATCTAGAGGTTGCTGAGGTTCCATTCTGATGTCATTTAACTTTATTAATACATTTTGAAAATTGTACCTGTGAAAATCTTGTTGTAAATCACTGGCGAGTTGTTCAAACGAATGAATGGAAGCTTCCGGAAATGTGCGACACTATTTCTTAGCGCAACCTGCGAGAGTGAGGGAGAAAAGCAAACAAATCAAACCTTCATTGTCAATTTAATAGAACTCACCAAAGTCACAGAAATTTAAAAGGTATTGGGTTATGGACACTCCGTTTTCACCATCGAATTTTAGCTGGGAAAAGTGATACATAAGTTCATCGGGGATGAAGCATCGAGGCTCATAAAACTCTGACAAACATTTTGAGAGGATGATATGGGGATGAGCCATTACAGATATGAGATTAACTACAGGCTCTGAGGGCTCAACTTGTCATTTGGCCCTCCTTCTAGCGGAAATTCTGTTGACGGGAAAAATATGTCCGACCAACAGCAGGGGATCTCCCCGGTAAAAGGTCCCAATTAGACCTTGAACCATTTGGAATAGGGATCCCATCCGGGGTGTGGGTCCGGTTACTGCTGATTTCTCCTTTCCTTGGGTCTCGCTCAGACTCTATAAACCTGTGGATACACACTTAATCGGATGATACAAGACATATGATTGATGCATTAAATGTACATATAACACTATGCGTAGCAAGATGAAATAATAAAGCATAAGTGCCAAAGGAAATGTTGTTAACAACACATCATTAGGGTCATGTTTGTAAGCTGTTTCAACCACGGAAGAAACAATTCTTTATGGTGGAAACACCTTTCACTTCCTAAATATATTTAAGCAATAGTACGAATGCTAGTAAACAAAGTCATTAACATTCATTGAGAAAGTGAAATGAACTCAACCACCTTTAACATATATTCAGCAAACTGTCATGCAAATGTGATATGAATTAAAGATACAGTTCCATTAATCGAAAGATGTTTAGAAACTGAAAAATATAATACTCATAGTGCTCATACATATATCAAAATCAGATCCACAAAGGGATTTTACAAAATTATTGTATTCATACTCCTAATTGTATAGTCCTTGTAATACAATGTTCTCAGATTGAGTCCCCAAAAAATATCCCCTTCCAAATCCCCAAAGGGAGTATTTATAGCAAAACTTTCCCTTTGGGCTGCCCTGGCTTTTCCTCTTCCGGACTGTTGGGTTTCCTTATGACTTTGCATATTTTTCAACCCGCGACCTTGGCCACTGTTGTGACCTACAACCTTGAGCAATTTGCGACCTGCAACCTCTAACAATCCGCGACCTGCGACCTCAAGTAGATTTGTGACTTGTGACCTCAGGAAAATTGGCAGCTGTGGCTTTATTTTGGTGATCTCTGGATTTCATAGCAAGATTCCTTATCCTGCATCTCTGCTTCATGAAGATAATCAGGCACCCTGGATCTTAAGGTAAGGTTCCTGAGGATTTGTTAGAATAAATCTTGCTTTGAAAAGGGTCCTCTTGCTTGCTTGGAAAAATTTCAGCTCCTCGTGCTAACCAACAGCTCCCTCCTGCAGTCACATAGTTTAGGTTACATGCCTTCATTAATCGAATAATAATAATGTTAGGGGTGTATTTAATTAATCACACAAGTAAAAACGATAACTTTAGGGCCCTGTGTGGTCAAGTGTTGTGCCACCATGCCATCAGAGAGCATGGCTTGGGTAATTGTTCCAACTCATTCAGCTCCTTCAATGCCTGGTTTTTTTCAGATGATGGATACCATTCATCTCCATTTTTGTAAACCCTTGATGTATATTGTCATAACTCCGACATGCTAGTCCGTTTCTACATGCGTTTATCGACATTCTTTACCAATTTTTGTATTATCTGAAAACCATCCCAAATAGTATATTTTCAAAACGCCATGGAAAGTTGAATCGATCTGTGTTGGGATTCTCATTCCTGGGCGTGGAAAATTTATTTACTTAACCTTTGATAGCTCCTTTTATGAACAAGATAGCCATCGGCGTGCCAAAGAGCTTCCCAGCTATTTGTGTTTTATGTTTGGGAACTAAAAAATTTCCGATCACCGCACTACTCCTCCAAACATCATTGGAAGGCTCTCTCAATGTGTATACGAAAAGCATGAGATTCGCGCCACTACCACCAAGTTGCACCTTTTATTTGCCTCATGGATCAGCGAATCAACGACCCGGAGGGGTCGCGCGACTTTGTCTTCACTTGGGCCGAGACCTCAAAATTTTTGCAGGGTCGCTACTACCACCAAGTCGCACTTTGCATTTGCCTCATAGATCTGCGACTCAATGACCCAGGCTAAACTTGCGACCTCACAGGGTCACATAGTTGCAAATTCTGGCAGGTTGCACTTCATTCGTTTTTGGGTATGCTGTGTCTCAGCGACTTGGGTTGAACTACGACCTCCCCATGGTTGCATAGTTTCACTTTGTCTGAGTTGCAACAGACGCATGGGAGTTTGATCCGAGATCTGATGACCAACAACATTCAACGACTTGAACATCTTCATCGTGCGCTCGCTGTCCGACCCCAGGTTGCCACTACCACCAAGTCGACTACCCTCTACTGTGTCTACATAGTGTGTTGCGGCAATGAGGTTTTTTTTGTTGTGATGGGGAGTGTGTCTCTGATAACGCATACACACACATCATGTCCACGCATATATTTCCACCAGCTCTGAGATGAGCACGTCGTGCTTCGCAAACGAGCCTCCGCCATCATTTTCTTTTCTGTTTTTCATGGCCTGATGTCATAGCAATACAGAGATGCTGTGTGGTGCGTTAAAATCTCCTGGGCTTGGTACATTAATACCCATGTCATAATATACGTTCAAACCCATCACCAAACCGATGGATCATATTTCCATATCTATGACACCTCTTTGGCAAGCTAACTCACCTCCTCCAGCGGTCATGGCATCTGGCTTGGCACCGACAATGAGTTGGACCTATGATATCACCGACGCCGTGTTTAACAGTCTACACATAACCACCATCTGGCGATTAACAAACCCGTGACATGTGCGAAGAGTCTCTGGTGCTGACATGTCTTTTTGTTAACCTTTATTCTTAATCTTCATCGATATGTTTTAAAACCACAACTCGGCATCATTTAAAACATAGGTTGTAGATTGTCATATTTTTTTACGACTCTGCTTTTCTTTTGACCATACTTGCACCATAGTTATTATAACCTTGCCATTATAGGTTTGTTATAACGTTCCACTTCGTGTTTCAAACATAAATTTCGACCACCATATATATATACGCTCCAAATGTTCTACCATGGGTCGGAATTCCATCATGGAGTATTTGAGCCCCTTTGTAATGTTTTTTATATGGTTATGCTCCTCGAATCTTATATGGTTTGGAAACCATATTGTTTTTGCACCCTGGTTTTAATTATATAATGTTTAAAACCATAACCTTGGTCCATGGATTTGCACCCACCATGTAGCTTAGGTTTAATAAATACTATTTTCCAAAGGTGTGTTTTGATATTTGAAATTGTGCCATTGTCTTGACAATACCAACATGTGTGCTTTGGCACTGCGGCTCAGCATGAAAATTCCCTTGAATGAGAATTTATTTCTCTGGGGAAATATTTTGAGTCCACTTTGTTCACCTAGGCTATACTTTAGGTTAGACTTGTCGAATTGGTGAAATGTGTTCCTTTCTGTGATCGACATTGAGCTGGCATTGTGTAGGATCTTCAAAACTTCCTTTAAGGTGAGATATCTGCCATCTCGGAATATAAATACTCATCCGGTCCCTACGTAAGCTTAGATTTGATAAATCATAGCAAATGCTTCTGGTTTATTTGAGATGGCATCTGGTACGGACATTTCCAAATGGAGTGTTTCTAAGTATCCGGTGTACACTAGGGAAGAGTGCTTTTTTGCATCAGTGACATAAAAGGTTCTTTCTCTGATAAACATGTCCCACACCATCCTCCTTCTGAGAGTACTGGTCATTTTCTCCTCCTCCTCCCCTGTTTCGCAACTGTGGCCTTGTTGTTGAGCTTAATTTTATTTCCCTCGATGCCTTGACAACATTGATGAGTTTGTCACTCGTGGGATCGACCTATATGAAACATTATAACATTAATTAGTTCATAGTTACTCTATGAGAATGGTGCCCCTAGATAAATTATATGAGACCAACGAGCTTAAGATAAGTGCTCAAACAACATGCTTAATAACCCATGGCGAGGGGGCTGCCAATGTGCATCCTCAGTGCACAAAAAAGTTCCCATTCGAGCGTGTGTTGGATGATCCCTCCCACACATGGCGTGATTGCAGCAACAAAATCTGATCATGATGGTGAGAAAGTTCATGAGGGTTTGGGGATAGGTCACTATGATGTCACTGACTACACATCGGGTGAAAGACCTTAATGGCTAAGCGAGCAGAGGGGGACCCGAAATTTTGAAAATACCCAAAATTTTGGGTGCTGTTGTAGCGGCTACAACAGGCTCCAAATGCATAGAAAAAGTAGATGGGGCATGTCCTCATAATTATGAACCTAAATATGTCTTCCATTTTTCCATTGGATGCCCCAAAAGAGTGCGAGCATAAATTTCTATGTTTTTAAAAATTTGCCCAAAAACTCAAAAACATCCAAAAATTTTCAAAAATGTTCAAAGTTTGTGGGATAGGCCCATAATCACATGTCAAGTTGAGCTAAGGATGAATCATCAAGTATCTTGAGTTTGTCACCTCCTTTCATGCCCTTATGGATCTCCTTCATTTTATCCTTCATCTGTTTGACCTTGATATTGCAAATTTTGTTCCGGGTCTGATAGTGATGGGCTATGTGCTTGAGCATTTGATTGTATTTATTGGCCTTCATTAGCAGCTTATCCAAGTGAATGTTGACTCTCTCAAGCCACACTTATCTGTTATCTTCAATATCCTTTTCCAACTGCTGGTCAAAAATCAAATTTTTGGCTTCTTTCTTTTCTTTCTCCAAGGCTCTTTTGAGGCCTCTTGTCTTTTGGCCTTTTCCTGATGTTTTCAGCTGCCCTTGTGTGGCCTTCTCCATTTTTAAATCTCATCTTCCTCAAACTCATCATCACTGTGTTCTTCTTGCCTGTAATCTCTGTCCTCTCTCTCAATTCTTGTTCTTGGCACTTTGGAAACCCTAGGGGAGAGGAAAGAAAAGGGAGAGTGAGTGAGGGAGTGTAGGGAATGGGATCAAGGAAGGAAATGATGAAATGAGGGCTTTAGGGGATAGGGATAGGGCCAAAAAAATTAATTTAGATGGGGAAAAAGGTTATGAAACCTTGTGAGCTGATGGGTGGTGAAAATATTAAGCGAGATGAAAATGAAAATTAAATTATAGGTCAAAGGTAGGGGGAAATCTAGGAAAAATAGTGAGATTCCTAGAATTTAGGGCTTTATGGAAAAGGGTGTAGGGACTTAGGGATGAGGATGTAGGGGTAGGTTTAGTGTATTTAGGGGTATAGGGTAATGTAGTAGGGTTTAGGGACAATAAATTGGGATAAGGAGGGTTTTTGGAAGTTTGTGAGGGGGATGGGGATTTTGGGAGAGGCAAAGGAAAACTAGGGTTTCCTTGCAATTTTAGCCAACATAAAACTCACACATAAGCATAAAATGGATAAAGAGGGAATTACAAGGGTTCAATTACTTGTTTTGGAGATGGAGAAGAAACCTTGAGATGTTTGGAGAATTTTGGGAGGGTTTTGGCCCTATGTGAAGTGCCTTACCCGGGTGCATAGCACCCTATCTCTATGCGCAGCACTGTGTAAGTTTGCATTGGAAAAAACGCTCTATGCGCAACGCCAAACTCCTATGCACAACGCAATATTGAAGGAAAATTTTGAAGGCCTTCCCGAAGTCCAAATTGGGTGCATGATGCCTCGTTGGAAAGATATTTCTCTTGGCTAAAACATGGACCTACCAAGAACTGAAAATGATCAATTATATCCCCTCAAAAATCAATTCTCCCAAGACTGGTCAAAAAGTGCAGAATGGGGGTGCAAAAATGAAGTGTGCTCTTACAGGAAACTTTTGGAGGCCTTTCTCAAGTCCAAATGGAGCTCATAATGGATAGTTGGAAATATATTCCAGTATATTTGTCATTTGAATTATCAAGAAAGTAATTTGGACACTCCAGCTAGGGGAAAATTTGTTTTTCCCAATGTCACTCCAGGAGTGAAGCAACTCTCCTATGGCACCTGTAGTTTTGACATTTAACCCAAACCATGACACTTGTGTAAAAAATGAAGGAGGTGTTTCTTCTTGGACCTATTATGGACAAAATAATCTCTCACTCTTTTCAAATTCATCTCTATTTGGTTAGAAACATAGTTTGAAGTAAAACTAGCCCTATGAGTGGAAAATGGTTTTACTCTTGGAATGATTTCCTGGAAAAAGATGGAGACATGATGTTTATGAGTTTGGAAAAACTCATAATTACTGATATGACATACCTTGTGCCTCCTCTAATCATATTTCTTTGATTCCATAGCAAACCCTAGCTCAGTGGGAGAGGAAATTAGTGTTTAGTGCTTGTGGAAAATTATGACTCAGGCACCCTTGGAAAAAGACAACTCCCTTTGACGTTTGATAAATTGCTGAAGTAGAAATTTTTTGTATTTGAAACTTGATGTGTTGGCATGTGGAAATATGATTTGTAAGCTTTGGGATACTAAGTACTTATTACATTTGAACTGACATAAAATTACATGAATAAAAATAAAATTACATCTTGGAATGAAACTCACACTTGAAATCAAATTACAACTTTGGAAACCATCTTGGAGATCATATTTACATGGTAAAGAGACATTATTGGGATCAATCTCACACCTTTTGTTTCCCTTTATTGAAAATGAGACAATGTAATGATTTGACCTAATGAAACCCTAGTGACCTTATTAGAAATGAAAGAAACTGACTCAATGAGTGACTTTGACTAAAAGTGGAATGAGAGAAGACTTGTTTTCAACATGATGAAGACATGGAAGAGGGTCTATAGGCATGTAATTGTGAAGGGAAATGTGACACTTGAAAAGGACAACCACCAGTGGAACAATTTTATATGATGACCTAATGGAATGATTGAAAATTCTTTAGAGTGGGACACCTAAGATGCACATGAAAAATGTGTTTTTATCCCTGGTGGAAGTATGAATATTATAAAAATAACACCACCCTCGCCACGATGGCGAGCCCTTAGTGCTACCCATCACACCATCCGAGGTTCCTGAGGAGTCCCAAGATCTACTGGAATTAGTCGAGGAGCGAGAAGCGAAATTCTCTCTAAAGCAAATGAAATAAGAATGGCGCCATATTCGATGTTTTTCAACTTCGCATTCTTTTCTCTAGTCAATTTTCCTTTCATATTGGCCGATAGTCCTTTGCACCAGTTGAATATGGTTCCTCTAAGACACTCGACTACTGTTTGCATCTGTGATTTAGTAGACACACGAGGAGTTGCACTCCTACACAACTTGGTCACTGTAAATTCTATGAATTTAATTTCCAATCGCAATATAGTTTTGATATCTATGCGACCATCCTTCAAATTTTCATTATTGCTACAATATTGTTCTTTGTAGCTAGCAGTGGGAATACCTTCCTGTCTGGGCCCAAATAAGGATATGCTTCTCCCTTTTCGAGACAATCTGGTAAGGAAATATATGTCTTCTAGCTCAATCTCAAGTCGGTGGTCACCAATTATGAAGCATTGGTATTGAACGTCCCACGTATTCACAAGCCAAATCATTAACTCCACTTGTGCCTTTATCCCTTGAATAACCCAGAATTTGTACAAAGTAGAGTTATTCAATGCACGCATGGTTTGATTGTCATCCATGGCCTCATTATCTATGAGCTCATTTTCATGTTCTCGCCACTCCAACATGGTTAAACAACCTACAAGTCAACAAATTTAATAGTTAAAACCATTTAGAAGAAAACTTGTACCATTTTTGAAGAGAAATTTCAGTTTTTTAAAATGTTTATGGTTGCTGCGCAAGTTCTGTGTGCAGACAATGCGGTCGTCCACTCCTACGCCATGCACAACCCGTGGTAGCCCAACGTTTTTCCTTTTAAAATATCATCAGGGTTCGCAGGTATCATATGGATCGCCCGCGCACCACTGAGGGCATATTTTAAAACAAAAATTTCTCCCAAAAAATGAAATAAAAGCTCAAAATAAAAAACAGAATGGATAAAAATGTATCTAAGGATGATGTGGATTACCTAGTTCTGACGATTTTAGAAATGAACGGTTGGTTCTCCTGATATCTGCTCAGGAAGTTTTTTGGAAAAAAGCTCTCTATACACTGTTCTGAATACAAATGGTAAAAATGACTTCTTTTACTCCCTTTTTATAGTTTTTGATGAACAAGATATTATCATTTTATTTATTTTTCACTTTTAAAAGGTAATTTTTAAATATTTTTACTTTTTGGAAACAAATATGTGTAATATTTTGAGTTTTTGTGCAAAATATAGGATTCTTGGGTGAAAGGAATTATTTTGATATTGAGCATACTTTTATCACTTTTTCGTGCTGTGAAAAATTACAAAAAAACGAAACCCTGGAGTCCTCTTTAGGCCCTTTTCAGACTCTCGAAATATGAAAATATTGTCAAGTACTTGACTATTTGAACTAATTAAAGTAAATGAACAGTCGTCCCTTCACTATAAGTTTACCCCTTTTCCGAATTGAAATGGACTAATTATGAAAAAGGTATATGTTGACTAATCATTGGCAATAGAGTTCTCTCTTGCATTATTTTATCCTTTTTCAGGCCTGAGAGACTAAATTTACGAAAAATAACAACCATGGATTTTACTTATGTTTTTCTTTTGACTCCCTAAAACTGAAAAATGCCAAGTTTCTCCTATACTAGACTCGTTAAAATTTAACAGTAAAGGGCCTGTTGATTACAAATAGGACCGAACCACTCCTTCTTAGGGTTAAATTTTAATATTAATATGAACTCATATGAAGGTTGAGCTTACACAAACAAGAACATGTTATCCTCCTCAAGCATGAAAAAAATAAAGAGGTACTTGCCAATAATGGCGGGGGAAAAAGAGAGAAAAAGAATCCAATTATCACCCTTGTTTAAAAAGCATCACTCCACTCTTGAACACGACACTTTGTCACACTTGTACCTGGGTTGGGAAATCCTTTGTCTAAAAGTTAATCAAACCACAATGAAAGTCTTCAGATGTTTTCTGGGTATTAGCTTTAGGTAAAATACTGTCAAGCCATTTGAAGTGTCGTTATGCGTTCAAGAGAGAGTTCAAATAAACCATTCATTGCAAAAATTTATCTCCATTCACATTGAACATCCCTGAGTTAGTCCTCGCAAAATATTTCTTCAAAACTTGATCTAATGGTTTCATGTTGTGGGCTTTCCTGTGATGGATCACTTTCTATCAACACCAGCTCATTATCTAGAAAGTTTATCTATAATCCTATCAATACCTTGGGATTTGCATGCCCTAATGGCAGGTTTCTTGCCTTCGATGACAGGTTGCATCATTGACCTTTGATCGAATGATTCTATGAGTGTTCGACTGCAAATCATTCATTCACACTTCATAGATTGTACTAAAGTAATTTGAGTTCCATTATCATTATTGGTGGTTTCTCTCACACTTGTTAATGGTTCACATCATTGACTGGTAATCAAGTGGTTTCTACCATGTTCGACTTTGACAAAATCAATTGCATGGATAGATTTGAACTAGTTTGGGAAGCATAAATCAAGACCCTGGATCTAGTTTCCATCATCTAGGCTGCGAGGAGTTTTATTATTCATGATACAGTAGACTAATCATGACAGATGGATACGCCCATACTATGTATACTTTTGATGTAATATTGAAACCATATCTGTAACATAACATTTAGTTAGTTTTAATATGAGTATTGGAATGCCTACCTCAGCGATGATATCTATATTTTTGCATTGAATGTTTTTATAGGTTTTCAACTGGTGTCTCCAATCCAATCCTCAGAATGATAAAGCACTTCACTCTTCATAATAACCTCATACTTCACACTTTAGGGGGAAATATGTTACGCGTCATTTTGTCACCATGAAATTTTATTGTTCACATGGGTCTATCACCACCTATCTCATGTTCCCTTAGATGTCAAAAACACCAATGTTCCTAAATCACGTCTTGGAATTGGAGAAAAGCTCTGTAAAACCCAAATAAGTCTACCTGTGCGGTTTTTCTAGCCTTTCCCTGCGCATGCACTACCGTTCTGTCCATAAACTATGAAAACTCTCGTACTTTTTTCCACTATTACCTGCACACCCTCGCGAAAATAAAATAAAATAAAAAAGTAAATTCTAGAAGCATAGTTGGCCGAATATTCTCCCAACTAGAAGTTTCTAGAGTCGCGATCAGTTCGAGCTTTATCCGTCCACTCATGGAGCTTATTCCTTGGTACATGGAGCTCAAATCCCTTCATTAGAGGAATCCACCCCCCTCTTCAAGGAACTGAAACTACCTCCATTTCCCTATAAATTGAGCTCAAGTTTCAGGTTGAAGGGTAGATTGTAAACTATAGACGCTGAAGAGAATTAATAAGAGTGCATACTTTCTACATTAGTGAGTTTTTTTTGGCATGAGAATGATAAAACCCTTGTGTATACAACTCCATGCTGGTATTCAGAGAGGAAGGCTTATCAAACTGAAGGAGAAACGATTATTTAGGACCTCGGGAGAAATCTGTACGACATCAAGGCATCAGGTTGTAAGATTACTCTTTTTATTCAAGATAATACATATGGATCTCTTTTTCTCATTGATTTGTTTCTATGCTTATTGGAATAACATCAATATTTAGACTCCTTGATCATTAAGTTGGATTAGTATTTCCTGATTATTATATGGTGCAGATGCTTTGATCCTTTGTCTTGTCTTTGATTGCAGGTTCTAATTATTGGAGAAACCACTTTGGAGCGACAGGACAAAAGACTACATCTAACGTTTAGATTTCAAGGTAGGGGCATGTCCTCTCTACTTTCTTATAATAATTCTGAAATGAAATTAATATAGAGGAAAAGGTTTCCAAATGGATCTTTGTTTCTAGTGACTCGCTGGAGTATTAGGGAGATCGCTCTTATCCGCAAGAGGGATTAATCCACGTAACATGCATCGATAAAAATCCATATCGCCACCCCCTTGAATTTTCAAATCAACAAGGACACCCCCTCTATACTGCTTGACAATATGAATTTTGTGACACTTCTTTCACAACAGAGCATCACATCAAACAATGAAAGAGGCTTGAAGTAGTGGATAGGTAATGTAATAAGTTCTCTAGGCGGCATATAATTGGCCCATAATCATTGCTTCATGTGCCATAAGCATTAGAAGAACGCCAACAAGAATCAATAAGTGAAAAATTTCTCATATTTTTCAAAATAAAGGGTCTTTGTCCAATCAAATTGTGCCATGTATATCTAAATTTTTGGAATAAACATTAAAAGGAAAAAAGATTTATTTTTGTTCATTTTTCTCAATGTACATTGCGTAACTTGTCTCGAGGAGTGGTCCAATAACCTACACATCCTACATATCCAACTATGACAGATTACTGGGTAAACTCTAGAGTCCTTCTTTCATTTCATTTTTAGTAAAAATGACGATTAAAAGTGACAAAACCCAAAGCATTAGATTCTCCCCGTCTTGTAAAATTTGAATACCTACCATTGATAGGTAAAGAAGTAGATTCACACAAAACTCATTGATAATTTGACCTATATGAGCTCACAGAGTGGGTTTTTCAGCGTTTTCAAGATTAACAAGACATTTCCTTGACCCAAGATCCTATTTGGTGTAGTTCATCATTCTCCATACATACCCTTACCTTGAATTTATTTCTTGGTGTGCTAAACATTATCTTCCCAATAACAAGTTGTTGTATCTAAAAATGGAGTAATCATGTTCCATATTAACCCCGTATCTATTCAAGAAATGCCCAAGATTGTAATACCAAATTAAACATTGCCCTTGAATGAATATTTTCTGATCCAGAGTTAGAATGACTTTATCTCTAAGGAAAAACCTATTGTCTTGGAGATTTTCCTACCTTTAAATTAAAAATTACCAAAAATTTCCCCTCCTTACCTTTCAAACATATTTCTTGAAATGTCAATACAGATCATCTCCATGGCCTAATGTTTATTAGGATATGATGATGAGAAAATTATATATGATATTGGATTAAAGTTTCTAACTTCTCTTTCGCTAGCCAAAAAGTCATTTTTGAGATTCCATTTCATATAGTATTTGGATGATGTCATTAATGTCCAGTTAACCCATTATGGTCTCACTAAGTATTTTAGGTATGAGTTAGTCCTTTTATATATTTTTATTTATTTTTAGATGGATATTTTCTCAAATATTCACCTCCATACTCATTATCAAAATGGAAATTTTATTTTTGATTCATTAGAATTGAGTGGTTAGAAAGCATCCACAAAAATTGGGTTTCCCTCACTTCGTCAATAAGATTTTGTTAGTCCTATAAAATCTATTGTTTGATGATCTTCCTCCTAGAATGTTTCTCAAAATAAAAGATAATTTGTGACTCATCCTAGATACAAGAGTGGAATGATGATATATTTTTAGAGATCATAATCTATGGTTGTGCATTACTTAGCTACAAACTTATGATTTTCTTACATTTGGGGATATTTTCATTAGAGTTTATCAGACAAATCCTCAACTTAAACCACATTCATTTTGTGTCAAAGAAGCATCCAAGTATGTTAAAATTGAAGAAAGAAGTTGGACCTTTCTTAATCAACACTGTAGTAGCATTATACGAGGTTGACGAAATGCTAAAGAAGATGAAATTATCTTAGGGAGAAGTGTGGCAATATGATCCTCATAGGACCATATCACAAAGCAAAGTAAACTAGGGATATTCCCTTTACAAGCATGTACCCAAAATATATATTGAATAGTATGCAAACATATATTATTGGGAGAAATATCTAGTGCAAGATACTAAGACTAGCCAGCTGGTTGGCCAAAATTCACAAACAACTATTCTAGATACTGCATAGTTAAAGGAGGAAGTGCTCAAGAGAGAATTTGAAAAGACACCATAGTACTTACCATTTTTATAAATAAAGGATGAGGACAATGTGTTAAAATTAGTGATGCAGTTTCTATATTTCTAGATTCCATCTCCAAGCCAGTCCTCCTCCATGCAGGTTTTAGAAGCGTGCAAAAGCTGCAAATTGTAGCGGGTCGGTGATCTAAATGAGATATTAATGTAAATGTGCTTGATGACGTATAAATTGAAAGTGTAAAAATTGAGTTTTATGAGCATTTATGTTAAATTTTTAAGCACATTAAGCAAGAATTTAAACTTTGAAATATAAGAAACAATAGACAATTAGACCATAAAAATAACCATAACACAGCAAGTGATGAAGGATTTCACCCGTCCTAGGCTACATCTCCTTGGTCCAGCTTCCAATGTCTTGGCCTCATATCATTATTGTAAAAAATGGTGGTTAAATCAGTTTACAGTGCTCCAATGGCTTCAAAACCTGTTCCACTAGCTTTAGAACCATCAAAAATGCCTGTCTAGCCTCTTTCTTCTCCCAAATTGGTCAAAAACTGAAGAAGTTATGAGTTTCCCTAAATTTGCTGCTAGTCGCTCTACAAATTCCCCAAATTTCGGAACCTTCTTACAAATTCGCCCCATAATATGCTAACCGGGTGCCATTTTTGTGGAATTCTAGCATAAATTGTGGGCATGTTAATTTTTCCAATAAATTTTAAAAACTGAATTTTTAACCATATTATATTGGCATAATTTTTTTTTTAAATTAAAAATTGGCGGGCCGCCTACGCTGCGCTTGTGGTTCCTGGGCCATGGTTGTATGGTCAACATATGGGGGGGTGGGGGGGGGTCTAAGCCCTTACCCCTTACCCCAAATCTCCGCCATAATATACTTTATATAAAACTCATGGGATATGGTTTAATAAAAGATACAGTAGCTCGATTGGTTAGACGTTGTGCTGTCAGTTATGAGGTCTCGTGTTTGACTCCTGTGGAGGTTAATTCAGACTTAACAAAAATTTCGGGTGGCCCTCGGGCTACCATGTGGCAGCCTCTAGTTGGGCCACGTGGAAGCCTGTGGTTGGACACCAACCACCCAATAGAAATACACTAACCAACACCACCAAAATTCAAAAAAATGGTGCAACCGGATTGGTCCAATGATCCCAGTCAACTATGCCTAGTCAGTTTATAGTGCTCCAATGATACTAGATTTTCCAATTTTTTTCTTGTTTGGGAAAATGAACATAACACATTTCCGGGAGCATACAATGTCTATTTTTCACGAAACGAGTTGCACCAGATTCAGATTGATGAGATATACGCAGTTGTTTAGGTTCCATGCCATTTTGACAACTTTCATTTTTGAGCATATTTTTGAGCATTCCATCACTCCTCCCCACTGGAATATTTTGGATCCCAAAAGGTCACTTTCAGTTGTTCGATAGATGAGGCTACAATTCCCTCACCTTTCCAAACTCGATCCATTTGGATTTGCTTGGATTTTTTCCTTTGAGCCCCACACGAAGGTACTCCACATTCCCTCATTTTGAAGACCTTGTTCTTCTGTCAAGAATGGTGTCTTATTGTAGTTCATCAAGGTATTTAGGAGAAAAATCCTCAATGGAAGGAATCTGAACATTTTCTCCTTGATATTCAATCAAAGGAGGCTCATAAAACCTTAAGTTCTCAACATTAGCAACAACATAAATTTTCATATATGAAGGCAATTCCAACATGAAGGAATTATCACCAATATTTTCTAAAAGTGGACCATATCGAATTGATTTTAGTTTTTTACTTTATTGTTGAAGCCTTTCTTTGCTAATGTGAAGCCAATCATCATCACCGAATTGGAAATTGTGAACTACACGATGCTTTTCGTGCCTTGTTTTGTACTTGACTTGGCTCTTTTCCAACTATTCTTGAACTGTTTGATGTACCAATTGGATTTGTTCAATGAAACTTTTAGGTTTTTCTATGTCGCTATGACCATCAATAGAAACATCCTTTCCAAAAATGAAATCCAAAGGATATTTAGGCAAGTATCCCAAACATTCCTCAAATGGTGATGTTAGAGTTGAAGAGTGCATGGCCCGGTTGTAAGCAAACTAAATATAGTGTAAATTTTCATCCCACAACTTAGGATGCTTGCTGCAATAACCATGAAGAATATGTATCACCATCTCATTCACCACCTGTGTTTGTGGATGAAATGATGTACTCTTTTTCAATTTGGTGTCCATGAATCTCGACAATCTTGACGAAAAATTCCCAGAAAAGCGAGAACCTCGATCACTAACAATGGATGTGGGAAATAAAAAATGCACCTATAAATTTTGAAAGAATACTGAGTATTTTGTTAAACTGTAATTTTATTTTTACATGGAATCAAAACACAAATTTTGATGAAACTATGCACAACTACATAAAGATAATCATGATTCCTTTTTGACATAGGAAGATCTCCAACAAAGTCCATAGAAACACTCTCCCATGCACGAGAAGGTACTAGAAGTGGTATGTACAATTCTAACCTTCTATTTCTAGGCTTACTGACATCACATAACGAACAACCTCTAATAAAAAGTGACACACTTTCGAGCATACGAGGCCAATAACAATACCTCTGTAGATGTGCCACCATTTTACTTACACCGAAATGACCAGAAATAAGAGAAGTATGTGCCTCTCTTATGATGTTGACTTTTTCTCCCTGATGAATACAAAGCTTACCAAGATGGTACAACAAGTTATCATGCATGTGATAATCCAATTCCTCTACTTGGTTCCCTTGACTCAAAGCTGCATATAAATCTTGAAAGGCACTATCTAAAGCATATTGTTCAACATAGCTATCATGCAAAACAAAGTTATGCTTAGTAATAGTAACAACACTAACAATAGGCCTAGAAAGTATGTAAATTTTTTTATTGTAGATACCTTTCTTATCCCTTATCACAAAGTGGAATTATTGAAGAAAACCCATCCATCAAAAGTGCCTTGATTGCTGCAACTTTATTTGTGATTGCAAGTATTGCAATGATTGATGAACAATGTGAATGATTTTTTCCTTACCCATCAAGTAGTGTTTCCACTTTCTCACACTTTTCACCAATGCATACAATTCCTTTTCATATGTAGGATAATTAATCACTTCACCATTAAAATTTTATGAATGAAAAAATATGGGCTTACCATGTTGCATGAAGACTGCACCCATGGCATAGTAACTAGCATTAGTCTGAATCTCAAATTACTGTCTCAAGTCTAGAAGTGAGAGTACTGAAGATGAAATGATCTTTTCCTTCAATGAATCAAATTCATTTTTTTTTTACCTCCCCACTGGAAGACTTGATCCAGACTTGTCAATGCATGCAATGGAGTTGTGATAGAATAGAAGTTAGCAATAAACTTCCTCTAATATTAGGCTACTCCCAAAAATCTTCTTACCTCTATAACTGTTTTGGGATTTGGCCAAATCAAAATGACATCAAACTTGGAGGGATATATTTTCAATTCAAATCCTCCAACAATATGACCCAAATACACTAAAGAAGTTTTTCCAAGCTCACATTTTGACATATTTAAAAACAACTGTTCTGTCTTCAAGACATCAAGTACCTTTTTGACATGCATGACATGTTATTCATGAGATTTACTAAAAATCAATATGTCATCTAAGTAGACTATCAAAAAATCATCTAGAAATGGCCTCAATACATCATTCATCACACACATGAAGGTAGTAGGAGCATTGCAAAGACCAAAAGGCATAACTAGCCATTCAAACAAACCTTGTTTTGTTTTGAATGTTGTCTTCCATATGTCACCTTCAGCAATTCTAATTTGATGATAGCCACTCCTTAAGTCCAAATTAGTAAAATATTTTTCATATTTCAGTTGATCAACTAAATCATATATTCTAGGAAGTGGGTAATGATTCTTTACCGTAAATTTTTTCAATGCACGGAAGTCCACACACATCTACCATGTTCCATCCTTCTTTGGCAACAAAACAATAGGTGATTTGAATGGAAAATTACTTTGAATGGAAAAGTACTTGGTTTGATGATACCTTTGTATAGAAAATCTTGAATTTTCTTTTTACTTTCTTCACTTTTCATAACTAACATCCTATACATACCAATGTTAGGAAGAGGACAATCTTGCTGCAATTCTATTTCATGTGGGATTCCCCTCTTGGGAGGAAATCCTTTTGGTTCCTGAAACATCTCATCATATCGGTTAACGACCTCAACCAAATCAGATTTCTATCTTGAGTCACAAACTTGAAAACTTCATTCTCAACATCTATATTTTGTTTGACCATTAAAAGCATAAAATTCTTGCTAGAGTTAATGAGTCTCTTCATTTGTCCGACATTTACAAGCGAAATATTTAGTTTCTGTCGATGTACTTTAAGAATGTACTCAATACCATCTTTGAACAAGTGACACTTGTTTTCATGGCGATGAAAATAGATTTCCTATGATACAAATATGGGCTTCCCAAAACAATTCCTAAAATATCAAGTGCAACTACATCAAGTTCAAGTCCATCAAGAAAGTTTGTTTTAATTGCAAATGTAAGTAAGAATTTCCTCGTAACTTGTAAGTTTGCATTCTTGCATATCCAACCTAAAGGATAAGGTATTTGATGAGGAATGGTCTCTAAGTTTAACTTCTTGACTAAGTCTTCGGAAATCAAATTTTCTTGTGAACCACTATCAAAGGGTGTATCAATTTTGGTGTGTTCTGAAATAAGCCGAATATGGAAAAGTTCAATTCTAGTTTCCTCATCTTGTGTATCATTAGGACAACTTGGAGAGATAGTGCTTGCTATATCCTTACCTTTCATTCCCATTGTTGTGATCTTTGTTTCATATCCTGAATCTAGACCTAAGTCATGTTGTGTAGTTGCAACTGTCTTTTGATTCCCTTTGTTGTTAAAATTCTTTGGTTTCATCACAGGATGAAGCCTCCAATAATGAGCTTCATCATGAACCTCTTTGGAACAATGTTTTCATGTTATTTTTTCTCCTTCCTTCTTGATGGATGCATTCTTATTTCCTTTCCCTTTGAACTTAGACTTACCCTTGTCTCCACTTGTTAATGGCTTCTTGCCACCCTCTTGTGAAAAGTTTTTCCCTCTTGCTTCAAGATGTGTTTCCTGGACACAAACCTCAACTAAACTTGAAGGATTAAAAATAAGGATAGTATGTCTTAAATAACTGTGTAAACCCCCAATATATTTCAACAAAGTGTCTTGTGATTGCAAGTATACACCTAGTATCAAACAACTTGTTCTAAACTCTTGAGTGTAACTTTGCACTCTTTGACCCTTTAGTTATCTAAAATTCAGCCAATCCATAATAGCCTTTTGCATATAAGCTAATGGATACAATTGTCTTCTAAGTGAAAAAATAAAATCTATCCAAGAGGTTGATACCTTACCATGCTTTTTCATATCCTCTTGTGTTTTGGCTTCCCACCAAATCAAAGAAGCACTTTCCAACCTTAATGAAGCAAACTGAATCTTTGTTTCATCCTATTTGATGGTCTAAATCCTGCAATAAACTTCAAGTTGACGAACCAAATTATCAAGTCTTTCAACATTCAATTCACCATTATACAAAGGCAATTCAAATTTGATATCAAGTTTTAATAAGGGAGTTTTACCATGAACAGTTGGGGTATGTGGATATGTTTGAGTAACAGTGGCTGTGGAAGAGGAAGAATATGAATGTGAGGATGGAGGTGAAGATGATGGTGGAGAAGAGGGTAGTTTGTCACCATTTCCTTTTGAAGGCTTGTTATCATCTCCTCCTTTTCCTCCAGAAGAACCCTCCCCTTTTGAAGGCTTGGAACTTTCAACTTGAAATCTTGAATTTCTCTCTTTATAGAGAACCTTCACCATTTAAGTCATGTCAAAGAAATATTTTCTGAAAGTCTTCTCTTCAGCTGAAATATTCTCAACTCCCCCTTCATGAGACATGCTTACTAAAGCTTCAGGTATAACTTGAGGTGAAACTTGTGGTGGATATTGTGGCAAATTTCTCTCCTTGTCCTTGTCCCAAATTGAGAACCTGCACCCACAAGATTTCCTTCTTCTCTCTTGAGCTTCAACCTTGTAAGCATCAAAAACACTTTCAGACAATTAAATTCTCACATCAGCAAATAAAACCTAAGCTTTGATACCAAACTTGAGCTGAATGAGATCTTAATGTAAATTTTCTTGAGGATGTATAAATTGCAACTGTAAAAATTGAGTTTTATGAGGCTTTATATTAAAGTTTTAAACATATAAAGCATGAATTTAAACTTTGAAATAGCATAAACAATAGACAATTAGACCATAAAAATAACCACAACACAACAAGTGATGAAGGATTTAACCCCTCCTGGGCTATGTCTCCTTGGTCGAGCTTCCAATGGCTTGGCCCTATATCATTATGCTAAACAGTGGTGATTACATAAGTTTATAGTGCTCCAATGGCTTCAAAATCTATTCCATTAGCTTTAGAATCGTCAAAAAATGCCTGTATAGCCTCTTTTTTCTCCCAAAATGGTCAAAAAATGAAGAAGTTATGAGTTTCCCTAGCTTTGCTGCTAGTCGCTCTACAAAGTCCCCAAAATCCGGAACCTTCCTACAAATTCACCCCATAATCCGCTAACCAGGTGCCATTTTTGCGGAATTCTGGCAGAAATTATGGGTGTGTTAATTTTTCCAATAAATTTTAAAAACCAAATTTTTAACCATATTGTATTGGCCAAATTATTATTATTTTAATTAAAATTGGCGGGCTGCCTCCACTGCACTTGTGGTTCACGGGCCATGGTCATATGGTCAACATATAGGGGGGAAGGGGGGAAGAGGGGGCCATGTCTAAGCCCAAGCCCCTTACCCCAAACCTTCACCATAATATAATTTATATAAAACTCATGGGCTATGGTGATCCGGATTTATGCAGGAACACAACAGAATAAACACATAACCATAAATATAGAGATGCAGCGGAAATAACACTTCATTTCATTAATATCAAATAACAGAAAGATGCTTACAGACATAATGGAAATAAAATAGCTAGGGTGCTAGTAGCGAATCTCTGAGAAGAGATGTGGTGGCTACAGACCTCTGAACTGAGTTACAATGAGGCTCGAGGGCCTATTTATTATTGAGAAACAATGGAGAGCCCTCAACATCCCAAAAACCTAACCCTAGGAGATGAAGCGCCAAAACTATGGGCCCCGTTTGGGTAAATTGGTGTTTCAACTTTCCAGGGACGTAACTTTGGCATACTATCTCCGTTTGACGCACATGATACATCATTAGAAAGCTCTATCCGAGGACTAAAAATTTTGTCAAATTTTCATACCAAAAAACGTCGTTTAGGGCCTCAAAACGGCTCTGGAAGTTCAGGACCCGAAAAACTGCTAAAAATAGTAAGTTATGCCAAAACGGAAAAACTGAAAGAGACAATGGTGGGGGCCCAAGTGGAATAGGCTGGTGGCCACCAATATCCACCTGGATCATTCCTCCCCCCTGAGGAAGCAATGGTCCCCATCGCGTTAAGTTCCTCCATGAGATGAGGAAATTTCTGCTGAACTTGGTCCCTGGTGAACCACTTTCCTTGGTGTAGGAGTTGGCCAGCTTTGACAACCCGATACAGTTGGATCTTTTGTTGGCGAGTGTTCTTGATTTGCATGTCCATGATATAATCTGTGGTGGCAAATTCCATGCAGTCTGGGTTTAACTCTGTTGGTGTGAGTTGTTCTGCAATGTCATAGGTGTCCAGTAGAGGTGGGAAGTAAGGACGAAGGCGGTCCACATTGAATACTAGGTGCAGACCAAGGAATGGTGGAATACTATGCTCGAAGGCATTGTTACCTACAGCCTTGGTGATGGTGTACGGCCCGTATCGGAGCGGGCGAAGCTTGCGGTGAGGTCCAGTGAGGCGCTCCTTCTGCAAATGTAGCCATACTTTGTCGCCCACCTGGAAGTGGTGTGGCACCCGGTGTTGATCATGGCGTTGTTTGTACTTTGCATTGGCTCTGTCCAATATCTCATGAACCTGTTGGCGGATGTGTTGAATGCGCTCGATGAAGCTACTTGCTTTGTCAACTTCAGACTGGACATGAGCTGAATTGGCCTGAGCAGCTGCAAATGGCATGGCTACGTCAATGGGACATAGTGGCTGGAATCCCAAGCCCACCCGAAAGGGGCTATGGCCGATTGAACTGTGGAGAGCCCGATTATAACTATGTTGTACATAAGGGAGGCTCTCGTCCCATGTGCGTGGATGCTTTGAATTGTACATGCGTAGAATGTGTACAATCATTCTGTTGACGACCTCTGTCTGGCCATCTGTTTGGGGATGGAAAGTTGTGGACTTGGTGAGCTTGGTATCCAACATCGACCAGAGGCTGGACCAAAATGTGCTGAGGAACCTGCTATCTCGATCTGATATGATAGACTGTGGGATCCCAAAGTGCACCCACACTCGTTCAAAGAAGAGTTTAGCAGTGTCTTCTGCTGTGATATTCTTCTTACAAGCCGCCATGATGGCCATCTTCGAGAATCTGTCAACGACCACGAAAACACAGTCATTTCCATTCTTAGTAGAAGGCAGGCCCGACATGTAATCCATGGAGATGGATTCCCACGGCCGACTAGGGGTAGGTAGTGGAGTATATAGGCCTTGCTTCTTGATGGTCGGTTTGGCAATGGCACAAGCAGTGCAGGATCTGATGTGCTTCTCGACATCCTTTCGAAGGTTCGGCTAATAGAAATACTTTTGTAGGATTGCTACTATTTTCTTGACCCCGAAATGCCCAGCGACTCGACTGTAGTGTGCTTCCCATATCATCTTGGCACGCTCGCTTGAAGGAACACAAAGGTGTCCCATGTGACATAAAAGTGCATCTTGGAGGTGAAAATTTGGAACTTGCGTACCCCCCAAGAGTGCCTTGTAAGTGTGGCCGAATTCTGGGTCACTCTCACAGAGAAGCGGCCAATCAGAAGTCTCGTGCCCACAAGAGTTGAGCACGGTGGTGAGCGCCACGATCGGTGGTCGGCTGAGGCAGTCTGCAACATTATTGGTGCTACCCTTCTTGTACTTGATGTTCAAATGAAACTGTTGCAGATATGTGGACCACTTCTGATGGCGATCATTCCGCAACTTCCCTTGTGTCTGTATGAACTGCAGGGGCCGGTGGTCTGTGTGGATGATTGTTTCCTTCCCCAAAATGTAATGCTTCCATTGTCGACAGGCTTGCACAATGGAATACATTTCTTTGTCATAGGTGGGATACTTGCGAACTGTCTCCGACAATGTCTCACTGGGATATGCCACTGGATGTCCCTGTTGAGTAAGAACTGCCCCAATAGCATAGTCAGAGGCATCTGTCTCGATCTCAAATGGCTGCTGCAAGTCTGGTAAGGTGAGCACTGGGGCAGAACAGAGGCGATTTTTCAATTCTTTGAACGCCTTCTGTGGAGGTTCCGACCAAAAGAATTTTGCTCTCGCTCCTCCTTTGGTGACTTGACTCAAGGGCCAAGTGATATGAGAGAATCCCAACACGAATCTACGGTAGAAATTAGCAAGACCCAGAAAGCTGCGAAGCTCTGTTATAGTAGTCGGGGCTGGCCAATCCCGAATGACTTGGATCTTGGCTGGATCCACATGCACCCCCCTTTCATCAATAATGTATCCCAGATATTGAACCTGGGTCATGCCAAACGTGCACTTCTCCAAATTGGCACACAACTTGTGTTGCCGCAATGTTTGGAGAACTTGTCGGATGTGATGAAGGTGCTCTTCCCAAGTCTTGCTGAAGATCAGAATGTCATCCAAGTACACCACTACGAATGAGTTGGTGAATGGCCGCAAGATGTCGTCCATCATCCTCATGAAGGTTGCGGGAGCATTCTTCAACCCGAAAGGCATGACCAGCCATTCAAAAAGGCCTTCCTTAGCTTTGAAGGCAGTCTTCCACACATCAGAGGGTTCAATTGGTACCTGGTGATACCCAGACTTCAGGTCGATCTTACCGAAATATTTTGCACCTTGGAGTTGGTCCAGAAGGTCATCAATCCGTGGGATTGGGTACCTATTCCGGACAGTGATCTTGTTCAGCGCCCGATAGTCAATACAGAGTCTCCACGTCCCATCCTTTTTCTGTACCAACACGATCGGGCTCCCACATGGCGATGAACTTGGTCTGATGTGACCTTTCTGCAACAGCTCCTGAATCTGCCTCTTGATTTCATCATTTTCCAGAACAGAGCGTCGATAGATTGGTCCATTGGGCAGCGGCGCACCTGGGGTCAGATCAATCGGGTGCTTGACCTGGCAGTGCAGAGGAACCCCTGTGGGTGAGGTGAAGATGTCCCCGTACTCCTCCACGACCTTATCCATTTGTTGTTGTCGTGCAGAGGGGCCCTGTCTGGAGGTCGTGGCCACAGTCTTCTTCTTTCCCTGGGGGCGGATCATCAGAAAAACGAATTTCCTGGTTTGGGAAATGAGCTTACTACATTGTTTTGCAGTAACCAAAGAGATAGTCGTAGGAGGTGGTACCTCTGGTATCCCGTACAACTTATTTCCCAAAGTAATAATAACAGCACGAGGTCGAGACTCATACACAGCATGACGCTTCCACAAGTATGGTTGTCCTAATAATACATCAGAAAAATCAATAGGAGCAACGTCACATAATACCTCATCCGTGAAGGGCTTGATGCTATAGGGAAGGCGGCACTGCTGGCTGACGCGGAGATCTCGTCCTTGGTGAAGCCACCCGATGGTGTATGGATGTGGGTGAGCCGTGGTCGGCAAGCCCAACCGCTTCACGGCGTCTGCTGAAATGAGGTTCTTTTGGCTCCCATTGTCGACAATGAACTGTACAGGGGAGCCCTTTACCCACATCTGGGAGGGGAAGAGACGTTCCTCCTCCTCTGGATCTTCCGGTTCCTCCTTCTGGACCTTTGTAGTGGCAACAGTGGCGTTGGGCTCCGCATCAATAATCTGTTTCCCTTTTCATTCCCCTTTTCAGGTTCTGATTCGGAGTCGGAGCATGCATCTGACTCAGAAGCCCTCATCTCGGCCACTAGCGACTGCTTGGCCCGACACTCACTTGTGTTGTGAGTGGAGCTCTTATGGAACTCACACCACTTTCCCGTGTCCTTCTTTGGCTTTACGGTGTTGTTCTTGTCTTGTGGCTTTGACGGGTTGTCCTTAGCCACCATGCTCTGTCCTTTGTTTTGCGGTTTGGAAGCACCTTTTCCTTGCTTTTGATTCGCATATCCAAAGTCTCGCTTCTTCTGTTTGAATTTCTGCTCAATCTTGGCAGCATACCGGTATGCCGTACCAAGCGAGGAGATGTCGAGGAACTCCATTTCCTCCTGAATGTATCTGTGCAGACAACTGCGATACTTTAGCACCAAATGTTTCTCCGAATCTTTGATACCCAACTTTGTGCGCAGGGTATGGAACAGATTCGTCAGCTCGTGCACATCTTGATCCCTTTGTTGTCGCAGCGTGGTCCATTATATGTACTTGTCCTCATAGCTCTCCACGGGATAGTACTGTTCCTTGACGGCGTCTCGGAAAGAATTCCAAGTTGGTACGGCCGAGAACAGAGAGGGTTCTGTCTGGTCCTTGTTCTCATAGTAGGTTTCCCACCAGTCCTTAACATGGGGGGTAGCTTTGAGGAGTGCAAAAATAATCTTCTCCCGGTCTGAAAAGTCATGAATAGAGAAATATCCTTCTAATAGATTCAACCATCTATCTACGGCATCTGCGTCTATTTGACCCTCAAATATGGGAATGTCAAAATTTACTCGTACCTTAAAGGGAGTCGCAACTCCAGAGTGGCTACTGGATGCAGATGCGCCGCCGGTGGGCAGCCGTTGAAAGATCTAAGCAAAGCTATCCATCATCGCGTTCCTTTGTTTTTCGAGGGCCTCCTTGAGCAATATTTTGATAGGATCTCCTGCTCCCTCATATTTCTTTTCGTCCCCCATGGGCGTCCGTCGAGGTTTGCGAGGCTGATCTTGCAAAGGTTCCACCAGATCAAGCCCTAGCTCCTTATACCCCGACCTCGTTGGGGACATGCAAAGAAGGATCGAGAAAAAGCAGACCCGCTGGTCGAGAAAAACGGACCCGCTCACAGTACGCGTCGGTTGTGCGAAGGTATAAACGAGAATAAACATAACCATAAATATACAGAGATGCGGAAATAACACTTCATTTCATTAATATCAAATAACGAAAGATGTACGGACATAATGGAAATAAAATAGCTAGGGTGCTAGTAGAATCTGCGAGAAGACAGGCGCTACGGTCTCTGTTGAGTTACAATGGCTCGAGGGCCTGTTGTTGAGAAACAATGGAGAGCCCTCAACATCCCAAAAACCTAACCCTAGGAGATGAAGCGCCAAAACTATGGGCCCCGTTTGGGTAAATTGGTGTTTCAACTTCCCAGGGACGTAACTTTGGCATACTATCTCTGTTTGACGCACATGATACCTCATTAGAAAGCTCTATCCGAGGACTACAACTTTTGTGACGATTTTGATGATAAAAATCGCAACAAATTTTCATACCAAAAAACGTCGTTTAGGGCCTCAAAATGGCTCCGGAAGTTCAGGACCCGAAAAACTGCTAAAAATAGTAAGTTATGCCAAAAATGAAAAACTGAAAGAGACAATGGTGGGGGCCCAAGTGGAATAGGCGGGTGGCCACCAATATCCACCTGGATCATATGGTTTAATAAGAGACACAGTAGCCTGGTTGGTTAGACGTTGTGCTATCGGTTATGAAGTCCGGTGTTCGTCTCCTACGAAGGCCAATTTGGAATTACCCAAAATTTTTGGTGGCCCCTAGGCTGCCACGTGGTGGTACGGTGTTCGACTCTTGCGAAGGTCAATTTGGACTTAACCAAAATTTTTGGTGGCCCTCGGGCTACCACATAGTGGCCTCTGGTTGGGCCACATGGCAGCTTGTCGTTGGACACCAACCACCAATAGAAATACACCAACCAGCACCACTAAAATTTGCAAAAATGGTGCGACTGAAGTGGTCTAATGAGCCAAGTCAACCATGTCCAGTCAGTTGTACAAACTGCTGACTGGGAAACCTGCACAATTTTTTCCAAAATTTTGTCTATTTGGGAAAAAAAACAGAACTCGTTTCCAAGAGTATATGGTGTTATTTTTCCAAGAAATGAGTTGTGTCAGATTTAGAATGACGAGATCTATGTGGTCGTTCAGGTTCCAAACCATTCCAAAAATTTTGATTTTTGAACATAATTTTGAGCAACTCATCAACCAGGCTCATTTAGTAGCTAAAGGCATTCCTTTCTTGCACTCCTTCTGGTGATTTCTGAGTCCTCCAATATTTTTTTTATTTACAACTATGTGAGCAACATACTTCACTCTATGTTCTCGTCCAAATTTCACAAGAGCCAACCTCTCTATTTCAGTTTGCAGTAATACTATCAATAGTTTTTGTGCTTGGTATGGAACATATGGCATTGTCTTGCACTTCAAGAGGCGATGTTCATGAGAAGAATGCCTCATTGTCTTTAGCTTCACTTATGTATTTTGGAAGGAGAAGCACATGTCTGTTGTTTGCAATGGATGAGGCTTGGAAGAGGAGTTGGCATGTGCTATTGCAAACTAGTTGTTGAGTCCTTTGATTCTCGGGCGAAGAACATTGCCATCATTGTTTCTTTTTCCCAAGAAGGATCAGCTTCCTCCTATGCAGGTTTAAAATCATCATACAAAACTTCTCTTCTTTGATCGACAAACTTGGTCCTTTATTGTGTTTAGGAAATTGATGGCCTTACACACACATCCACTCTGTTAGCGCTCAAATCTGCCTCAGGCTGAAGAAGGCAAAACTCGAGGCAACATCAAACCAAGCTTAGCCTCGTAGCTAGCCCTACGAGGACAGGAGAGGGCTCTCTCCAGTCAATCTCGATAAAATGAGCGATAGGGTGCGAGATGACTCTAGAATGGGAACTGATTTTAGGCTAGTAAATAGATATGAAAGGGGTTTTTAATAAATGATGGGTTTCTGGGATGCATGGGGCAAAGACAGCAAGAGCAAAAGTTTAATCAAAGGCACAGATTACTCCATAAGGCAAGGTAGGCAAGAGCTTAAGCATCCAAACTGAAATTATATGAAATGGAAGGACTGTTAAGAAAGCTGAAAGGGGAATTAATGTATGAATCCCTTTCAGATAGAGGAAGAAACAAAAAACATGAATGCTTCTCCAGGGCAAGGCAGTAAGCTGAATTTTACCCTTCTCACTCAGAAACATTCAGATTGAAAACGATTTATGAATGAAATGAAAAAAACTACAAGATACATACGAAACAGAGAAAAACATATGCCAAATTTCAAGCCACAGGAATCTTATAAATCAGAGCTGTACTCTTCAATTAATCTCTGTCAAACAACTGTACAATAAATCTCTCTGTTCTCCTCCACGCACTTCTCAGAACTCTCCCCCTTACAAATAATTTTCAATACATTAAATAAACTATGCTAGAAGAAAACAGATCGACCCCAAAAACAAGGGCGCTGTTTCAACTGAAATTGCAGAAATAGAAAAAACTATTCTTCTGTTCTAAAAGCAGACCAACGTTTCCCTTGAAATCTTCTGATGGCCAATTAAGATACAAATATAGAGCGCAGATCCATTTGGATTATTAAATGAAGTCATTAATAGGAGATCGATCCTATTCTTCTGTTGTAGTAGGTAGTCTTGATTTATTTTTAGCCTTTCGATCTCTGATTGCCACATTACATTTGTCATTTTAATAAAAACAACCTTTAAACTAAAATTCCACCAATTCCAGCTCATGATGACAACTGTGCCCAGAGAGGGTTGAATTTCTTGTAGTGTTCCAGGTTGCCTATTATGAAAAGGACCAAAGGCTCCTTTGATGCTTCACTACTCAAAACATCATTCAAAATTTCCAGTTGCGGTCATAATATGATATGATACCTTGAAGAAAGAATGGAAGTACATAATTCGATGATTTTGTGTAAATAAACACCCAGCGCATAAAGAGTTAAAAATCAAACAAACGCCACAAATACACATACGAATTCATGGTTCAATAAAATAATTACGGGAAGTGTCTTCTGAACGGCCTTCAACCAGTTATGACACTGGCCAGGACATCACTCTTTCCGCGTGCAAAAATAGTATACACAAGATGGATGGCATCTAGCCACCCATCCATTGCTTCCCAGGTGTCTAAAACGAGATAGCATGGTCCATGAATAAGTATCAATACAAAGACCAGCCCCTGGCGGTAGAGTAAGATCTGCACAGGGAGATACAAGGAGAATATTTGCAATTTCTACTCTGAGCAAAGATGATTTGTCATTATACACCATGCTGCTTTCTGGCCTTCTAGGATCTTGCAAATATGGATGCTGGTCAGCATTTTCAACCTGGTAGAGGCCTTCGTGATCAAGAACAAATTGTAGTCTTTTCCAATCACTAATAAGGGCATCAAGCATTGTCTTATTCCCATTCTCACCAATAGAATGCTCCAAATGAAGCTCCAACACTGCATGAGAGATTCGTTGGCAGCATTGCAAAAATACCCATAGCCATCTTCACAAAAATCCACCATGTTTTTTTACACCATAAACCGGTTTATTAAACCGGACTCCAACTTTATTGGGATTCTCATCCAGCAAAAGTATCACTCGACCTTTGGTACCAATTGATGGCCCTTTGCTTCCAGAGGAATCGCGGTGAGAAGAAACAGGAAAACTGGCTGTTGATGGCCCATGCAGCAGTAACCACAGCTTTCAAACTATACCTCATACTCTGTTCGAATTTCATAGATTTCCTTGCATCCCAGCCAAAAATTATATCAAGAATCGCTGTCAATACCAGACTCAACAAAACTGAACGATCCCAACCAAACTCAATAGAATCTCCAACAAAACCAGCGAACACATATAATAGGATTTTCGTGCTTTCCATTTAAAAAAAAAAAACAGTTTGTTTTCATAACAACAAAAACGCCATTTCCCATCTGCGTTTTCTCCCGCATAATTCAGGTATGCGAATACTTAACATAGCAAACAGCGCAATGGTCATCTTCTATTTGCATATGCATTTGAGTTTTTCTCTGTCGGTTGAAATTTCCGCAGGAACATCACCTTGATTTATTACAAGTTCCAGGAGCCTTGGGATCATTATTAGTGATGTATGCGTTTCTGTTTGCAATAACAAAAGTTTAAACAAAAGTCTTATCCTGTATCCTCTCCTTAGCTGACATAATATCATTTTCATCCTGTTGTGATTTATGTTTTACTCCCGCAGCAAGTGGTAGAAGCCGACGAATGAAATGTGTTATATAGCTTGGATCAACCAATGGCGCAGCCTTTACGATGTCCATAGTCTTGCAGGGCCATCATTTGATGTTGAAGCCAGAAAAGCCGAGACCAGGTTGAAATCTAAGTCTCCAAATGAATTGTGGGCCTCTGGGATTGTGTGCGCAGCGCACCTACCCAACGCGTAGCGCGCACCATATGCGTAGCGCCCGTGTTCTTTTGCAAAGGCTGGGGAGGCTATATGCGTAGCGCCCCTTATATGGGTAGTGCGCCTACTGTGTGAGTAGTGCGCCTACTGTGTGAGTAGCACGCCTCTTACACCTCCGGTCTTCAGTTTTGAAAACGATCTTTCGCCCTTCTAACCTGCAATTCGACCTCT
This sequence comes from Pinus albicaulis, assembly GCA_034641835.2. NCBI lineage: Eukaryota > Viridiplantae > Streptophyta > Pinopsida > Pinales > Pinaceae > Pinus > Pinus albicaulis. Next base: position 69,630,904 of record CM076569.1, on the reverse strand, counting down.
GCTCCAAATTTAAATTCAAACTCTTTTCGAATTATGTATTGAGAACTACATAATTATCATGTTACCACACATTTCACCACTCACAATAAACATGAAAAGTAGGAATTCTGCAAACTTGTTTTTCTAGAAACTCATGCAACATTGGTTCCAACAACTGTGAATTCAAGGCTCCAGTTGAGCAAGATCTCCTTGTTTTCTAAAGAGTTTTCTTTGTTGTCTTTGCAGGGATGGTGGCTTGTCTTGGCTCGGCACTTTTACAAACTCTGCCTTTCAAATTCCCTTTTTGATTTTCTGAACTTGATTGATGGCTCTTCTGTTGATTGTTTTGCAGGAGCTACTGAAAACTGACAAGATGACGAGGGCTGCCTGAAGAATTGTAAAATTTGGAACACCTTATCAATCGTATTTTAAACAAACTTAATGATTTCTTCTTCAAAACAGAGTTTTGAAGAAGAAATGTCCTTCAACATTATTAATGATGAGAACTCTTGAAATAAGAAACTTATTGAACCTTCCTCTGGCTTGCACATGTTATTGAAGCACTTCTGAAGACAAAATCCTGGACTCAAGAATTAAAATGACTCTTTTCTGGACCACAGTAACACCAATGACTGCAAATGACGATAAATGAACTTTGGAGAATTTGATTCTGACAAGGGACTGACAGGACCGAGTCTAACATTGGCTCCAATGGGGATGGCAGCTGCCGCTTCTTGGAGGTGCCAAGAACTGCAGATCTTTGGAAGAGCAGACAGTGCCTCCATCCATTGGGCTATGGAATCCATTATTGCAAGAAATCGACAGGACTAATTTATCAACTGGAAACTGACTGAAATGATTGAAAAACTGACTTAGCAAACTTCAAGCCAAAACTGTAATGAAACTAGAACGAAATGATGCCCTTTAGCTGCTTATTTATTTACAAAATCTACCCTACTTTGCTTCAAAAACAATAGATCAGGTAATATTGTAATGCCAGATCAACCATTCAAGTAAATATGAGAAGAACGCTGCTTGAGAGTGCTTCAACCAGATCACAGATGCAATTGCTGGCAGCCCTACATGCACATAATGAGTCTGATCATGTAAAAGACAGTTTGATTTGTCAGTCAAACTAAAAAACATTTCCATGTATGTTGCAATAGGATAGAAAAAGCCAGACTGTGTTTGTTGCCCCAACTCTGCAATACATACCTCCAGCTGCACATTGTCAATGCAAACATCTGTAGGCAACTCTATTGTCTCCTGTTTTGAAGGAGGAAGAGTTTCCAAGAATATTCTGGGATCTCGGAAATCATATGACTGGATCTGATCATTTAAACACTGAATCTCCTTCTCAATTCTTTCAACAACTAACTCACAGACACCAGTTTTAGCTTCAAGAGGAAACTTCGGAGATTTCAAACATTGAAGCAAGGCACTGAAAAAATCTTCGTTAATTTCAAAATCTGCTAACTGATTTCTTACTTCTTTTACAGCTTCACACAGTGCAGGGTTTTCCACATACTCTACCATTGCATGAGTGGATCAACGAGCACTGGAATCTCTGGATCGAGCTGGAGTCGCCAGGTGAATGTCTCAGCCTTCATGTGTCTGACTGCTGTCCACCATCAGCATCAGATCTAAACTTTGTCATCCTTTACCGGGGAAGACTTCCCCAGTATGGTCGCCACTATGTTAGCGCTCAAATCTACCTTAGGCTGAAATAAGGTAAAACTCAAGGCTACATCAAACCACGCTCAGCCTCGTAGCTAGCCCTATGAGGATAGGAGAGGGCTCTCTCCGGGTCTATCTCGGAAAAAGGTTTTCAGAGGGGCTGAGATGACTTATAATGAACAATGAATACTGATTTTAGGCTAGTAAAGAGATAGGTAAGTTTGATTTTGATTTTGTGGGTTTTTGTTGGAGAAATGGGAAAAAACAATTTTGGGTCCGGGGATAAGGCCAGATCTTTGCAGAATTCGAGTTGGGGCGAGGTAGGCAATAGTCTTGATGCTTTTGATTGAGTATATGGATGGATCAGAAAGAAAAGGAGCTGAAAAGGGCAAGGATGAACATGGATCCTTTTCAAACAGGCAAAAACATGTAAAACTAAACGAATTCAAAGGCAGAGCACTGTAAACAATGGATTCAACCTCATCTACTCATTCATTTAGTTTCAGAAGCATAAGAAGGGATGGCATACATTAAACATGAAATAAATTACAATAAACTAAGAGAAAACACCATCAAAAACTGAAAGCCACAAGAATCCCAACAGGTGCTGCAAAACCTCTGATCTTTCCCTAGCCAAAATATGAAAAATATGTACAATAGCGTGACAAAAGTTTCCCAAGAGTCCAACCATGAAAGTGTCTCAGAAATTACAATATATAGATCACTCTAACCCCCTCCCATGCCTCTAGGGGTCGAATTCCTTCTTCAGGGATCAGTTTCAACCAAATTCTAATCAAGGAGCTAAAATCTAGGCAGCTAACAACTTGCCTCTAAAAGAGTGGAAACTGATTCATTTACATGATTTTCACTTTTTTGAGAGTGAATATTCTAGAATAGGTAAAAATGAGCCAAATTTACATTCCAACCCTCAATTTACATCATGAAAACTCAAAAATTACATTCACAAGCAAGACTGGTCCAACTGGCCGAAATCTTGAGCTGGAAAATGAAAAATCAGCCAAAAATCTATATGAGTAGCGCGCCTTTAATCATGATTTGGAGGCACTTCCCGGCATCCAAATTGAGCTCATGATAGCTCGTTGGAAAGCCCTGGGTGTTGGCTATCCAACCCAAGTGGAATTTCCCAATTTGGAGCTCATTTTACCCTCCAAAACGTCATTCGCCCAGAAGTACTTCCTGCTGGTGCAAAAGGTGGCAGCAAGGTGGTTTTCATGGTGTTTTTGGCCCTTTTGATCATCCAGAACCTGATGAAATGCTTTGGAAATGCCTGAGCATGCATAAATTACCATGAAAAACCAAAAAATGCAAAGATTTTCGTCAGCAAGTGTCCCGAAAAAAAGTGAGCACGTCGACGCGCTACTCGTATAGTTGAAAAATCTATTTTTGGACCAAAATATTTCAAAATGACAAAAATTTCTCTGAATTTGCTCAAATTTGGAGCGAAGAACCTCCATCATGTATCATGTCCAGCCAACGAAGCCTCGACCAAAATCCGGAGTGGATCAGGCCTTTTCCGCCATTTTAGTGCTTCGCTCAACCTCCTCTTCAGAATCTTCATTCTTGCTTTGCAGACATGCATGCGAGTCCAATAATGACCTTTCATGTGACGAAGCATGTCTTTGTATCTGTTGGCCTTCTCCAACAACTTCTCTAGATGAATGTTAACATGCGTGAGTTCAGTCTCTCGCTCAACTGGTGTCATATCACATGGTCTCTTCCGGGCCAATTGTCGATCCTCACGGATTCGCCGCAGCTCATAAAGTGTGTGCTCATCCTCTAGCTGTTTGTTACGCTGCTCCAGGTAGTTTATCACCCACCGAGCCTTCTGCAATTTATCTTTCAGCGTGTCATTTTCGGCCCTTTTCTCCTGGATGATCGCTTTCAGTTTCGAGCTAGGAGAGCTCGCATCAACATCAATGATCGTGAAATCCGTGTCCCGGCCTCCTAATGGGCCCTCATCATGCATGGGCTTCTTGCCCCTGTCCTGAAACTGTACCTGTGCTGAAGAAGAAGGCGAGACCCCTTCCACATCATGTGGAGATAATACTCGCTCTGCTGATGTAGTCAACAAGACCCCTTCAACCCTGGGTGGAGATAGTACTCGTCATGTTGCTGCAAATAAGGCCCTGTGGCCTCGCTGGTATGTCACATACAATGGAGCACTGATATGCTCAATCTCAGGGATGTCAGGCTGGTGTGAAGGCTCTCCCTCAACATGAACTATCTCGGGAGGCGGCTGTGGCGTTGTGAAGAAGTCACGGGAGATGAAATCCTCCCAAGTAATGCCCTGCTGTGTCAACTGATGTACCACTACGATCTTGATCAGAGCATAATGATATATACTTCTATGCTGCTGTGCTGGGGTCTTCTTCTGTACAAAAATCACCATCCTCTCTATGTTGCGATACATGAAGTACGGAATGTTCATCATACGTACCCTCGTAAAGTGCATCAACAAACGGACATGGTACGCAAAGAGACGCGAGAATCTGCCCTCGCAACTGAAATACCGAATGATGAGTTTCATCAGTGGTGAAAACTCATCCTTCAGGAATCTGAAAGGAAAAACCCTGCTCAAGTGCCTCATATACCCAGGTTTGATGTATGGCTCATAGTGGAATTTCTCCAACTGCTGACGTTTGTTCCATTCCTCTCCTATATTTGGTATGCCGGTGGCCTGAGCAATAGTCACTAGTGACAGAATGAAATCTACTCCAGCGAGGTTTACACGACCATCATGTAAATGTAGAACAAATAATCGAGCTAGTTCACGATGAAGCTGGGTTTGAGAAATCATCTCACAGAATCGAAAACATGACTGATACCGAAAACAATCCATTGCAAGCGGACATGCCTGCAATTGAGCCAAAGAAGTAGGCTCCTCCCTGAGATTTTTACCACCTTTGCCACCTTTGTGAGGCCTCCGTGGCACATTACCCTCTGCTGTGGAATCACTGTCAGACTCCTGCTCATAAACTGAATCTATCTCTGACATGGCTTTGAAAACAAGTTGTCTGCAATATGTGTGTTGATATAGGTGTAGTGAAGTCAAAGGCTTCAATGCATTCTCAAAACCCAAATATATTGCATATGTACCAAAACATCATAAGCAAACAAGTGACAGTGGTAATAGCTCTATTTTAGTGGCATAGAAACAGTCTCTATTTTTGGATCACAAGTGATTTTGACAAGTAAGTACCAAATGCAAATGTAGTGTGCACCCTTCGTAATGCTGGCCAAGGATTTGTCAATGGACTGTGTTTGTGTTTGGCAATGAAACAATAGCAAGGACAACAGTGGTAATATTATGGCAAAAAACTATGTGAAAACATGAGACTATATGGACAAGTCAACATGAAAGGATGTGACGGCCTTGGTAAAATGGAAAAAAGGCATGAGGATGATGTACATAATGTGCCAGGGTGCCACAAGAAATATAGGTATGAGCACATATACCAATCACGGAAATTTACAAACCCTTCACTAGACTGTCACTATATCTTTTAAAACCTTGAGAATTGAATTTGCTATGAACATAGGGTTTATAGATTTCTCCTCAAGCAATGCTTGTTTCCCAACTTCAAAAAAAAAACCAAAACCTCTTTCAAAAATAACTAAGCAATGATTAAAAACATGTTTTCAAGTGGATGGAGGCATTTGAACTCGAAATCGGACGCAAAGACAAAATTGTTTGGCTCTGTCACTGTATGGGTAGCGCGCCTACCCAACGAGTAGCGCGCCCTATACGCGTAGCGCCTGTGTTCTCTGCAAAGGGCTCGGGAAGGTTAAGTGCGTAGCGCACCTTATATGGGTAGCACACCTCCTGTATGGGTAGCACGCAGCTCCAATCACTGTCCACGGCTATGAAAACACGGCTTCGGCCTTCAAGAACACAAACACAATTTCTGCCTTGAGGTTTTCGAGCAAATGAAATTGTTTGCCATGATTTATATGTGAAGAAAATATCTCATCAAATCAGATTTGATTTAAATTTGTTTGCTAACCCACTTTATAATGTTTCAGCACTTTGACATTTGATCTTTTAATACAACGCTTCTCTTTTGGCTTTTTTGAGTTTTGGACTGATAATAGTTTGTTGTCTTTTGCATGGATCCGACACTTGGCTTAGGAAAAGATCAGAGGCTTTCTCTGAAGTTTCTTAAGGTGAAATAGATACAATTATTACAAAAATGAAATTAGACAATTTCTAGTTCCAAAACAGAGTTTTGGACTAGAAATGTCTTCAAATGCTTTTGATAATAAAAATATGAAACGAGAACTTTTTGGAACCAACCTCATGGCCTGCGGGCTTTTATGACATGTATGCAAAGGACTTGAAAACCCTAGACTCTAGGACTAAAGACTCTTTTTTAACGAAAACAATCATTAATGACCATGAATGAAATGACTATGAACTTCAGTGATTTTTGAGGAATTTCTAAATAGCCCTGCAGGTACAAGCATGAGGAAACACAAGACAACCAGACCCCCTCGTTAGTCAATGGCATGCTCCTAGTGAAATGCAACGAAGTGAAACAAGCGAGACACCTAAGAATGATATGCAAAAAGCGAAATGATCTCTGAAGAAGGGCTGTAAGGACCGACTCTAACACGCTCAATAAGTAACCAAGATTTTTATATATCCTCCTCGGAAACTTGGATGGGGAACTACGCCATTATATTATTTCATAGCAATAAAAAAATAAAAAAATCATGGCGATGACGATTGCGATTGCGATGAGAAGATCCAATATGGGAAGGGGCATAAGATTGATGTCCACTTCTGGATGGTGGAAAACTATGGAACCAAATTCATGACAATATTTGCTGCAACACAATAAGAATTCAACAAAAAACTGTTGAGCCAATGGAATAATTCCCATCGCAACCCATTGATACAAAAATCAAGAAGCGACATGTGGATGAATCAACAGACTGCCTCTTAGACAATCTACTTGAAGCTATTATGCATGAAATTCTGTCACGCCTATCAATCTACCAAGTCTTGAGAGCTCAAAAAAGTTGTGTTGTGTGGTACAACATGGTTTCATCCTCCATTTTTTTTAATAATTATATGACAATAGAAAACAAGAATCATGGATTGCTCTCATTGACGGTCCCCAAAATCCCTATGATTTTTGAAGAAAATAAAAATTCTAACAAGAGGTGTTTTTTTTAAACCAGGTGTCAGGTGGATTCGACTAATTGTTGGCATCTCCAGGGAATTTCTAAAAGTCTTATGCTCTTCGTAAGCAGTGAATGAGAAATGGTGGCTACTAATGCCTTGAAAATATGTTTCCAAATGCTTCCTAATACAAAGGCGAGCAAGCACCTTGGGATCTAGTAGTGTTTGAAGAAAAAACTAGGGGGGAGTTGGATTTACATGGAAACTACAAAAATAGACATCGACATTGTGGCTCGTCTCCACCATTCAACGCAGATGATTACAGTGGGGAGAACCGCTCCCATTCTATTACTCTGAAATCTTCATCTCCATCAAATAATGACACCATTTTGACATTCTTGTTGGAATTTCTGGTTATTCCGAACAACAAGTGAGAGGAAAATAAAATTCCTCTACAAAAACAGAGATTTAAAAAAAAAATATGGACAAAGATGGATGCCGTAAACATTTATTTTGCATTAAAAAAAAAACTGTTACAAAACGAAATTATTCAGAAATATGGTGTTTTGGATTCACAAAAAAAAAAACTTCACTGTTGCTACAGGACACATCTCTTTTCTCCTTGGCATACACTGCTACAAAACACAACTTACTGCTCTCTCTGTCTTTTTGCCTTCGGAAATATATTGCATACACAGTCAATGACGTCTTTACTCTTCTCAGAATAGATTAACCTTTTTTTACGCATATATATATATATATATATATATATATATATATATATATATATATATATATATATATATATATATATATATATATATATATATATATATATATATATATATATATATATATATATATGGTTGCTTTTTACAAAGGGCCGCATATTAAAACATTTAAAAATAAAACATAATAAACTATTACAAATATATATGTATTATAAACATTACATGTTTATAGTACATATGTCAAAACATATATATAAAATAAAATATGTCGATGCAAATAATACATTTAAAACATTATACATTCCGTGGAGTTCAATTATTATGCAAAAGCCCATTTCTTTGCCCCACGAAATTTTTTTGATTGGTCCGGAGGAGTGATGACATCACCTCTTCCGGTGGGTCAACTTTGATGATTGTAGCTCATTTTGGATGCCGCCAGAATTGGAGCTGGAGGAGTTTAATTCAAATCAAATGTGGTTGGTGGAGAATTTATGGCTGGTAGATGAATGGTTAATGTGGGAAGTTGCGTGGATATGAGCCATAATTTGCAAATCTGGAAATGCCGGTGGAGTGTGGAGAACAAATATGAAATACAACTGCTATGCTTTACCTCTCCCATCAGAAATTAACTTCGTTGTCCTTATGCTCTTCCTGTGGTAGTTGGAATTAATTTCCAACACTCCGCCTTAATTACAACTGCTACTTTCTTCCATACCCATAAATTTTCTCAAATAATTAAAAATTTTATGCCCCAATGGTTTTGTTAAGATATCAAAAAACTGCTCCTCTATTATGCAATGTTGCAAAACAATTTCTCCATTGTTCACTAGCTCTTTGATGTAGTGATACTTGGCATCAATGTCTTCATTCTCTTATGAAACACTGAATTCTTGGATAAATATATAGCTGAGTTATTATCGCAATAAAATGTTGTGCCTTTTACCTGTTGACGACCCAAAATTCTCCACATTCTTCTCATCCATACTGCTGCTGTAGCTGCCACATACTCTGCCTCTGCTGTTGATAAATACACAACTGGTTGTTTCATAGAAGCCCATGAAATGACTCTTGATCCCATATGGAAAAAATATCCAGAGGTGCTTTTCCTGTCATCTATACTTCCAACCCAATCACTGTCAGTATATCCAATTAATTCAAAATTTTGTGAAGGTGTGTATAAAATGCCATACCTCTTTGTTCCTTTCACATACCTCAGAATTATTTTTGCTGCTTGCCAATGTGGCTCCTTTGGCCTTTCCATAAATATGGAAATTAAACTCATATCATGCATAATACCTGCCCTCGCGGTCAAATACATAAGGCTGCCAACTATGATTTTATATAAACTTGGATCAAAATCCTTGTTGTTGTCTTCCTTGCTTAATTTCAATCCCATCACTATAGGAGTAATTTTTGCCTTGCAATCCTACATGTTAAATCTTTCCAAAACTTCTTTAACATACTTTTCTTGAGAAATAAAAATTTTATTTTCATTTTTCTCTACTTCTATTCCTAAGAAGTATCTCAGAAATCCCATATCAGTCATTTCAAATTCATCCTTCATGACTATTTTAAAATTATCAATGAGGTAAGAATCATTACCTGTGAATATAACATCATCAACATATAAAACAACAATGAGCATCTTACCATCTTTCTCCTTGATGTATAATGTGGGTTCTCCTTCACATTTCTCAAACCCATTTTCCAGTAGATAGGAATCTATCCTACTATACCATGCTCTTGATGTTTGTTTTAGCCCATACAAAGCTTTCTTCGATCTGCATACCTTGTGCTCTTGGTATTCTTTCTCATAGCCCAGAGGTTGCTCAACATAAATCTCTTCCATCAATACTCCATTCAGGATTGCTGATTTCACATCCATTTGGTAAACTTTCCACTTGTGTTGTGCTGCTATGGACAACACTGCTCTTACCATTTCCATTCTTGAAACTGGTGCAAAAGTTTCCTCATAGTCTCTTCCTTATTGCTGCTTGTAGCATTTGACAACAAGTCTGGCCTTATGCCTTTCAATCTTACCTTCAACATTGCTCTTGGTTTTATAAACCCATTTTGCTCCAATTATTTCTTTGCCTTTTGGGAGATCAACTAGTTCCCATGTCTTATTTTTCTCTAAGGCATTTATCTCTTCATCCATAGCATCTATCCATTTCTTATCTTTTATAGCTTCTTCCAAATGAATAGGATCCTCTACATGAAAATTCAATGAAAATAAAGAGTTCATACCTTCATTTGCTTCCTCTTTCTCATAAATTTCATTCAGACTTATGAATCTGGTTCCTCTTTCACTTGTTGAACTTGTGCTTGTAGAAGCACTCAAATCTGCTCCTTGTGATGTGCTTGGAGAAGCACTGTCATCACTTCTCAAGGGTGTTCTTGTACCTGCTTGTGGTGTCCCTTGCTGTCCTTGTGTTGGTGGAGGTGGTGCTACTAATGAGGGATGTCTTTCAGCCATTTCTTCCTCATCTTCATCATGAGACAAACAACTTTTAACATTCACTGTTTTCTCAATGCTTCCATCCCAAGCTTCTTCGTCAATGAATTGTACATCTCTTCTTATCATAAACTTCTTGGTTGATGGGTTATACAATTTGTATGGTTTGGATTCTTTGTCGTATCTAACATATATGGACTTCTCCCCCTTAATGCCCAACTTCCACTACAAGGAAAAGACCCTCTAGTAGAGGTTATAAAGGAGGTTTTTAGTGTTATAAAATTGGCCAAAATTGTCAAAAAAACATATGCTACCACATCCGTTTCTGGTAATGGAGGTTTTGGCAGAGCTTTTAACGTAAATTCAACACAACTAAAAAAAATGGGCAGCCGGAGGTTATTATGGATTTTTTTTCATCGGTGCTCTTATCGAGTTTTTAACACACCAGTACGTATCGGTAGACAGCGCACCGGGGCGGTCGAAGGAGAATGCACTGGGCCATTAAGGAAAATAACAACATCGGGCCTGGTGTTGGTGATATAATGCATGGGGCTGTTCTAATTGGTCTTGGGATTTGAGTGGTGCCCATAGGTCGTATCAATGCGTCGGTGCATATGATTATATAAACGCCCTGGTGCATCGTATCACACAAGTGCACTGAGGTTTACAATTGGTATCGGTATTCGTGTGGTGAAAATATGTCATACAAATGCACCGGAACTTATCGACACATAAACGCCCCAATGCGTACTATCACACAAATGCACTGAGATTTGTAATTGGTATCGGTATTCGTGCGGTGCCTATTGGTCATCCAAATGCACCGGTGCATATAGATAGAAAAACGCCCCAATGCATAGTATCACACAGATGCACCACAATTTATAATTGGTATTGGTATTTGTGAGGTGCTCATATGTGGTGAAACGACACCTGTGTGTGTATCTATATATATATATATATATAAATGAACCGGAGCGCTATACCGCACAAACGCCTCGATATTTTTAACTGGTTTTGGTATTTGTGCGGTCCTGATAGGTAGTAAAAATGCACCGGTGCGCTTAATAATACAAGTGCACCGGTTTTCATTTTGTATTTTTTAGAAACATCGACCTATGGCAGTGCAATTATTGTGATTGTTTTAAATTCATTATTTATCAAAAGTGGACACATATTATAACAATATTCATATTAATTAATTTTTTATTAATGGATTTGAATGTGATGTTTAGATTAATTTGTTATATCATATCATAATTATTGTGGTTTTTTAAAATTCATTATTCATAAAAAATCGACACATATATATGTTATAACAATATTCATATGAATTAAATTTTTATTACTGCATTTGAGAACGACAATGGAGAACGCAATAGCGACAATAGAGAACGCAATAGAATAAATTAAAACACACACACACACACACACACACACACACACACACACACACATATATATATATAAGACATTCTTTGTCATACAAAATGGGACAGTTATTGGTATCCCTTTATCTTTCAATTGGGACACTATGTCCATTACATTAAAGAAAATGTTTGATTTCACAGACATTTTTCCAAAAATAGTAAAACGCCTTGCTTTTATATCCAAACATAGTGATCATCATTCTTCGCTTGAACTGCTATCACTGCTAGAGCTACTTCCATGACGGGTTATTTTCAAAAATGTTTTGTTCATGACGTTGATTGTTTTCTTCTTCTTCACCTTCTTCCATCTACAAACATGAAAATAAACTGTAATGAGTGTATATACATTGGTGATAATAATGAAAATTTCAATATTAAATAATATACATCAATGTAAATCGAAAATAAATGACGTACCAATGCAACAATTGACTCATAACCTATACACATTCTTTCAAAACCATGTAACATGCCATCTTTCAAGATTTGATCTGTTGGCGCAGTGCCATACTTTGTTTCCTACAAGTTTTATACCCCATAAGAAATCATATATTTAATATAAAATATTTATTTTTTCTATTAATTATAGACAGAGCTAAGTAAAACAAGATCGATAGATGCTTACAAATTCCACAATTAAGTTATGATATGCCAACATATACGCACAACCCATATTTAAACCAATTTCAATCAATTCCTCTGATGGTTCTTCTTTGTATGTTAGCACCTATTTGGAGAAATTCAATGATGATTTTTGTAAAACAACTTAAAAATACAAAAATGAAATCTAGTTAAGTTGATATAAGAAAGTAACAATTACTCACAAACTTAGATATCAATCCTTTTCTTCCTTGTCGTCCTGTTTCATGTGCTGAATGGGTTCCATTTTCTTTTCTTTTGTGCAAGAAAATACTTGAAAATTAATATTTAATGTTAAATTGTTTATTTATTTTACCTAATGATCAAAAAATTCAATGATTACATATTACATTTGAAGCACGTTGTTGTTGAGATGGCTCCTCCCGCGATGCAATTTTGTCTATTTCTTTGACCATCTCCTTGCACAACTTTTTGGACATTCCTGCTGGCATATTTTTGATATCAGCTAGTTCATCTTTTGAGATTTTCATAATCTTCCTGAAAATGTAACATGACAATAAAATATTTAATTTTTATATTGATATATGAAAAGTAAGTATAACAAAAGTGATATTTATAAATAATTATAGACAAACATCTAAAGGAATATTACTTTTTCATTCCTTCTTTTTTGTTGTTGTACGTTTTTGCTATTAAAAGTCTGACATGTCTCATTGAACAATTCTCTGGAAACTCTTCCTCTAGTTTACATAAAATCTGGTTCTTGGAATCATTGGATTGGTTTTTTTATTGTAAGTGGAAATAACGTCTATACATTCGTTCCACTAGATCCCTCAAGCATTTGTAAAAGTTTTTCCCCCTTTCATTAACCTCCAAAAACACTCTAGATGAGCTAAGGAGCAATTCATTTTCATTTGCATGTTCTATTGTTTTTCTTTTCTTAGAACAACATTCCTTTTCTGAATTGTTGGTCCCTGTAGAACATTAAACAAAGGTGAATCAACAGACTTTTTCACACAGGTTATCTAATAATTTTAATTATATTATTAATGAAAACTAAAAAAAGAAACTCATATTGGATCGATAGTATTTTTTCATTTACCTGATTCATTCTTTTGCAATTTTTCCATCAAGGTTATACGTTCTTCTGGTCCTAGATCAGAAATAATCTTATCGAGCTTCGTCATTTTGTGGCTTTGCATGATACACATTAAGAAATACATATTATTTAAACTTACATATAGTTCAAAAATATTTTTTTTGTAAAAAAATTTCAAAGAACTTGCCTTTTTTGCTTTTGATCTTGATGTGTTATCAATATTTTTGTTACTTGATATCTTGTCAGTCATTTCTTTAACAATATCAAACCTGTATCATATTAGTTAATAATATATTTTTAAATAAACTGTCAACTTCTTAATTAAAAAAAATAATTAAAAAAACTGGTGCGCCATTCATGGTGAGCGCACTGGCATCGGTGCGTGTATGTCTTTACCACACACCACAAAAAATAGTATAATACACCGTACGGTGCTCTATGTCAACAAGAAGCCCCGGTGCGTTACATGTCAATGACCACACCGGTTAACTATCATAAAAATAATAAAAATCGTTCAGTGTTAATTTTTTTAGCATAAATCGATGCTATATTTTACATATGGCACACCATTAAAAAAATATTATTTTTTCACATTACTTATCTGGTGTTCTTGTAAACAACAGAGCACTGGTGCGCTACCTTACATAAGGCACACCGGTAAAAAATTTTTTTTTTTTTTAAATCATTCCGAGGACGACATGGATTAGGATACAACTATGCTAATCGTCCCGTCGGTTGCATGTATTAGGTCTATATTTAGCAATAAAAACCCTATAAATCTAAATTTAAAAGTCCTAATTCTGAATCACAGAAGGAAGAAGAAGAAAGGGGAGAAACAAAAAGAAAGTAAGGTTTGTATTTTTTGAAAGTTTTTTTTTTTTTTTTTCGAAACTGAACATTCGCGGTGCATCATAATGAAATAGCGCACCGGGTGCGTATTTTTCTAATTTTTTATGACATTACTTTCACGGTGTGCTGTGAGAACAGAGTGCCTCGGTGCACTCTTTCAGACATGGCACACCAAATTTTATTTATTTATTTATGCAAGGGCCAACATGGATTGGGATCTGACTATGTAGGTCAACTAATTCGTTGGATGTCTTAGGTTTATATTTAGCAATACACACCCTACAAATATAAATTAAAAAGCCCTAATTCTGAAATCACAACAAGTGGGAGAAGACATGGTAGAAACAAAAATAATGTAGGGTATGTTTGTAAAATGGTTTTTTTTCAAAACAACACGTTGTGCGGTGCACCATAGTGTAATAGTGCACCGGTGCCATATGTTACATATGGCGCACTAATAAAAACATAATTTGTTTTTTAAAATTTATCACTGTACTTGCACGGTGCACTGGTATAACCAAGCACATTAGTGCACAACGTTACGCAAGGCGCACCAGCGAAAAAAAAAATTGTATTTTTTTTAAGATTGATGCAAGGGCCAACATGGATTGGGATCCGACTATGCAAGTCGTCCCTTGGGTTGGATTTCTTATGAGTACAGAAACCCTATAAATCTAAATTGAAAAGAAAGAGGGAGAAAAAATGGTAGAAGCACAAATAATCTAGGGTTTTGTTTCTAAAAATTGATTTTTTTTTGTTTTGTTTCTGAAAACTACAGAAAAGGTAAAAAACTGCAGAAACAAAAAGTTAAAAAAACAATAAGATTTGATTTTGTATTTTACTTCATAAAAAACTAGAGAAAAAATAAAATAAAACAATAGACTTTGATTTCTTATTTCACTGCATAAAAAAAACTGCAGAAAAAAGTACCAAAAAAAAAAAAAACTTTACTCACGTCATTTAAAATTCTATGGTACAAGGTTTGAATTACCAGAGGTTTGGATTTTGGATTTTCTGAATACTTTTGTTCAAACGTATTTCCCTTCTCCATATTGCTCTCATGCTCTGTTTGGTCCATGTATGTATCCTGCAAATCTCTGGCTGAATTTTTTTGCAAAAATAGTGAAATAATGAAAAGTGTTTAGTATTTAAAGAAATGTTTTATGAAATTAGATTTTTGAAATTATTTTGCTGCCCAATTTTCAATTTACCACTTTTTTTTTCACTTAAATAAAATATGGTTGCACTTTTTTTTTATTGCGGTTATTCGTGTACTGGTGTGTCGTTTAATTGAACCGCACCGGTGCTACTTGTTACCAAAGCACACCGGTGCGTAAAATAAAGAACTCACCGGTGCGGTTATATGAACAGTACCCACCGGAATTACATTTAGGTTTGTGCACCAAAGTTTATTGTTGTTTTGCTCAAATGCAGGGAGAAAATATCACATATTATATGAAATGGACAATTATTCAAAATCCAACTCGTTCCATAATATTTCTCAAATTCCATCGAGGAGTTCTCCCTATCCATGTGGAGACGTAATATTTACTTCAGATTTGTTTTATTTTTTCACTATCTAATTGAATTTATGTATGTTTTTTTATCCATGTAGTCAATCATGCACAACTTAATTAAATTTATAATGTATACAAATTTGCAGGTTCATGCAGATTCATCATCGAGTTCAGATGCAGAAAATTATATTCAAAGTACCACTCCAAAACATCGAAAGTTTTTATCAGGAGCTTCATACCGCAAGACGCATTTGGTAGATGAAAATGGACAACCGCTTCACCTTGCCAATTGTACCAATATTGCATCTTCTAACCACAATCTCGAGACAATGATGGTAATTATAATTATAATTGTTTGGTATATATATTGATTAATATGTAATTATTTCAATGTCAAACCAATTTATAATCATGCAATATTGTCAACATGGTTACAAATTGATATCATAATATTTTGTACTAATCATGTTCAATTTTTTTTTTTTTTTTTTTAATTATTAGGATTCTAGTGATGATGAACGACCTACCTACCATCTTCCGTTGCACCCCACGACAATGTCAAATCGAGAGAAGATTGAATTAAGAGAAAAAATTGGAGAGGAACGATACAAAGAATGGTTTAATCAGCTACCGATTCAATTCCCGCTAGGTCTAGATTCACCAATTAGGAATGACTACAGCAATAGTAGTTATTCACAAGATGGAAATGGAGACAATAAAATAGAGGTTGGTATGGATGATTACTTAAGGGATACGACTGCCATGGAGACAATGTTGTTAGATGCATTCCAAAATGATGATTAGCTAGGGGATGATGCTCATATTGCTGACACCTTTTTCGAAAGCCTTAAATTTGCTTCCACCACCCCTCTCTTTGGGCCCGGCGGTTAGTCAAAGTCTACCCAGTTTCGGACAACGATGTTACTGTACAACTTGAAAGCAAATTTTGGCTTGTCGAATGCATGTTTCTCGGAACTTTTGAGGTAAGTTACCACAAAGTACTTCCCTTATATATAAATTTGAAATATAATCAATACACTGAAATGAAAATTACAAATGTTAAATTTTATGAACGTTAATAATTATATCGAAATTAATGTACATTTATTAATATAGTTTTCCATGATCACCAACTACAAGTTATTCAAAGATAATGTTCTTCTGAGTGATAATGTCTTGCCCAGTAGCTGCGAAGAGGCAAAAAAATTATTGAAAATGTTGGGTGTTGAGTACATATCATATCATGCATGTCCAAATGATTGTATTCTATATAGAGGAGAATATGCAGACAAAGAAATGTGTCCGAAATGTGGGCACGACAGGTATGATAAATCAAAAAAGAAGGGTAAATCATGTACTGGTCCTCCTTTTAAGATATTGAGGCACATGCCTATAATCCCAAGGATTCAAAGGCTCTTTCATTGTAAATAATTAGCTATGTTGCAGGGATGGCATGCCTCACATATAAGTGAGTTGGGAGTTATGAGAATACCAACTGATTCAATAGCCATGAAGCATATAGACGATACATGTCCCGAAAAGTTCAAGAATGAAGTACGAAGTCTACGACTCAGCATATCCATGGATGGCGTCAACCCATATTCCCTCCAGAACACAAACTATTCTGTTTGGTCTGTAGTAGTGATCAATAACAATATCCACAACACCCTTACAGAAGAGCAGCATCCTCTTTCAATGGTAAATGAGAAAGAATAGAAAGGCCTCCAAAAATGACACCAGTTGAATGGCTTAGAGCATATGAGAGAGAGAAGGAGAAGGAGTTCACAGAAATGTTCGATTCAAATGGGGAGCCCAAGTTCGATGATCTAGATTTCTTCAACACCTATGTTGAGAAATTGCTCATTGGGATGAAAAGGAAATCTATATTTTATGACCTCCCATATTTGGAGCATCTTAAGATTGCCCACTTATTATATCCCATGCATATATTTAAAAATGTTTCATCTTCTTTATGGAGGCACATATCATCGAAACAAAGTGACACACTGGCGGTTAGGAAAGATCTTATTACTTCAAAAACTAAAAAGAAATATTGGCGAAGACGATTAGAAAGTATGGGATCAGAGGCATGTATAAATTATATGCACTAAGCATGCATATGTCCAAGATCCACCTGATCTCACACTATTTAACTTTATGCAAGATACTGAATCTATTCCACTTGTTAATCTTTTGCGGAAAAAATTAATTGCACACACATGTGAAGCATAAAAAAAAATATTCAATCGCACATAACACAGTTTTTAATCAGGAAAGCCTAAAGCTGAAAACCCCAACTATATATTATGTAACATGGAGATCATATGACAATCTCATACAAGCATACAAAGCTTATCACAAGCCCTCAGTACAGTACAATCGTCATACACTAATCAGGAACAATCTTGGAAATCCATGCACCAATCTTTGCCCCCTGCTAGCCTACCTCCACTGCGCAATATCTGCTGAAGAATAGCTCTGAATGAATTCGAAATACCCCATCCTTGACTGTGCAATCCTCATTGGAAACTCTAATGTGTGTGTGATGCAATCAATGCATCACTATAGTCACAACAGATAGTCTATCTTGCCCTTTCACCTATCTCTCCACTGGTCTCCACTGAAACTGCCATGCATTGTAGTTAACTGATGTATTTTTCAGTTGATTAATGAGTTATTATTTTTGAATTAATTAACTAATTGATTCACTCCAGTCTCACTAGTGTATCAGTCAGTTAGACTAGATACAACTAGCTCAACTGAGTCTAACTAAGTTAAACTGAATACAACTCCATAACTACTTCTTTCAACTGTGTCATAACTCCGCCACTTGAGTTCTAACTGAGTCCTCCATGCATTAGCTCTAGTAAACACTTAGGAATAACATAATTCCTTCTGTCAACTGATGTGCCACATCTGTGCACTGAACTGAAGTGCTCCAAGAGAATAAGTTGATGTTTAGAGTCTGATTATTATTAGGAGCTAATAATAATCGACATGCATCTATTTTTAGATTGAAAATCTATAAATAGACTTCACCCAATATTATAAAAATATAATTTCATCTATTTTTCCAACTTGATCAACTATCCAAAAATAACATTCTACAACTTCTGAAATATGATCATCATGTCTAAAAATAGACAAATTCTAAAAATAGGCTTGCGCCAAAAATAGCCTGCAAGCCCACTTAGTGAAGGTGACTCTTTTCACTAAGCTCGTCATCTTGTTGAATATAAAGACTCCCTTTCAACAAGATAGGGATTATCCTTCACCCCGATCCTGCCTCTATGGTATTCGAATTTGCTCCTGGTGAGCGCCTTCGTTAGAATATATGCATCCTAATCCTCTGTAGGGATGTACTGAAGCAACACGATCTTCTGCTACACACAATCTCTGATATGATGATATCAGATATCAATATGTTTAGATCTATCATGAAACATAGGATTTACCAAGAGTTTAATGCAACTCTGATTATCACAATGAATGACCGTGGGATCTAAATGTGAACCAAACAAACCAACCAGGATCTTCCTCATCCAGATAGCCTCACATGCAGCTTGAATTGCTGCCATGTATTCTACTTCTACTAAAATGAGTGCCACAGATCTTTTTTTCCTGCTGTACCAAGAAACTGCCGTAGATACAAGACTGAAAATCCCTCCTGATGTGCTCTTTCTGTCTGTTGGGCTTCCTGCCTAATCTGCATCTTTGAATCCATGCAACTTCAACTCATCCGTCTATCTATACCATAAACCATACTTAGATGTGCCCCTGAGATATCTCAAGACATGCTTGCCTGCCTTCCAAAAGAGCTTGGTAGGCTTAACCATCGCTTGTGAAAGTTGTTTCACCGCATAGCATATGTTTGGTCTTGTATTGACTAAATACATGAGCGAACCCACTAAATATCGATAAACAGTGGCATGCACTACCTCTGCCGATCTAGCATCCCCTTTCTTCCAATTTCCTGGAAGAGGAGTGTCGATAGGCTTGCAGCCTTGCATGTGAAACTTCTCTAGTATCTCCCGAGCATACTTGCCTTGAGACACAAACAATTCACCTTCTCGCTGCCATATTTCCAATCCAAGGAAATAATGAAGGAGGCCTAGATCCTTCATCTCAAACTCCTTTGCAAGATCTGCCTTGCATGAGTGTATCAACTGCTCATCACCTGTTAGTATTAAATCATCAACAAAAAGTACAATGATTAAGAAATTACCCTCCACCACAATCTGGTATAGGTTTGAATCCGCGTCACTCTTGGTGAAGCCAAGTCCAGTGAAATAGCTGTCAATCTGAGTGTACCATTTCAGCCCATACAACGCTCTTTTGAGCCTGCACACATGTGACTCGCTACTAAAGATCTCAAATCCTTCAGGCTTCTCAATGTACACCTCTTCCTCAATGATCCCATTAAGGAATGCAGTCTTCACATCTATCTGATGAATGTGCCAAACCATCTGTGCTGAGAGAGAAAGGATGGTCCGTATGGAAGAATACCATGTGACAGGTGAAAAGGTTTCTTCATAGTCAATCCCCTCAATCTGTGAGAAGCCCCAAGCAACAAATCTTCCCTTATACTTCTCGACACTCCCATCAACATCTTGCTTTACCTTGTAGATCCATCTTGATCCTACAACTAATTTCCCCACCGGCCTTGGAACAATCTCCCAAGCACTCTTTTTGACAATGGAGTCATACTCCTCCACCATGGCATCTACCCATGTGGGCTCCTACACTGATTCTTCGAAAGAAGATGGCTCTATCACAATACACTTGCTCATAAGAGCCATGTATTCAGTATATCGATTAGTTGACTGTCTCTGTCTGCGCTGTGATGTAGGGACTCCTACATTCTGTGCCGCATCAAGCTTCAGTCTCTCAGCTTCTATGGTACGCTTTCTGCCTTGTCTGATGTTTGGTTCTGCATGAGTGGAATCCTACACTCCATGAATCTCCTCCTGTGGCTGATCCACATCTAGAGGCTCATCTTTGGGAATAAGAAGTTCCTCTTCCGCATGCAAGTGTAGCTCCCTCTCAAACGACAACTTCATGGCTTTCACCTCATTGAATTTTATATCCCATCACACAACAGTCATTCGACTGTTTGGAAAATACACATGATAATTATGGGGTGTTTCTGTTTACCCCACAAATATCTCAACTTCTCTAGTCGGCTCCAACTTCTTCCTGGTGTCCTTTGTCACATGAATGTAAACAGGTGAGCCAAAAATCTTCAAATGAGAAATATCAGACTTCTTACCAGTAAAAGCTTCTTTAGGTGTACTCATGCCAAGTACTCTATGAGGACAATGGTTTTTCACATAAACCGCAGTGTTGCACACTTTCGCCCACAAGTGCGTCGTTAGGCCCTGGTCATGCAGCATCACTCATGCAGCACCCATAATCGTTCTATTCTTTCTCTCCGCGACCCCATTCTGATGTGGGTTATGAGGCGCTATGAGTTCTCTTCGAATTCCTTCTTTGCTACAGAAGTCTTTGAATTCTCCCGAGATGTATTCACCACCATTGTCACTCCATAGAGATTTCACTTGATTCCCCGACTCCTTCTCCACCAATGCCTTGAACTCACAGAACTTTTAGAATGTTTCAATCTTATTCTACATGAAGAAGATCCAGCATCTACGAGAATATTCATCAACAAATATCACATAATACCTGTTTTTTTCTATTGAAGCAACCGAAAATGGTCCACACACGTCTGTGTGAATTCTCTCCAGGATCACCGAGACACAGTTCTCATTCTCATGAAAGGTGGTCCTCACAAACTTACCCATAGTACATCCCTTGCACTGATCTGAGTGCGCAAGAGTACACTTGGGAAGTCCAGTAGAAATTTGCTGCAAAATCTTCAAGGCGCAATGGTGAAGATGGCCCAATCTCCTGTGCCATAATTTTCCCTCATCCCAGCTCGCCACTTCTTCTGCTTTTCCCACCATTGCAGCACAACCATCTACATCCAACTTGTAGAGATTCTTAATTCTAACCCATATCTTCTTGGTTTGACCTGTTTTTTTTATGTCGAAGGATGGATTTTACCTCACTGAAAACAACATCATAACCCTTGTCTTCCAGCATTGCCACTGAGACCAAGTTCTTCTTCAGACCTGGAACATGCATAACATTCTTCAACAAGAATGGATTAGCAGACTCCCTCTCAAAGGTAAAGGTCCCAATGCCAGTTTCACTGTACCGACCATCATCGCCCATCTCTATATGCATCTGGAGGTCCTTCTCCTCCAAGTCACTAAATGAATCTTTGTCTCTCGTCATATGGAAAGACACACTACTATCAAGATACCACACCGATCCCATGCAGAAAAAATATAGCTCAAATTGCGAGGATAAGGCCTCTCCAACTGTAGATCCAGCAACCTGCTTATTCTTCTTCTTATGTGGACAATTAGTGGCGAAATGTCCATGTTTGTGACAGTGAAAACACTTCACTTTGGACAAATCCTGATTCTTGCCTTTAGAATTGGATTTTGAAGGATTTTTCTTCCCCTTCCCTTTCCTTGCTTTGGTAGCCAAAGCGAAATTCTCTTCATCTTCATTCTTCGATGAAGATCCATCCCTGGTACCCCACGTTATCTCCTCCTGCACAAGATCCGACCAAAGTCACTCCCATCCCGGCAGTTTCTCCCGTCCATTGACAGAGTCTTCGTAGCTATGCCAACTCTTCGAAAGCCCAAGGAGAGCCAAGCTCACCAAGTATTCTTCATTAACAGTAACCCCCACACTTCCCAGTTCATCCTTGCAGTGTACAAACTTCATGAGGTATTTTGGAATACTGTCGCCTTTCTCCATTTTTATTTTTCTGAGCTTGTATTTAAATGCCAACTTCCTCTGGTCACTTCTACTTTGGAACAAGTTTGTCAAAGCCTTCCACATTAAGAATGGAGTGGATTTCTCTTGAAGGTTGGACACAATATGGTCCTTCACACCTTCCAATATAATTCTCCTCGTCTTTTCTGTCTTCTTTTTCCATGCATCAAGTAATGTAGCATCGCTAGATCCCAGCTTAGGAACATCGCTATCGATGAAATCCTTCAGCCCATTATCCTCCAGCACTGCCTCCATCTTGTCCTTCCACACTTTGTAATTTGAGCTCCCATTAAAGGCATACTCCAATCTCAACCCATTGAAATACATTTCAATGTATACTCGATTTCTGTACCAAGAATCTTCTGTAGCAAATTTGAATTGTCCACCAGCACAAACTCACTTCACAATTGAAATCTTCAATCAACCTGCCTCTGATACCATGTAGAAGTTATATGCACTAAGCATGCATATGTCCAAGATCAACCTGATCTCACACTATTTAAATTTATGCAAGATACTGAATCTATTCCACTTGTTAATCTTTTGCGGAAAAAATTAATTACACAAACATGTGAGGCATAAACAGACATATTCAATTGCACATAACACAGTTTTTAACTGGGAAAGCCTGAAGCTGAAAACCCCAAATATATATTATGTAACATGGAGATCATATAAAAATCTCATACAAGCATACAAAGCTTATCACAAGCCCTCAGTACAGTACAATCGTCATACACTAAGCAGGACCAATCTTGCAAATCCATGCACCAATCTCTACCCCCTGCTAGCCTGCCTCCACTGCGCAATATCTGATGAAGAATAGATTTGAATGAATTCTAAATACTCCATCCTTGACCATGAAATCCTCATTGGAAACTCCAATGTGTGTGTGATGTAATCAATGCATCACTATAGTCACAACAGATAGTCTATCTTTCCCTTTCACCTATCTCTCCACTGGTCTCCACTAAAACTGCCATGCACTGTAGTTAACTGATGTATTGTTTAGTTGATTAATGAGTTATTAGTTGTGAATTAATTAACTAATTAATTCACTCCACTCTCACTAGTGTATCAATTAGTTAGACTAGATAAAACTAGCTCAACTGAGTCTAACTGAGTTAAACTGAATACAACTCCATAACTACTTCTTCCAACTGTGTCATAACTTTGCCACTTGAGTTCTAACTGAGTCCTCCATGCATTAGCTCCAGTAAACCCTTATGAATAGCATAATTCCTTCTGTCAGCTAATGTGCCACATCTGTGCACTGAACTGAAGTGCTCCAAGAGAATAAGTTGTTGTTTAGAGTCTGATTATTATTAAGAGCTAATAATAATCGACATGCATCTATTTTTAGATTGATGATCTATAAATAGAATTCACCCAATATTCTAAAAAGATAATTTCATCTATTTTTCCAACTTGATCAACCATTCACAAATAGCATCCTGCAACTTCTGAAATATGATCATCATGTCTAAAAATAGACATAGTCTAAAAATAGAATTGCGCCAAAAATAGCCTGCGAGCCCATTTAGTGAAGGTGAATATTTTCACTAAGCTCATCATCTTGTTGAATCTCAACAAGGCAGGTGCTGGTCCCTCTAATTCATGGTTTTTCAAAGAAGGTGATGTCCCATGGATTTAAAAAAAAGATGATATATCTTTGGCAAAGGAGGTTATAATGGATGTGAGGGTGCCAACTTCATATGGGTCTTCACTATGGTGTTGCTTCACCGTGGATTACCATTTGTCGGGGTTGAAATCGCATGACCATTTGAATCTTATAAGAGTACGTATAATGTCAAAAGCATGATTTTATTATTTGTTATATTAATAAATTTTATCCCATGCGGTGATCATAAAACATAACTAATTTGGTATATTATTGCACGTTTTTATAATTAATTTGCAGTCTCATTATCCTTTGTTTGTGCGTGGGTGTGTGAAACATGAATTCCCTAAAGACATAGGATGTGCCATATCTAAATTATCTGCATTTTTACGTTGGATCACGTCAAAGGAGATTCATGTGGCTAGCATTCCACGGAGGCATCAAGAGATAGTTGAGATTGTTTGTATGTTTGAGAAGGAACTGCTGACGAGTTTCATGGACTTACAGGTTCATCTTCTAATCCACCTGGTAGATGAGGTTGAATTAGTTGGGGTTGTTTCTTGTCATTGGATGTTCTTCTTAGAGAGGTACATGAAGAAATTGAAAGGTTTTGTTCGACAAAGGGCAAAAACCGAGGGTTCTATGGGATAGGGGTACATATCGTATGAGTCTTTCTACTATGCCAGTGAGTACATCAAGCAGATTGACAATAGACCAAGTGCGGTGATTTGGGGTGATGAATTTATGAAGACAAAAGAGAAGGAGAGTTGCTCCAAACAAGTGGAAAAAAGCGCTTGATAAAGAGTAAGCGACTTATAATTTTTCAAATTTACAAAAAGTAATTAATATTCATGTTGAACTTTGATATAATGTATATTTTGATCTCTAAGTACTATATAATGTTGGTTTTATTTCATCAGAAAATGCAGAAAATTGAAGCAATCAATAAATTCATTCTTTACAATTCTGAAGCGAAACAACCGTGGGTCGCATTGTACGAACAAAAAAGAATGAAATGGGATAGTGACAGGAAAGAATTCAGATGGTTGAATGGTAGAAGTGTGCCTTATCCCAATCATTTAAAAGAAAATATGCCAAAAATATTCCCCAACAGTTGGGTTGCTGACCAATTCAAAGAGAAATACGGTGCTATCGGTCGTTACCCGCGTGCTGAAGAGGATGCGCTAAACATAGGGATTGGGTGCAGCAACTTGGTAATAATTTATATGTAAATTTGAAACTTATATTAAGACATCTACATTTCATATTTTAACTGTTGGATTATTATTTATAAGACACATGATACTTATATGATTTTTTAAACTTTTTTTATAATAGGTGCATTTGTTCCCATCTATGTGGGCATATGGACACCATTTTCGCACAGAAAGTGACGATGCTGGAAACATCACACAAGACTGTGAAGTGGAAGTCGAGTTCGATCAATCTAGTCGATCTAGCCACCGTGATCAACAACTAGTAAGAGGGACGTTAGGTTACGTTGGCAAGATACAAGAGATAATTGAAGTGGATTTTTCTTCTTTCCAATGTGTTATTTTTAGGTGCAAGTGGTGGGACACCTTTGATCGAAATAATGTAAAGGAAGATCGCAATAGTAGGCTGATATGTATCAACTCTAGAAAGATATGGGATGAAGCTAAGGAGCCCTATGTTTCCCCTAAACACTGAAAACAGGTGTTTTTCTATCCAGATGTGTTGGATAGGGATTGGTGGTTCGTATTGACACATGACCCTAGATCAAAACATATTTTTGAGAACAATAGTGTTATCATGCCATTCGAGCTAGAAGATAATGAGGGTGATCATGAGAACCGAGAGTGATATGGTACAATATGTGTTATTTCATCAGTATTTATACTTTTTAAGATGAGTTTTTCGAAATATTAATGTAATATGTATTTTGAATTAATTGGCAATTTGCATTGTGTTAATGTTAAAATCAATAATTCACTTGATAATTTGGTATTATGTACTTGATCTAAAAAGCAATGGCATACTGTATAAATTAATTCTTTTTTTGTATCTAAGATGATAATAAAATAATGATAATTCTAATTAAGTACAAGAATTCATTTGCATTATTTTCTAAATTTCCTTATGTTACAATAAATCATATTATTCTATATTTATTATTTTACAATTATTTAAAATTTACAAATTTAAAATTTTTAATAAATTCATTTCACATTAATACAATTAAAATTTTACAAATATTTTACATACAATTAGAATTAGAATTAGAATTATTAGAATTACAATTACAATTTTACAATTTCACGTACAATAACAATTTTAGAATTTTACATATATACAATTACAATTTTACAAATTAAAAATTTACAATTACAATTACGATTTTAGAAATTTACATATATATCATTACAATTACAATTTTAGAATTTTAAATACAATTAGAAATACAAATATTACAAATTTACAATATCATGATCATTTGGTATTTATAAATTAATTAATAAACATCACGTTCATGATAAGCATCGTACAAACATCATATTTGACTAAAAAACACATTCAAAATCGCTTACTGCATCATCGTGATCATGATAATCTAACAAAACACAATTAACATTATATATTAACATCATCAGTACAACACAAACATCAAATATACATCTCATGCTATCACATACACATCTATCTGCAAGCTGCACATTAAATGAACATATCTAACATGACCTAACAACATACACATTATAATGATGATCACCAACATGTAAATTAAGTACAACTGCAAAATGAACATAAAACACATGGACCATATAATCTAGATATATATATATATATATATATATATATATATATATATATATATATATATATATATATATATATATATATATATATATATATAACCGAATAATGTTAAAAATATACGACTGTAATATAAATTTCATGTATCAGCCAATGATCGAGCCTCATCTCCACGATGACTGCTGGTAGATGCTACTGGAGGCTCATGAAAATATGGCGTGGCGTGAGGCCATGAACGATCATGAGATGTCGATGGTATGCTGTGCCTCACAGAATGTCCATCATGTGCTAGAGCTCACTCGTAACGTGCGACAATCCTCGTCAGTCGCGTAAAAGCTGTCGTAACTCCTACGACATGCCACATCAGGCTGTGCATGTCACGCGACATGTCTCTCCACATCTGTAAGAGCCTATCATCGGCCTCTATATCTCTGAAATTAGTGGGGCGGATGCCCGCCTCAACAAACAATGCAATGAGTTTGTCACCCAACTCCATCCTATATCTAGCATCACTCACACGTCGACTGCGGGCTGACGCACCAACAGGAGCAGATCTCCGATCTGCACCGGCCTCCTGTTGATCCTCGCGGGCAATATCTGGCATCATACCCTTTGCATCATCATCAAGATCCACAACTGGATCAGGTGGTGGTGGTGGCATCTGATCCTCGCCATCATAAGAGCCAATGTATGCAAAATATATACTAGTACACAGCAATAATTAGAAAATTTCATTACACAATTTAATAAAAACAAGTTAAAGAAAATGTTAGAATAAATTTAAATAAAATAGTAATATTACCTCTAGCATCTAGCGGCTCATCATCTGTGAAGAGGATTTTGGCACACCCTCGCCAATCCAACCCCGCATAAGGACAGGGGAAGATAATGAAGGGATGCTCAAAAACACTGGCTACCAACCCAGTGCATCATCTAATATCCTCGTTGGAAACAAAGTCTCCTCCCTTTTGGGCATCAGCTGCCCCCACATATGAAAACTTGCCTCAGTAATTAGCCTACGAGGTTTCCGAAGAAAAGAAGGTCTCATCTCTGGAAACCTCTATAAAAAAACAAAAATCTATGAAGCAAAAGGGAAGTTGACCCTCCCTTGTGCACGAGCATGACATCTATCTAATGTTGTACATAACTGTCGTAAAAAAATGGCAGACCACCTGACAAGTCATGGCTACTGTAGTAAAGAATCAACATAATATAAAAGCTAGCAACTAATGCGTTGCCCATCACTAGTGTTGTGCAAAATGGTCGAAATGATAAGTGAGAGACACTAGACCTCCTCACGACCAAACACACCAATACGTCACTGTCCTCCGCAGACCTGAAAATCTGAAGGAGACAATATATCTGGTCTAATGTATCTCTGGGAGTAAACTAATTGACTCCTTGCCACACAGCCAACTGGAACCTTGGGTAACGAGGGAAAATCCACCCCTCTCCTCGAAAGCCCTGTAATAAAATATACATCCTCCTCAGTGGGCGTGTACCACTGGTCGATACCAACTCAAAAAGCCTGTTGCTAGGCATTCCACCTTCGGATAAGATGTCTCAAAAAACCACTATGGGAATTTAGGGAAGTAGCCTCCTCATAGAACTTGAGGAGGCCTACTTGCCTTAGGAGCCCCTACGTCGCTGTTGTAATAGGGAGAGGGTACACATTTCTCTCCCTCTCTCTTGCCTCCCACAGGAGAACCATGTTATATTGTTCCACCTTTGTTGTTGTTGTTGCTCCTCTTCTCTCCTTTCATGTCTCTGAATGATTGACATATTAAACACAATTTTTTAATTAAATGACACATTTATTTACAAATATACGTATATAAATATTTTTTGAAAAATAAATAAAACAAGAGTTGGTGTGCCACAAACACAGTCACACACCAGTAACAGTGCGTCCCTCCACATAGAAGAAATAACGGCAGTGCACATAATGATATAAAAAGCACTGGGTGAGGTGCTCCAAAAATATTTTTAGCGCACCATTCACTAACTGTGGTGTCAGGAGGCTGGTGTGCTGACTTCACTATACACCCCGGGGCTTATAGCTAACACAACACACCGCCCTCTTTCCACCATACATAGTCGTACGATGCAGCTAGGTATTTTTAGTGCACCATTCTTTGTCATAAAATTTAAAATTACACGGTGCGCCTATGGAATCTGCCCCAGAACTAGTGCAGATACACTTAGCACCAGTTTACCAACCTGAACTGTTGAAAATGTAGATCCGAGTTTCCGGTGTGCCGAAAAACTTACGTGCCCCAGGGCGGATAATTTAGTGAACGCACTAGGTGGCCGTGATTCAACAATGTCAACGGTGCGGCCTGGTAAATGACCGCACCGCACTTTAAAAAAAATTTAAAATAATACCATGCACCTCGTGGTACTGCCCCGGAACCAGTGTAGACTCCTTTAGCACCAGGTGTGGTGCGGCCTGTAAATTTACACGCAGCACCGTAACCGGTGCGAGCCGAACGGCTCGAGCGCACCGCGAACCATTTTTTTTTTTTAATGGTTAATTTTAAGGTTTTTTCAAATTCTAATACACTAAAAGGTTTAATTATGGAAAAAAAATAAAAATCCCTGTACATTTACTCGTCGAGGAGGCATATTGGCTATACAATTTAAAACAGAAAATTTGTCCACTGTTTTATAAAATTGAAGCTAGAGATTGGTGGCAATGTACAATAGTAGTGCGTGCAATAAGTGCAATGGGAGCACGGATGTCAGTGCGGCTCAAGCAAGGATAACTTGCACTAGTGCTTGAGATCTCTGTAGCACTAACAAAAGTGAAAAATGCGGTTTTTTGGCTGTAATGTTTTTATTTATTTAACCCTATTCCGGTGCACGACATCTTTACTGGAGTACTGGTGCATTGTCTTAATGCCGCATCGGGCGCTTTCTGTTTTCGCACGCTTTTAAGAGGCACCGAGGTAGAGAAATGAAACACACCGGTGCACTACAGTAACGCGACGCACCGGTAACGGTGTCGGGTGAACCAATTCTTTTTGCCGTTTTTTGGCCGTAATTTTTTTATTTAACCCTATTCCAGTGCACGAGATTTTTACTGCAGCACTGGTGCTTTTCCTGTATGCCGCGCTAGGCTCTTTTTGTTTTCACGCACTTTTAGGAGGCATCGGGGTGGCGTAACATTATCGCACCGGTTCTCTATAGAAACATCACACATGGGTAACAGTGTCCAGTGAACCAATGATTTCTGCAGTTTTTTGGTCGTAATTTTTTTTTATTTAACCCTATTCCGGTGGGCGGGGTTTTTAGAGTAGCGGTGCGTTTCCTGTATGCCGCACCGAGCTCTTTCTGTTTTTGCGCGCTTTTAAGAGGCACTGAGGTGGCATAGTTTTAAAGCACTGGTGCTCTACAATAACATGATGCACCGGTAACAGTGTCCGGTGAACCAATGATTTTTGCAGTTTTTTGGCCGTATTTTTTTTATTTAACCCTATTCCGGTGCTTAGCATTTATGGGGACCCCGGTGCATTTCCATCATTCTGCCCTATGAAGTTTATGTTCCGCTCGCTTTTATGACGCACCGAGGCTTTACAGTAAACTGACACACCTGTAACAGTGCTCGGTGAACCAATGATTTCTACGGTTTTTTGGCCGTAATTTTGTTTGTTTTAAACCCTTTTCCGGTGCGCGGCATTTACGGGGATCCCGGTGTGTTTCAGTCATTTTGCGTCGGAACATTTATGTTCCGCGCACTTTTTGTGAGGCACCGAGGCTGACGATATGACACGCACCGACATGGTTGCTGAATTAAAAGCACCAAGAGGGTGTGTACAGAGCACACTGTTTTCGGTGTGCCAATGTTTTATGTGGTTTTTTTTCTGTAATTTTTTTTATTTAAACATCCACCGGTGCACACATTTTGTGGGTACCCCGGTGCATTTCATTTATTCCACACCGGGCGGTATCTGTGCGGTCGACATGTAAAGCATCGGTGCTCTATAGAAATAAAACGCATCGGGCATGTGTGTACGGAGCACACGGTGTCCCGTGTGCCAATTTTTGTAATGCACTGATGCTTTGTCATATTGAATGCACCAGTGCGTTTTAGGTTGATAAGAGAACCGGAAGAAATACATCTGCAAAAACCTCTGCTTGCCAACCTCTTCTACGATCCTCCACTAGAAACAGATGTCTAGGGTATTTTTTTGTGGGGTTCCTCAAAAACATCCGCTAGAGGGTCTTTTCCTTGTAGTGTTCTTCCTTAGCTGATCCAGAATGTGTGCATAAGTTACACAACCGAATACTCTCATGTGGGTGACAAAATGTTTCATGCCGCTCCATGCTTCTTCAAGAACTCTATTCATAACACTCTTTGTTGGGCATCTATTCAGCACATATGCTGCACAATGTACAACTTCAACCCAATATTCATTTGGCAAATGCTTTTCCTTCAACATGATTCTTACCATATCCATGATGGTTCTATTTTTCCTTTCAACAACTCCATTTTGCTGAGGTGTATACCTCGCTATAATTTGTTTATGAATTCCATTTTCTCTACAAAAATGCAAAAAATATTTGGAGATGTATTCTCCTCCTCTGTCTGTTCTTAAGACTTTAATATGTTGCCCAATTTGATTCTCAAAAATAGCTTTAAAGTGGCAGAATTTCTCAAACACTTCACTCTTCACTTTCAAGAGGTACACCCATGTTTTTCTTGTGTAATCACTAATAAAGGTAAGCATATAGTGGCTACCTGCTAATGATGGTGTTTGCATTGGTCCACACAAATAAGAATGGACTATTTCTAAGGGTGCATTTGCCCTTATGCTCTTTCCCGATGGAAAGCTCTCTCTGTGTTGTTTTCCCAAGATGTAGCCTTCACAAAGGCTACTTGGCTTTTCAATCAATGTTAATCTCTTTACCATACCTTTTCTATGCAACAAATTCAGACCTCCAAAGTTGAGATGTCCAAATCTCAAATGCCATAACTAGTTTTCATCTTTTGCTTCTCTTTGGAATGTCTCTTGTTTCACTGTTGCCATTGCAGCTCCTTTCTTCAAATATTCTCTCATCTTGAGAGGAGACATTCTGTTTCTTTTCATCTTCACTTGTGCAATCCTCTTCTTTCTTGGTGGTATGTCCATGATGGTACAAACATCATCCTCAAAGAACACATTGTAGCCTTTCTGAATGAGTTGTCCAATTCTCAAAAGGTTACACTTCATACCAGGCACATAGTAAACATCTGATATGGTTTTTCTTTCTCCTTTATTTGTTAAAACACTCACTCTGCCTTTTCCCATAACAGAGACTTTACTATCTGTCCCCAATGTTACTTGAGACTTCACATTTCATCAATCATGTAAAACATGGAAATTTTTCCGGTCATATGGTTGCTACATCCTGAATCTAGAAACCATATATCTTCATTCTTTTTTTCAGCCATATTACATGCAAAAAAAAAATTCTCTTGACTGATATTTTCTTTTGTAAAATTAGCACTGGGTCTACTACCCATGTCACTCTGTTTCTTCCTACATTAATTGGCATAATGGCCATGCTTCTTACAGTAATGACATTTGACTTGGGATCTATCATACCTTTGTCCATGTGCTTGATTTTTTCCACCTTGCTGGCTGTTGCCTTGAATTTGATTCTCACTTTGATTGCTGCCCTTTCCACTTGTATTTGCAGGGTTGTTTCTTCCTTTGTTTTGGATTCTGCCTCTTCCTTTTCCTCTACCTTGACCTCTTCCTCTTCCAAAGGAAATTTGGGTCTTGAAGGCATGCTCCAAAGATGAGTTTGCTATTCTGCCCAATATTTGTTCATGTGTTATCAATGATGCATGAAGCTCATCAACTGTAAACTTTGAGAGATCATTTGTCTCTTCAATGGTTGTTACTAGCACATCAAACCTTGAGGGTAAGCTCCTCAATAATTTCTCCACTATTCTTCTTTCTTATACTGTCTCTCCATGAGATCTCATTTGGGTGACCAACCTAATCAATAAAGTGAAGAATGAGTCTATTGTATCAGACTCTTTCATGCAAATGACTTCAAAATCTCTTCTCATTAATTAAAGATTTTCTGTCTTTACCTTCTCCATTCCTTGGTAGGCTGTCTGGAGGGTATCCCATGCATCCTTGGACCTATTTGCTGCTGCAATTCTTGGAAATATACTTTCATGCACTGCCTGATAGAGATAGAAGAGGGATTTTGAGTCCTTCTTCCTATTACTCTTCAACAAATCCTTCTCTACATGTGTTAAGGTATTATATGCTTGCTCATATGCTAGTTCTTCTAGACCATATTCAACTAGCTCCCATAAATCTTGAGAGGCAAACAGGGCTCTCATTATGACTGCCCAATAGTCATAGTTCTTCCCATTGAATTGTGGGAGTTGACTATTTCCCATACTCGTGCTTGTGCTAGCTCCTGCCATAGCTAGCTTTCTGAATTATGCAATAAAGCTTGAATGTGTTTCTTCAACAAAACTTTCTCACTGCTTAGAGATAGACTCTGTCTCTAAAAGACTTTCTTTTACAGTTCTCTTGACTCCACTCTTTAAGCAAAAAAAAAACTCTATTTTGTTAAATATCTAACTTTGTTGAATCTTCACACTTCTGGAGAAAACTTTAACAAAATTCTTCTTCCTTCCTTTAGCTTCTTTGGGAAATGCAAAGAGCCTGGACTAGCTCTGATACCATGTTGGAATTTCAGGTTATTCCGAACAACAACTGAGAGGAAAATAGAATTCCTCTACAAACACAGAGATTTAAAAAAAATAAATATGGATAGAGATGGATGGAGTAAACATTTCTTTTGCATTAAAAAAAACTATTACAAAATGAAATTCTTCAGAACTATGGTGTTCTAGATTCACAAAAAAAAAAAACTTCACTGCTGCTATAGGACACAACTCTTTTCTCCTTGGCATACGCTACTACAAAACACAACTTACTGCTCTCTCTGCCTTTTTGCTCTTTGTCTTTTACATAGTCTTTGTTACTGTATTACACAATCTTGCTGCTCTTTGTCTTTTCTGCCTTCGGGCATATATTGCATACATAGTCAATGTTGCCTTTTCTCTTCTCGGCATACATTAACCTTTTTTTTCGCAACATATATATATATATATGGTTTCTTTTTACAATGGGCCATGTATTAAAACATTTAAAAATAAAACATACCAAACTATTACAAATATATATGTGTTATAAACATTACTTGTTTATAATACATATCTCAAAACATATATATATATATATATATATATATATATATATAATAAAATATGTCACCGCAAATAATACATATAAAACATTATACATTCCACGGAGTTCAATTATTATGAAAATGCCCATTTCTTCGCCCCACGAAATTTTTTTTATTTGTCCTGAGGAGTGATGACATCACCTTCTCCGGTGGGTCAACTTTGATGCTCGTAGCTCATTTTGATGCCGCCAGAATTGGAGCTGGAGGAGTTTAATTCAAATCAAATGTGGTTGGTGGAGAATTTATGGATGGTAGATGAATGGTTAATGGGGGAGGTTGCGTGGATATGAACCACGATTTGCAAATCTGGAAACTGCAGTGGAGTGTGGAGAACAAACAGGAAATATGCTTGCTATGCTTTACCTCTCCCATCAGAAATTAACTTCATCATCCTTCTACTCTGTCTGCGGCAGTTGGAATTAATTTCCAACAATATTCACCCTTCGATGCTGTTGGGAGTGTGGCTATGGGTGCTCTGCAGCTCCGATGGATACAAAAAACGGGCTTCAAACTGCCCCACAAACAACGCTTATGCTCTTCCTTCACATGTAATTTTCAACACAACACACTCCATGATAGTTCTCATGTACTCAAATTTGCTTGAAGGTTGTGTGTTCTTTCCACAGCCACTAATCACTAGTTTTAACAGTTAACAATACAAGCACCGTATATTTTGACAGTCACTCAAAATTATATTTTTAAAATGTTAAAATATATAATTACTTCCTCATGTAGAAGTTACACGAAGAGTTAAGTGGAGTTAGTTGAGTTGAGTTACAGTTATATTTGGAGAGCGAGTTAAAGGGTGAGTTAGACAGTTGATTAAGTCCAGTTATGTGTGAGAGTGTTTGCATGTCAACTAGATTAAATACCCGTCATGGGTTCAGTGTTTTTAAGAGAGTAAGAGAGTTTTATGATTCAGAGTTTATGATTAATAGAAGAGCGGCAGCTCATTGTTTGTGTGTGAAATATATTGGCGTTATTTGTGTGTGTGAATCCTCTGTCTCTCCAACAAATTGGTATCAGAGCTGAGGAAGGATCAGAGATCCGTGGGCGAGCAGAACCCGTAAGCAGGCCAAGAGCAAAAGGCCGAAATTTT
Source organism: Pinus albicaulis (assembly GCA_034641835.2). Taxonomy (NCBI): domain Eukaryota; kingdom Viridiplantae; phylum Streptophyta; class Pinopsida; order Pinales; family Pinaceae; genus Pinus; species Pinus albicaulis. Next base: position 69,595,793 of record CM076569.1, on the reverse strand, counting down.
TTTTACACAAAAAAAGAAATTTTTTACCCGCGGTCCGCACGTTTTTAGTGCATTACCGGCGGACCCGACCGCACCCTCTCCCAAAAGGAGCTGCGGGCTTTTGGCAAACTTACGAAATCCCAGAAAATCGGGTTTAGACCACAGCCTACCCTTTATCGGGGGTGCGGAACCCGGTTGAGTAAAAAAAATCGGGCGGCTACAGTGCACACGCCGACAAAAGGTACATAGATTCACGTTTTGATATTCACGTGCGCTCTATTCACAAAAAAAAGGCAGTACTTCCATTTTTAAACAAAGCACGTGAGCTTTGGTTTTAGCTTTAATCGGTTTTCAAGAAAAAAAGTCCGCTCTCATTATTGTTATATTGAAACAAAAGGAGTTTATTACATAAGAATTTTTTATGATCTTTTAAAAGGAGATTTTCACATAAACGTTTTCTTTAAAAGAGAAGGTTCTTAAGAAGATTTTTTTTTATATATAAATTTTTTTTATATAAAAGATTTCTTATATATATAAAACAAAAAAAAAGAAGAGGAAGAAGAAGTGTTTTATTGAAAGAATTTTTTTTAAGAAGGTTAGCAGAACCTTTACAAAAAAAATAAAAGAGAGAAATTTAGGGTTTTTGTCAGAGACAATTTTTTTTAAGCCAAGATGGCCACATCAAATTTTCAGCTACAAATTCCATCTTTCAATGGGAAAGACTACGATATGTGGGCTATTAAAATGGAGACTATGCTAAAAGCGCATGATGTCTGGGATCATGTCAAGTATGGGTTTGCAGAACCTAAAGATGATGCAGAAGAACGAGCCCTCAGTAATGCAGAGAGGGAACAGTGGAAGAAAGATAAGTGAAAGAATGCGCAAGCGTTGCTTCTAATCCAGCAGGGAGTCGATCGCGCCGTGTTCCAGAAGATCATGATAACCTCGTCAACAAAAGAGGCATGGGACACCTTGGCGACCAACTATCAAGGTATGGCAAAAGTTAACATTGTTAAACTGCAGAACACCAGGAGAGACTTTGAAAGTCTGCAGATGAAGGAGTCTGAGGACATTGATTCCTTCATGAATAGAGTCATGTCTATCGTCAATCAGTTAAAAATATATGGCGAAGATGTTCAAGATCGAACAGTGATTGAGAAGGTTCTTCGATCCCTGTCTACCAAATTTGATGTGGTGGTAGCAGCCATAGAAGAAGAAAAGGACTTGGAAAAACTCACAATTGATGAGTTGATGGGATCTCTTCTATCACATGAGGCAAGGATAGACAGAAATAAGGATTCCACTTTGGAAATAGCCTTCCAAAGTCAAGTCTACATTTCAAGAGGTCGAGGAAGAAGTCGATCGAGAGGCAGAGGACGAGGCAACAACTATGGCGGTCACAGATATGGCCGAGATGATCATGAGCATCAACGTGGAAGCAGCAGTAGCAGAAGCTTTCATAATAATCAAAGGTCTGACAAATCAAAGGTAAAGTTCTTTTACTGCAATATATTTGGTCATTATGCTCGTGATTGTAGGAAGAATATTGCAGATCAAGGCAATCAGAGAGCTAATGTCAGTACAGAAAATAATAACTCTATGTTTCTAGCATGCAACACCATGCATGCACCGTCTGATAAGGTCTGGCTATTAGACAGTGGTTGCAGTAACCACATGACAGGAAACACGGATTTGGTTGCTAATTTGGATGTCACAGTGCAGACAGAGGTCAAGTTGGGGACTGACAAGACTGTGGATGTAGATGGCAAAGGAATGGTCAACATTGTGACCAAGAAGGGGGAGCCAAGACCATATCAGAGGTATACTATGTCCCTGGGCTCAAACACAATTTGATTAGTGTTGGCCAATTGATGCAGAAAGGATACAAAGTTATCTTTCAGGGGCAACAGTGTGTTATTTACGACAAATCCCCAAGCAAACAGCTGATTGCAAAGGTGCAGATGATGAGAAATAGACTCTTTCCTCTCATCATGAATTACAATGATCAGGTTAGTTCTTTTACAACTGCATGTTCTGATGCATACTGGTTATGGCACTTTCGGTTTGGACACTTGCATTTTTCCGGGTTAAGATTGTTGCAGCAGAAACAGATGGTGAGAGGTTTACCTCCCATCAAAGAACCTGCTAGCACTTGTGAGTGTTGCATCTTGGGAAAGAAATACCGTGAAAGTTTTCCGAAAGGAGTTTCTTACAGAGCAAAGAAACCACTTGAACTGGTGCATACCGACTTGTGTGGACCTATGAGGACACAGTCGATTGGTGGAAGTTGCTACTTCCTCACCTATATTGATGATTACAGTAGGAAGACTTGGGTTTACTTTTTGAAGCAGAAGTCTGAAACTTTTACAAAGTTCAAAGAGTTCAAAGCTTTGGTGGAGAACCAAAGTGATCAACAGATCAAGGTATTGAGATCGGATCGTGGTGGAGAATACGATTCGAAGGCATTCCATGAGTACTGCAAACAACATGGAATCAAAAGACAGTTTACGACCAGATACACACCACAGCAGAATGGTGTAGCAGAGAGGAAGAATCGAACAATCATGAACATGACAAGGAGCATGTCGAAAGGAAGACACTTGTCTAATGAGTATTGGGCGGAAGCAGTTGCATGTGCTGTCTATGTGATAAATAGATCTCCTACAAAGAGCGTGATGAACAAAGTTCCAGAAGAAGCGTGGTCAGGTATGTCTTGCAGTGTATCTCATTTCAGAGTTTTTGGATGTGTAGCCTATGCACATGTGCCTAAGCATATAAGAGGCAAATTAGATGATCAAAGTGAAAAGTGTATATTTACTGGTTATAGTGAGCAATCAAAAGCTTACAAATTGTATAACCCTGTCACAAAGAAGACAATCATTAGCAGAGATGTTGTGTTCAAAGAACAAGAGTCATGGAATGGGACTGTAGACACACTAACCGATGCTCAAACACCATTGATGGAGGATGATCTTGTAGAAGAAGAGGAGCAGAAAGAACCAAAAGAGCAGACACCAAACAGAGTCACACCAGCAAGGACTCCCAGATTTTCAGAGCAGCATGGATCTTCAAGCAGATCCACAGATCAGAATTCTCCAAGCAGCGAATCAGGTAAGAAAAAGATGAGAAGTTTGAAGGATATTTATGATGATTTGGATGTTAGTTCTAATTTTGCATTGTTAGCATTCCAACCTTCTTCGTTTGAAGAAGCAATCCGAGATGACAATTGGGTGCAAGCCATGGATGAAGAGATGAATTCCATTGAAAAGAATGATACATGGGATTTGGTTGATTTATCGAAAGATAAAAATCTCATTGGTGTGAAGTGGGTATATAAGACAAAAGTGAATGAGAAAGGTGAGATTGACAGATTTAAAGCAAGACTTGTAGCAAAAGGATTCTCGCAGCAACCGGGAATAGACTTTGGAGAAACATTTTCTCCGGTAGCTAGATTGGATACTGTAAGAGCAGTTCTAGCGACAGAAGCTCAGAACAAGTGGAAAGTGTATCAGATGGATGTCAAATCAGCCTTCTTGAATGGCATTCTAGAAGAAGAAATTTATGTGCAGCAGCCTCCAGGTTATGAAGTTGAAGGAAAAGAGGATAAAGTTTACAGATTGAAGAAAGCGCTTTATGGACTGAAGCAAGCACCTAGAGCATGGTATAGCAGAATCGACAGTTATATGATCAAGAATGGATTTTGCAGAAGCAGCATTGAGCCTACCTTATACACAAAGGTAAATGAGCATGGACAGATTTTGATAGTTTGCTTATATGTTGATGATATGATCTTTACAGGTGATCTTGAAATAGATGAATTTAAAGCAGCCATGATGAAAGAATTTGAGATGACAGATCTGGGTCTCATGAAATATTTTCTTGGTATTGAAGTTGAGCAATCTGAAAAAGGCATTTTTATTTGTCAAAATAAGTATGCAACAGATTTGCTGAAAATATTCAGGATGGATAATTCCAACCCTGTACCTACACCAGTTGCAACAGGTACAAAGTTGAGTAAGGATGATGAAGGGGCAGATGTCAATCCAACTCTATTCAAAAGATTGGTTGGCAGCCTCATGTATCTCACAGCTACTAGACCAGATATTATGCAGGGAGTGAGTCTGATTTCCAGATTCATGGAGACTCCAAAAGACACACATTGGAGTGTTGGAAAAAGAATTCTGAGATACATAGCAGGAACGAGAGATTATGGCATAATGTATGCAAGTACAGAACAAAAAGAATTGATTGAATATACAGATAGTGATTTTGCAGGAAGTTTGGATGATCGGAAGAGCACATCTGGTTATGTTTTCCATCTCGGTTCAGGTGTGATAGCATGGGCATCTAAAAAGCAGCCTATTGTGACATTATCATCAGCAGAAGCAGAATATGTAGCAGTGACTTCAGCAGCATGTCAAGCAGTATGGTTAAGAAGATTATTGGATGGACTCAAGCAGAAACATCAAGGATCAACATCGATATACTATGACAACACATCAGCGATTGCACTATCCAAGAATAGTGTGTTTCATCAAAAGAGCAAGCATATTGATACGAGATATCATTTTATTCGAGAACTTGTGAGCAATGGAGAAGTTCACTTGAAGCCTTGTAGAACGAGTGATCAATTGGCTGATATCTTTACAAAGCCATTAGCAGTAGATTTGTTTCAGTTTCACAAAAGAAACTTGGGAGTTGTAAGCCTAGCTGAGACATAGACCAGCAGGCATGTTTGAGTTGTCATGAGTTATGTTTTAGTATAGAGGTCGTAATTAAGGGGGAGTGTTAAAATATATAATTACTTCCTCATGCAGAAGTTAGACGAAGAGTTAAGTGGAGTTAGTTGAGTTGAGTTACAGATATATTTGGAGAGCGAGTTAAAGGGTGAGTTAGACAGTTGATTAAGTCCAGTTATGTGTGAGAGTGTTTGCATGTCAATTAGATTAAATACCCGTCATGGGTTCAGTGTTTTTAAGAGAGTAAGAGAGTTTTATGATTCAGAGTTTATGATTAATAGAAGAGCAGCAGCTCATTGTTCGTGTGTGAAATATATTGGCGTTATTTGTGTGTGTGAATCCTCTGTCTCTCCAACAAACTGAATATCTCCTAGCTTGTCAAAATTATATTTTGAAAACTGAACATGTCCTATCTTGTCTTGTCCCCGTATATATGACTACAATGGAGAAAAAATGTGAATTCATCGTTCATGGAAAAAAGGACATCTCACGGCCACGGAGATAATATCGAACAAATAATTGATAAATCCAAAATACGCTTAAAAGTCTGATCTCGACCCATCCGATATCAATGGGTAAGATACCTCGATGGGATACAAAGGCCAACAAACAAAAAATTACAATAGCAAGATTAGATTTTAACCATATACCCGTCTTTCGGCATCCACACCATTTTTCACTAGATTCGATACAAAGGCCAACAAACAACAAATTACAATAGCAAGATTATATTTTAACCATATACCCATATTTGAGCATCCACACCATTTTTCACTAGATTTATCCAAAACTTGAGAGGGTTTAACAAAAATTTAGATGGCTCTATTAACATATAAAGAAAAATAAATAAACATAAATAAAAGATCAGAGACAAAATTTGGAAAAGAATGCCTAAATCCTCAATGTATATTATCTCACACACACCAATAATGATAATGATACAAAATATAAATACATCAAGAGTATGTCTCAAGATAGTGCGTCTATCTTAGACACAATCACTTTGGTTGAGTGAATATCTCAACCACACACTAATCTAGGAGCCCAACTAGTTGGAGAGAATGTCTCAACCAACTAGACCTAATAAAACTCCCAAGTTTGAGGAAGTGACTCATTCAAGAATAGACAAGTTCGTAATAATTGAGTAGAATATGCATATTTAAATCTATGTTCAACATATTGATATTCTATCAAAATAAAATGTTGAACATGTTTGTGCATCAACTTCTTCAACACCAACAACATAGGTTGATCCTTTTGAGAAACTCATCTAAATAATGTCATCTTTGAGTATAAAATATCAAGAAAATACTCATAATGAAGAATTCATAAATAAATAATATCAGAGAGGAAATAGTTGATATAAATGCAACGATCCACACAAACCAGGACTTGAAAATGAAATTACATAAGGAATTGGATTGGTTGAAAAATCAGCTAGTAGGAACATACTCTTTTGTTGAAGCAAGACAAATTATTTGGGTAGAGATAGTGATAAGCGTTTAAAAAATGTGCATGGGATAAATCACCATCAATGGACATGAATGAGATTTGGTCTACAACACTAAGTAGGCCATTGATATAATTTAGGTAGAGTTAAGAGATAAGCCTAAAATTTCCACCAAAATAGTAAATTTCCTCAACTCTAGGAATCAAGAACTCTAGGAGTGGAAGAGAGAACATATGTCATAATGGAGGTCGATAAAGTTTCAACTAAAAGAAACTTTGTATAGTAAGGATTGGATAAATACAGGCTAGTAGAAAAGGAGGTAAATCTATTTAATTCAATATTTAAAGTTTTAAAGCAAATGGATATGCCCTCTTATTGGGATTAGAGTGGCAGGTTGATGTCTAAGGATGCTTATAGAGAAGCGCCAGGTTGATGTATAAGGATGCATACAGAGAAGCATTTTTAAGAATTAGAGCAAATGCAAGAAAGTTTTTAGACATGAGGGAAAGGTTGAATGGGCCAACCATGTTGGAAACATTAATGGATGAATTTTACATTCACTACCAAGTTAAAATGCCATTTTCAACTACTCCAACATATTATGACTGAATATTTGTAAACTATTTTTAGTTTTATTAGTTTGTTCCTTGAAAGTTGCTTTTGTAACAAAAATATGTATGTACTACTTTTATATAAAAAATTAAGAGGAACTCAAATAAAGGATTAAGAGAGAAATTGTACTATTGTATCTTAGGACAATATTACTACAATTTTTAATGAAAAAATTCTTCTTTTAACTATTGGTAGTGTGTAAACTTATGTGATAGTTTTTCTTTTGTAAGTTTTACATTTAGTTTTCATCTTTGCAATTATTTGAAGTTGCATAAGATATATTTAAGAGGCTAAATTGAAAATCAATTTCCCTATCTTATAGCGACTTTATATTATACATAAAATTGTTATGATAGAACATGTTTGCTTTTATCATATTTCTCATTGCTTTTATCATACTTCTCATGAATGATTAGGTTATTGCCCAATATTTCATATAATTTAGGATTTTATTATAGAAACATTAGAATATTGTTCCTACGCATTTTCCATAGTGATAGATCTCAAAGTATTTAATGAATGCTATACTATTTGTTATGCTCTTTCCTTTACTCTTCTATAACCACAATCAACCCAATTAGTTATGTGCCTTAGTTGGAAGCTAGGCTCTTGATTAGATATATGAAAAATAGTGTGGTACATTCCATAAGACATGAGTTGAATTCAATTAGAACATTTCTTTATATATATATATATATATATATATATATATATATATATATATATATATTACTAGTGCCTTGGCATAGTTTTCTAACAAAAAAAAATAAAAATCTCATGGATACAATAATAAGAAAAGCCCTTCACATTTCCCAAAAGATGGCTTTGGTACTCTCTAATTAAAGTCAAACCAAAATCCTTGAACACATGAGATCAAAGGTCTTCACATTTCCCAAGTGATGGCTTTGTAAAAGCCATTGGTTTTAATTAAAAATCAATAACTTTAATCACATTACATCAAATTCATCTCCTCCAAAAATGTGAAGGCCAAAGCCATTAATTTTTATGAACAACTTAGATTGAATATATATATATATATATATAATTTACTTGTTAGATTTTTTGAAACTTTTCTCCCTATATTTTTTATTAGAAATTACTCATAATCTAGCAATATTTTTTTAAAATTACAAATATGAATAGTGAATTCTCATTGGGAGTTCCTAAAAGAAAAAGTTTTTCAAAATACATTCAGTCAAAAATACATTTCAAATAACCAATGAGCCAAAAATGGTTTAAATCAGCCAAAGTCTAGAAAACATTTAATAATTAGACAATACCTATATTCAAAATTTAAGCTACAAGTTAATTAGTTTTAAAATTGAATAAACACCATTATAAAAATGCTGATTTTTAACTTTGTAATACATTAAGATTAAATAAAATAAAAACTGGTAAATACCGGTAAAATTTAACCCATAATTCCCTCCATCAGTCCCCTGTGAAACCCTCACGCCAGCCTGGACTAAATAGCCAGAAACCGGCCACCTCTGGATGTTCCAGCATGATAATATTATTAATAGTATGTACGTAATTAAGTCATCGGTAATTAAGTCTGTTATTAATATGCAAGGATGGTATTTTAGACTAAGAAAAACGAGGAACAGTGATGGGTACGGGTATAATAATCCACAAGAGTGAGTTTGGGCCATGTGAATGTTGCTGTGCTTCAGCCAATCGCCCACACTTTAGACCTGACTGCATTAACTTATTTTTCACTTTACGATGTAAACGAGATTTTGTGGTTTGATCGTCGTAATCCTACCATGGGTAGGAAAACGGCCACGAGCAATAACCACATGGTTACACTGCAGGATTACGTGTGTCAGTATGCTTAGAACCAATAATGCAACTTCGGATTTAACAGTGCACATTCTCTGTGTGTATAACATTTAATGCTCTGTGAAATCAATAAATTACTTTGGATCCAATAACAGATGACACATAGCATTGTTCACTGAGGCTACAATTTTGGGCTGAAGGCTCACTTCTAGTTGTAATTTATTGAAGATTTAAAAAAAAAAAATCTTATTGTGAGGTGTTTAAATTGATTTTTGGATGACAGAAGTAGATTTAAGATATTAATAGCCTTAGAATATCCACAATTTTAGAAGTTTAATAACTATAACTAAGATTTTCAAAATTTCTATTATTTTCTGGGTTAAATTTGTAGCTGGTTTAGACCAACGGACTAACAGACACCCGGCAATACATCCATCATTATAACATTTAATTAGCTGCTTTTCACGTACCGATATAATTCTTCTGTGTTGGAATTTAACATCAAATTTATTGAAATTACAGATTGTATTCAAGAAAATCAAAACCTTCAATTATTTCATACAATTCCATCATCCAAAAAAAATTAACCAAACTTTAGTAAAACGTCTCTTATTTCATTTGTCAAAGTAGAAAATGACTACAGCATTGTTGAACTTTTTATTGGAATCTCATAACAACGACCTTACATCGGACTTTTATCGTTTTCTCATGACAGTGAACTTACATCTCAATTATTTTGAAGGCAGGGCCATTTAATATTGTTGCTTCCCTCGTCACTAAGCTCTCTGAAGGACTTTGAGATCAGTATAAACCACTTGGGAGGAATTTCTGCAGCTTTCAGTATACAAACACGGTATAGCTGATATTTCAAGCTGCAGGCTCCGGTGAGAAGTGTAACATGGGTAGAGCTCCATGCTGTGAAAAAAGGGGGTTAAAGAAGGGCCCATGGAGTCCTGAAGAGGACAGAATTCTCCTCAGTTACATTGACAAGAATGGGCATGGGAATTGGCGTGCTCTCCCGGAGCTTGCTGGTCTGTAATATATATTTATATTATATATATACTCACTGCACACACTTTATGCTGCTCTGTAATTTATATTTATATATGCACTGCACACACTTTATGCTGCTCTGTAATTTATATTTATATATGCACTGCACACGCTTTATTTGACCTATACATGCATATTAAATACAGTTTTTATGTAAATATTCTTTTTTTTTTTAAAATGGGTATAGAATGAAATATCTGAAACTTCTGTGCTTTGTTATCTTTGTGGGTTCAATATAAGAAACCTGCCATGACAGTTCGGCTTATAGGTCTATCCTATACCGCATTGTATAGAGATAAAATCCACTTAAATAAATAATTTATTTACAAATGACAAATTTTAATTTTGTGATATTTTAAGATGGTTTAGGTTTAAAATTCTAGAGATAGAGTAGAGTATGTATGTTTTTTTTAGAAATTCATATAACAATTTAATGTCTAACTCAGCCCTAATCTAAAAATTAAATTATATATATATATATATATATATATATATATATATATATATAAACTCTTGAGAAATGTATATATACATATATAAAACCATGTATTTTTCTCACTTTTTTTCATTTATTCTTTATTTTAATAGAGAAAGTGAAAGTATATTTATATATTAGATATATGTTATAATATCTACTTGTGAATAGGTAAAATCTGTTTGTAAATGTATATATGTAGGACTTCTGCGTTGTGGCAAGAGCTGCCGACTGCGTTGGACAAATTATCTGAGACCTGATATCAAGCGAGGTTCCTTTACACGAGAAGAAGAGTGGACTATTATTCAGTTGCAGGCAACTGTAGGAAACAGGTGATCAAAGATACAAAAAGATGAATATTCCATAATCTTAAAAATCTAATCAATTAAATTTTTTCTAAGAAGATGTAGATGACTTTTGTAAGTATCTGAAGTTCTTCTAAGACTTGAAAATTTTGAAATAGTTTTAAACTTTAACCTAATTCATCACCAAAAATATTTCTGTGAAATTCTACATCTTGCAACATTTTTTTATAATTTATTTATTTTGATTACGTTTGCAGATGGTCTCTGATAGCCACACAGCTCCCGCGGAGAACAGATAACGAAATCAAGAATTTTTGGAATACCAAATTGAAGAAGCGTTTGTTCAGGATGGGACTCGAACCCTCAACTTATGTACCCAAACCCTACGAGGCCTTGGCCCTCATGAGGCACAAGGCAGAGTGGGAAAATGCAAGACTTGAAGCAGAAGCTCGGAACTTGAGAGAATCGCATGTCATGTCCTCTGGTTCTGCCGCTGGTTACCACACCAATTATAACAGTACAGTGGAAATGTTCACAAACCCTAACGGTAATCCACCCGCTGATTATTTCTTAAAGATGTGGAATTCGGAAACTGGTAAGGCTTTCAGGAATAAAAATAATTATCCCAATGGACGAATCGATTCGGTTTTATCATATGAAAATCCTCCGAGTTTGGTTTCTTCTCTGTGCTGTGTTTCTACCCAACATAGTTGTGATCAATCTTTGAACCCGAAGGATGAAGATAAGGACAATGGCTCCCAACAGTGCAATTCTGCATCATTTGAATGGATTTGGGACAGCAATGTGAAAACCCCTGAAGAGCTTTCATGTTTTGCTGAAATGACTCTGTGCGGTACAGAAGATAAGGCCGCCAAGGAATTAGGCCCTGCACACATGGTACATTACACAGGATTTCCGGAGCTTCTTTTGGATTTCCCTGATGATAATCACGACAATAACACCACCAATACCATTCAGTCAAAATTGAGTACAGGTTTTCAGCAGCAGTCTGCTTGGCCCTTGCCCGAATTCCATGACGAGGATCAATACTGGAGCAATATGTCGTTTACTGCTCGTGCATCTGCGAATACTTAAGTTTTCACTCCTGTTATTCGTCATTCCCATTTAGGTCTGTTGCTATATCGTGGGCTCTCATCGTCGTCAACTTTATAATAACGAGGCTTACACAATTCAATCCACTAGATATAAGGTAGATGCATAAATATGATGTATTATTTTTCTAGATAATGTTTTTCTTGTGCCCTATTGTAATGTGGTTGAAAGGTGACATATACAGTATTAAAAGTTTTTTTTGTTTGTTTTTGGGCTAGTGTCTCTACAAGTAGAGTATGGGGGAGATGGGTCTAGGAATATATAGAAAAATAAAATTAAAATTCTATATAAATGTAATGTATAATATAAAAGGTATGGGACATCTATGAAATTGGTTTGTCTTCATTGTTTCTTTAATAAGTTATATATATAATATTATTGGATACTAATCATTAATATTAATTATTATTATTTCAATGTATTAATAATAATAATTTTGATTATGAGTATTATTATATTAAATCTTATATATATTATTGATTATAGAGAGTGATAATTCTTAATCGTATGGATGGAGAAAGAGAGATAGTGACAGAGATGGAGAGAGAGAGGTGGGGTAAAGGGAAGAGAGGAAGGAAGAGAGAGAGTAGGGGAGGGAGAGAGAGAGGAGGAAAGAACAAATACATAGAAAGCTAGAGGCGTAGAGAGGGGAGGGGAGAAGAGAGAGAGAGAGGTAGAGAAAGGAAAGAGAGAGAGAGAGGGAGACATAGATCAGATGGAGGGGGGAGAAAGTGGGAGAGAGAGAAGGCAAGAGGGAGGGAGACAATGACAAATTTAGAGTGGAGAGAGAGAAAGAGAGAGAGAGAGAGAGAGATATGGGGGGAGAGATAGAGGGAGGTGGGAGAGAAAGGGAGAGATAGTAAGGAAGAGAGAGAGGAGGAAAGAGAGAGGGAGAGGGAAGAAGAAAGACACAGAGAGAGAGAGAGAGAGAGAGAGAGAGAGAGAGAGAGAGAGAGTGACAAGGAAGAGATGGAGAGAAAGAGAGGGAGAGAAGAAAGTTGGAGGGAAAAGAGAGAGAAGAAGAAGGAGAGGGAGAGGGGAAAAAGGGGGAAGAGAGAAAGATAGAAGGGAAAGAGAGAGAGGGAGGGGAAGAGGGAGGGAAAGATAGATAGATATGAAGAGAGAGTGTGTATATTTGGGGGGTGAGATACATAGATAAAGAAGAAGAGAAATAGAGAGATAGAGAGATAGAGATATAGATCAAGGGGCTGGGGGGTGGAGATGGAAGAAGAGAGGGAGGGAGGCAGGAAGAGAGAGATCGATAGATATGGAGAGAGAGCGTGTGTTTTTTTTTTGGGGGAGGGGGGGGGAGATAGAGAGACAAAAAAGAAGGGATTGAGGGAGAGAGAGATAAGATATAGATGGTGGGGGGAGATATACAAAGGGAGGGAGATGTGGAGAGAGATAGAGAGGGAGAGGAAGAGAGAGGAGAGAGAGAGAGGGAGATAGGCACAAAGATGGAGGGGGGGAGGGCGGTGAGAGAGGGAAGGGTAAATAGACATACAAAGTTAAATAAAATGTTATATATTATAATATAATATTGAACATTATTAACCATAGAGAAAGAGGAAATAAGGATTTCACAAAAAAGTAAAAGAAGTAGGGTTTAGAAAGTCATGAATATTTTGGTTTTTCACTTAATAGATGCATTTATTTCAATGTAGATGTTGATTCTTAATCCTATTTGTTCGATTGCACTGGATGTATTGATTTTAGTGTATTTGTTGATTTCTAACTCTATTTGATTGCTTACATTAGATGCATTGACTTCATTATAGATGTTGATTTCTAATTCTATTTGATTGCTTGCACTAGATGCATTGATTTCAGCGTAGATGTTGTTTTCCAACCTATTTGATCGCTTGCACTTGATGCATTGATTTCAGTGTAGATGCTGATTTCCTATATAATGTTGCTAGATGTATGATGTACATTAATTTCAAAGTAATTAGAATAATAATGTGCATTGATTCTAGTGTAAGCAGAAAAAAATATTGACAATGTGCATTGATTTTTGTGTTATAGTAATTCAACCATAAACAAAATATTTGAATTTTCATCTTAAATGAAAAGTTCACTTACCTAATGTTTGCTTCTTGAATCTACAAACTATTCACAATTGAATACATTATTAGTATTCTCATTTTCCATCATTTAACATTGTTAGTCTCTTTTCATTGAAATGAGGTAATAAAAAACAACTACCATTAAAACATACTTGGGGTTTAACACTCCATAAATAATAATGATTGAATTTGGAGAAAGCTACTATTAATATTAGAGAGCATGAGAGAAGAGGTATAACATTTACTATAATATCTCAAGTTAAATATTTTAATGGTCTACGATTTCAACTGCCCTTTTCATATGATCAATATGAAAAGATGGAAAAACTAACATGTGTGATAATAAGAACATTAGAAGATAATAATTTGAGATTGATCACAATGAAGTCTATTTGTAATTGAGTACATTCTTATTATTCACATTTTCTATCATTCAAGTTTTCAACATGGTTACATTGTCCTTTTGCATTCAAATTTTGTATTTCATCATTTTTTTTTGTTCAGGTTATTAAAAATCTCTATCATATCAAAAAATTGAGGTAGCTGAATAAATTAAAAATTAAAATGAATAAGTTAATATTAGAGATATTTAGCATATTTAAAATGATCAAAATAATTAGATTTTCAACAAATTTTGTGACCTTGCATGATTGAAAACAACCTATATCCATCTAAACTCTAAATCTATCAAGCATCGAGAGGGATCAAATCTCTCAAGGCACAAACCTTTTTTTCTAGTGAAAAACTTGAGGAATGGTTTGAACCTCAAGATATTTGATCCTTCTCATCTCTTGATAGATCCAAAGTTATGATGGAACTAGGTTGGTTACTGATTAGAGAGGAAAACTATGGAAAAAGTCATGGGTTAAGAATACCATGGAAAAACCATGGGTTGCCAAAACTGAGAGTTTGCTAATGTTTACATCAGATGACAACATGTCCTCCATATTAGGATAAAGAGAGCCTATAGGCACAATTAAAAATTTATTTCCACCACAAAATATTATTTTATTATCTACGGTAGAAAAATGATTCCTCTATGTTGTTTATCCCAAGGGTCTTAATTTATGATTCCATTGTCATTTTCAAGTGTATTCGATAGTAGATGAAGCCACTCCTCTTCGAAATATTATCTGTTCCTAATTCTAATGATTTGAAATATTTTCCATTACTAAAGTTTAAAAATATGAGATAATCGAGAAGATACCAATTTCAGTGAAAATTGAAAAAATAGAAACTAATTAATGTAGAGAAATGAGTGTGGTGGTCCACCTAAATATTCACCATTGAAGAATTAGACACGTATATGAGAATATGTGGCCTATGCCAACATCCATGTCAATCTAGGCTATGTGAAGGTTGTTGTAGCGTTCAAAAGTGTTGCATATAATATTGTCAATAATGAAAACAAGTGTCATTGATGTTAAATGGGATGCCTAAGGAAGTAGTAATATCATTCATGAATCAAAGGTAGTATGATAGCTAGATATTTTGCATGTCCTCATTAAGAGAAGTCAAATAATTTTGAATTTTATTGAGTTTTTTTTTGAAGTTATGATGTCCTAATGAATATATGGATAATATGGTCTGATAGTCCTCTCTTAGACCTTTCCAATAGTATATCACACTTTTAAAGATCCTCTGGGATGAGAAGTTAATGCCATTTGAAGATTAGCATTAGTGAAGTGCCTAAACTATGGGGAAAAATGCACAATCACTAAATGTGTTAAAAAATGTGCATTTTCTAGAAAGATATATGGGTCAATAATCTAATTTATGATAGATAGTGACCTAACTTGCATGAAATTTAACAACATTAAAATTTGAGCAGGTTTCCTCAGATCATATGGATTTGACAACCAAATGCGAAATTAAATGACAATTGACTTATCAACTTGTTTGAAGTTTAAAGAGGGTTGCTCGCCCATCTTGCTATGACACATGGAATGTTATGATTGGCTAAAGATGATGACATGCTAGATGACAATGATGACATGGACCCTTCAGTCAAATGACACATGGTCTCTCCTGCACAATGAGCACTAACATGGTATTCCTACCATGTGGAAAATTTCAGTTGGTCAGACGTGAAAATAGAGATGATGTCGAGATGACATATCATTTCATGTTATTAGGATGAAATTAGCAAGGTGATGTGGTGCCACCTTGGACCCCCACATAGTAGGAGCATATGACATATTTTGACAAGTGAAAAGGATGGAAATGGGTGACATGTAGCACCTCTAACAAGTTTCCATATGGCATGATGAAATCATATTGACATCATCATGCAGACAACCATGGACCCCCAAGGCATAGCCATATTGGAAAAGAGCCAGGCTTCAATATCTTTGGGTCTCATAATTGGTCATATCGTTGGCTCAGAATGGTCATATGATTTAATTTACAAAATTTCTAACATGTTTTATGGCCCATGATTGACCCCTATAAGCACTCAGACCACTGAATAAGCATATATATATATGCCCATAGGGATCAAATACTGAAAAATAAACACTTGTGGTGAATAAAAAGATCTATGGATGGGGATAATGACTGAATAGTTATAAGTTTGATCAAATGGGTTCATTGGCTAAGGTTTCTTATGAATAGTTACATTTCTTTGAGACCTGGATCGCGTTGTTTGAAAAAGGGAGTCACAATACCGTGAATGAGAAATGAACACTCGAGAATAAAACGAAATAGGAAAGTCCATGTATTGGCCATACATATAGGAGATGAATAATAGAGGTGGAGTTCCATTATTTATTGTATAGGTCAAAAATATTGGCTATACACAATGACTGATTGGGCATAAAATAACACCATGTGGAGGTTGGATGAATCCTAAAAACATGTCATATCATGGGAGTTTATTGATGATTGCTCACGATAATCACATGTCAGACTAGTTTATGAAAACATTCTTTTATACATGGTAAGCCTGGTTTGGTGGAGATTGTTTCTATCTGCATATTAGGTCATCACATAAGTAATGTGGTTCTTGGCCGAGGAATAGTCGAGATGTGGAGAATGGATGAACAAGTTGGCTTCATATTCAATTGGAAAATTAACACATATGTTTGAGCTAGCTTCATATTGGATGGGCATATTAACACATAGGTTTGAGTTGGATTCATATTGGATAGCCAAATTGACACATTGGATTTTGAGACTTTAGAATAGGACAATGTTCATATTTCGGCCTTTTGGTGTGCTAAAAATAGTGAACTTGTGAAAGGCATCTTTACCTTTGATATATATTAAATTGGTTATGTCACATGATATGTAACATGAAGTCAAAAGGATCAAATCAAGACATGTGTATAATACATGATATGCATTGCGGTTTTGTATAGTTAATTTACGAACAAAGTGATCATAGGGTCAAATCCCATAGAGGTCGTTGTCTTTACATTTCAACAAGGAATGAAATATAAAAAAAAATATAATGGTATTATATGGTAAGAAACAATTGTGTAGGCCAACCGGTCATGGAATTACATTATATAAACAAGAGCATATGTTCTATCTCTCACAATTATGAGGTCAAGAGTTTTATTTTTATTTGTTCTCGCCCACCATTTTGTATTATGTTGAATGATTAATAGAATGGATGAGTACTTTTTGTTTCAATGGTGAAAATTTTTGAAGGCATGAAGGGAATTCATGATATATGTTTCATGTTTAATATCATTTTTATGTGTTTTGGAGGCTTATTAACATGTTTTAGTTAGTGTTTTGAATATGGATAGAATAAGTTCTTAGAAGAGTTTCATTTGGTCTTCATGTTCCTAATTAGGTCTTCTATGATGTTGATGTTATACCTTGGGCATGGAGAGGATCTACATTTAGTAGTAGATGCTTCAGATGGTTGTGTAGGTCTTAAATGATGACTAACATTTTCTAGAGTTGCATAATGATGGAATAGATGTTGCATAGGAGTTTCATGGCTCAGATGTTTAGTTTGGTTGTTGGTTTGCATCCTAGTAAACCTAGTTTGACTTGGGATGATGATGGAATTGTTGCAGTGACTTAGTGAAGTGTTGCAAGGGTGTCAAAGATTTCCAAAGGTCTTATAGAGGCTAGTCAAGCTCTGGAATAAGTTTAGGCAAGTTCTGAGCTAAGGAACCATGTTTTTTTAGTCTCCCCTTCCATAGCCGCATGGAAGGAAGGTCAAGGGAGTGGTTTTAGGCTCTAGGTTCAAGGAGAGTAGCCTATGGGAGTGACTATAGCCCCAAGATGCTATTTTTTCATGGATGAAAGTGCCAAGGGAGCGACTATTATGTTTTCATGAATTTTTCTTTGCATTCCTCGTGTTGCTCAATTAATTTTGGTGTTGTGGCGATGTTATTGAGCGGATTTTTTAGCATATGGTCGCAAAAAGTTTGTGGTCCCTCTAGAAGTTTATTAAGTTTGAATATATAAAATGATTAGTGGAGTTAGTGATTGATTTGGTCAATATGACTTAACCAAATATCAAGCGTGTGAAAGGAGTTGTTGAGTCTTTCATAAACTATAACATTTACTATGATGCTCAACATAGGAAAATGATAAATAGAATAAGGTTGTGAGTCTATTTGGTTGGCTTTATGGAGAGTGTGTGAGTATGTTATTGTAAGAGAATTGTTAGTGAGTAGAGTATGCCTCAACTACTCACATATTTTATGCAGAGATATATCAAATATTTGTGAGTAGAAATCAATGATAGAGTTGGGAAGAAGTTTCAGAATTTGTGAGTTGGTTGTGGCAGAAATTTGGCAACCTTGAGATGTGTTTGAGTATTATTTTTGGTGTGTGTAGAAGTGAAGAAATTCCCTCAAGTTCAACTTTGTGATTCAGTTTTAGGAGAAGAATGTTAGAGATGTTGGGTTTCTCATGCTGAGAAAATTGATAACCCAATCTGAAAATATATGAAACGTGGTTGCATGGAGGAAGTGAAGGCGTGGAGGATTTGGTATAGAAAATGATTCGAGTGATTCATAGTAGGAAGACTTTTCTCCATCCAACAGGAGTTGGAAAGTCCAATGGTGGTTGGGCAAGGATCTTTGGTCATGGAAGATTCCAGTGGATGGTAGTCCATAGATCCGCGAGAGAAATAGATTTCCGTATCCATAAATGGTAGCATACTATAGAGAAAGCCAATACTTATAGCTTGTGGTTGTAAAATAATCCATGTAAAATTGTTCAGCATATTAACAGAATATTTGAGAAGCGCAACAACATCAGGGTGGTTTTCTCCCAAAAGGGTTTCCACCAGAAATACCTGTGTCCTTAACATATAAAGAACTCATTCGTTGCAGATGTTTATGTTGATAATATATGTTGTCAATATGGTTTGAAATGCACTTTTCATGTATTATACATTGTGGGTTTATGATTTTATTAATGTGTTGGTCCAATGGAGATTAGTACGATGATGGTGCATCATGTTCATTTATATGATGGATGTTTTTCATATTGTTGTTTCTGCTATATATGGTGATGTTGATGATTTCCATGATGGTAGACGATGTTTATTTATGATCCGATGTTACTGTTTTCATTACATCATTATATGCTTATTTGCTGCTAACATTTATTGAGTACCTTGTAGAAACTCATGCTCCATATGATGATTATTGTTGCTGCTATGTACAATTATGGAGAGTTGATACGTCGGGTTGATTGATGTGCTATATTTTTTATTTATGTTGTTGTTGATATATGCTATTGATGGGGTACTGTGTATTATTATGTGTTGATGGTTAATACTATTGAATATCTTCATTTATGGCTAGTGATTTGGAGAGATTTTCACATGTCTTCATATGATATGCATTGATATTATATTGTTTTTATTCATGGAGGTGATTCATGTTGTTTTCCATTGTAGTGAGTGTATATGTCAGCCATGCATACTGATGCTTTATCTTTTAGTGTAATTTTATTGATATGTATACCTCATTGACGAGCCCTGTATTATACTCATGAGATCATGGATTCTTATTGTAAATCATTTGGTATTGGTCATAGAGTCATGAGCCATAATTGGTATATGTTGTATAATGAGTTAGGAGAGTTGGTTTGACTATGTATTGGTTGTTAGTAGTGTTGATACAACCATGGATTAAGAAAGAGTCATGTGAGTCCTGTTTCACCCATATATAGGCTTATTGATGTAATTGTACAACCATGTATTATCATTCTTGTATCCATGTAAGAAGCCTATGAGGCTGTGTAGTTTATTGCATATATTTTTTTCATAGTCTTTGGTCTATTTGGAGTAGCCTCTTGCATATGGAAAGGGGGCACTGATAGCCATGTACATTAGTTTACATTCAACCATGGAGATATTTGTATTTAGTGGAGTATGGTTGGTCATACTGTTGTGAATTGTCATCATAATTTTCTCCTACTATGTTCGCTACAGAGAGTTTTTGCATTGCTACTGGAAATATATGTGTTTCCTGCTACTCGAGAGTACATTTTGGAGAGGATGTGTGGAGTTTTTTTGGCGTTGGTTGGATATTTTTTGTTGCTATTATGGAGTTGATCTGTGTTGGTGCTTCTAGTAGATCATATTATGTTGTTGCTTCTATTTATTGGTGATTTGATCTATTTTTGTCATTATGACATGGATTATGTTTCTATTTCTTCAGGGGAGAGAGCATGTGTTTCAATTTTTGTTGTTTCTGAGTGAGAATTTATTGTTGCTTCTCACAGGATATGCATTTTTCTGTTATAGTGTGTTGATTATTCGACATAGATTGTGTCTAGGGGGAGTTTAGTGCACGTATTTTCCAAGGGGAGTCTTGTTGTTTTGAAATCCATTGTTCATCTCCTGCATATGATATTGAGTGGAGTATGTTTTTTTTAATGGATCCCCTTGCATGTAGAGGAGTATATAACATTTGTCCTTGACATGTTTATCCCTTTTCCAATGTTGTAAAAGGGGGATAATTTAAGGATTTTTGAACAGATGATTGTTTCAGCCTGAGGACTGACATAAATGACAAAGGGGGATATTGTTGGCATTGATGTGTGGTTGATTGTCATTGATGTCAACTTGGATTCTTAGGTTGGAGGCATGTTTGATATGCATGTTTATTAATGGATGCTACAGAGTTTAGAGTTGAGGAGCCTTGATGTTTAGGTCTCCTTGGTCTCCATGTTCTTGATTAGGTCTTCCATGATTATGATGTTATACCTTGGTATTGGAGAGGATCTACATGTGGCAACAAATACTTCATATTGTTGTGCAGGTCTTGAAGGATGTCTGACAGGTTTTGGAGCTACATAGTGATGGTGGAGATGTTGCAGAGGAGTTTGATGGCCTAGATGTTTATTTTGGTTGTTGGTTGGCATCATAGTCAACCTAGTTTGACTTCAGACGATGATGCAGTTGTTCCAATGAAATGGTGAAGTGTTGCAGAGGTATGAGAGAATTCTATATGTACTACAAAGGTTGGTAAATATATAGAAGAAGTTTAGGAAAGTTATGAGTTGAGGAAGCATGTTTTTTAGTCTCCCCTACCATAGTCACATGGAAGGAAGGTCAAGGGAACAGTTTTAGGCTCCAGTTGCATGGAAAATAGCCTATGGGAGCGACTATAGCGATAAATTTGGATGGATGACAATGCTAAGGGAGTGACTATCATGTTTTCACAAGTTTTTCTATGCATTATTCTCAACTAATTTTGGTGTTGTGGTGATGTTAATGATCGAAATTTTTTGGCATATGGTTGGAAAACGTTTCTGGGGCCTCTAGAAGCTTATGAATAGATCAAAGAACTAGTGTAGTTAGTGATTTATTTGGTCAATATTCCTTCCTCAACCTTATATGAAGCGTGTGAAAGGAGTTGTTCACTCTTCCATAACCTGTAGCATTTACTATGACACTCAAAAAAAAAAATGATAAATAGAAGAAGGTTGTTAGTCTATTTCGTTGGTTTCTTGGAGAGTGTGTTAGTGTGCTATTGTGAGAGAATTATGAGTGAGTAGAGTATGCAACAACTGATCACATATTTTAAGCAGATATATATCATATATTTTTTAGGAGAAATCAAAGATCGACTTGGGAAGAAGTTTCAGAATTTGTGAGTTAGTTTTGGTAGAAATTTGGTAGGTTTGAGATGTGTTTATTTTGGTGTGTGTATAAATGAAGAAATTCCCTTCTCAGGTCATATTTGAGATTCAGTTTTATGAGTAGAATGCTAGAGTTGTTGGGTTTATCATGTGAAGTGAATAGAGAACCCAATCTGAAAATATATGAAACGTGGTTCGCATGGAGGAAGTGAAAGAATGGAGGCTTCAATATAGATAGTGATTTGGACAATTCATAGTAGGAAGATTTTTATCCATCCAATAGGAGTTGGATAGTCTAATGGTGGTTAGGTGAGGATCGTTGGTCGTGGGAGCTTCCAGTAGATGGTAGTCTATAGATCCACAAGAGAATTTTTTTTTTCAAATTGATAGATTCCAGCATACTGTAGAGGAAGCCAATTCTTCTGGCTTATGGTTTTTGAAAATGGAAACAAGAAATCTTGAAAATGGCACGAAGAAAGATTCTAATTTAATTTTCCATTGAATTAAATTATAAGAAAATTGTAATTACACATCATATGACAACTTGTATGAGTAAACTAAGATAGTTTTACTTAGTTGGTTTAGTTAATTTGAGGTGAGGGTCTAACTTGAGTCATGTAGAGTGGTTCCTACTTATTAGGAGCCATAGTTGAGTTTATTTTGAATTGTAATTAATTAATTCAACTTATATGAGTTAACGTGAGTTAAAATAGTTCCAATTGTTGGAGGAACTAGTGGGAGGTATAGTAGTGGGTTGTATAATCTGTGTTCAATCAGTTAATTGATAAATAAGCCATAAATAACTCATTTTTGTGTGAACTGAGAGTTACCTAGTTAAGATTGGAGTTTAAGGGTAGTGTACTATCATTTGTATAATTATCTGGGTTGTACAGATGGTGCAAGAAGTCATAGGAAGAGCCTAAAGGAACTGTGCAATCCAATGGAGGAAAATTCATATTAACTAGGGGCCTAATTCCTCATTGAACAAAGCAAAGAAGTAGGAGCTTGGAAGGATAGGAAATTCGATAAGTGATGGACAAAGTCATTTTAGGAAGCAGTGGTACAGATAGAGATATTGTAGAGGTTTCTCAGGCTTGAGAAAAGAATTGAAATATTCTCATATTTTTCAACTAATGGAATATATAGATAGCGAGGTTTTTAGCTATTCCCCCCCCAATAAATCATTATGTAATGTGTTTATTGACTTATTTCTCTTGTATTCCTTGTGATTTCGTGATCTTTTAAATTGGTTTCCACAATCGGTAGAGTAGATTCAACTCTATTGTTTTGGAAAATTACAATTAGCAGTGTTAATCTAAATTGTATTAGAGATGAAATCACTATAGAAGAGAATAATTTGACATTATCCTTGTAGGCTTTCTCTAGGACTGAGAAGATGACTTCCACCGTACTCGGGCTCAAGTATGCTCTGGAAGGAACCACAAATTTTGTGGCATGGAAGATTAGTATGGAGGCAATATTAGATGACCATGGGCTACTATATTACATTAAGACAAATGTAATAATACCCCCAACATCTGATGTTTGGGATCTTTCTCAGTGGAAGAAGGATGTGACTAGTGTTGAGCCTCAAAATTGTGCTTTCCTTCACCTCATTTTACCTCATTTTCCCTTGTCCATTTCTATCTTAGACCCAATTGATCAATAAAAATAGTTAAAATTACTTCTAGAATGATTTACATGACTGACTTGTTAAATTTTGTGATTTTTGCCATTGTTAAGCATTTTGACCGGAACTAGCTGCAGAATGCAGACATTCTGTAGCTAACCGGCGATTCTGCAGCTGCCTTCATGTTTGAGTATGTTCCAGGTGGCCTCTTGAGAAAAACCGCATAAGAGCATGATCCACGTCATGTCTACATGGTTCGTTGCTCATCATGGAGGAAGAAATGAATTCTGGGTATGGTTTTGAACGTGGGGAACACATTTAGGAAGGAAGACTTCTATTAGGACTGTCTCAGTCCAGATGTCTTTTCTTCTTCACGTAGCCACTTCAAAGAATCCTAACGTGATTTGGATTAGGAAAGACAGTGTTCCTGAATTATTGTAATTATTGTTACGTGCATTTTCTTTATAAACTCTTGGGGAGACCGAGAGCTAGGTTAGAGATTTTATGTTAGATTTGCTGCTAGATTTTGTTTAAACTCTGTGATACATTCCTGAAAACGCAGAGTGTTATGTTCAAACTATTGCATCGTTAATGGAGCAGACAAAGTTATTTTGAAGGCGTGATTTAAATTGGAGTTGAATGCCGTCAAGTGGTAGAGGGCCCCTGCCTCTTGCACGGATTTATTTTGCGTAAATTAGATAATTTTTCCTAGCTGCCTTTACGTTTTGAATTTGAATTGGTAGTTGTTTTTTAGCTACTATAGTCGTATTCATTCTAGCTCTTCCACAAGAAGACACTCTTCCAACAGATTAAAATGATGAATGTTGAATGACTATAGTATTGTAGGATTAGGAGTTGAATTTATAGTTGTTTTAATTAGCTACTGTAGTTATATTCATTCTAGCTCTTCCACAAGAAGACACTCTCCCAACAGATTATAATGATGAATGATGAATAGCTATAGTACTGTAGGATTTAGTTGTAATTTTTGCTATTCACTATCACAGTTACACTTGTTCTAATCACTCTTCCACAAGAAGAAACTCTTCCAAGAAATTCTTAAGAAGTTCAAGACATGACCGTGATAATGAATGATTTAGTTGTGTGTTTATACTAAGTATCATCTCTGTTCTTGCTCTTAAACGCTTGCCCAAGACATCATAATGAAGAGTAGGGTATGGATGTGATAACTTAGTTTTTCATTTGCTTTCAGTCCATTTGCTTACAATTGCACTCAATTACACAGTCAGAATTGTTCTACCCCTTCCAAAAGAAGGAACTCTCCCAAAATATCACTAATGATGAACAAACAGATTGTGTAACTTCATAGAATAATGCATGTTAGTATAGTTAGAATGCTCCGGAGTTTCATTGCATTTAATTCATGTTCAGTTACTTTGTTTCAAGTTTGATGATGACTTATAGTTCAGCATTGTTCTAGATTAGTGGCATCTTAGGTTCATTCTTAGATTAACTCATTGCACTTGCACTTCATATTCAAATTGTCTTCCATTGCACAATAAATTACTTCAGTTGTTAGGATTAACAAGACAGTCTTCATTATTCACAAACTTCTTCTTGTTCTGAAATCCATAATTGATCTATAACCACATGAACAGAAGATAACATCACTATAAGGTCTGAAGTATTTATGCAATCTCCTCATCATTTTATAAACAGAGCTCTTCCTCAAAAGAACTACTTTGAAAAAGAAACCAATAACTCTTTGAGTAAAGGTTCTGTGATATTCAATTAAATTGTAGAATAGAACTAGGAATTAGTCATAGAATAGAAGAGCTTAGAAAAAAATGTTGCATCATGGTAAGATTAGTGTTTAACTATTTAGTTAGAGGATTTGCATATTTAGTGATAATTTCTCAAGTTTAGTTTGTGTCATTTGCCTAAAAAGTCATTATCAAGCTTTTGCTTTTATTTAGTCATAGTTCAGATTCTGCTTCAGTGTTTCCAATTGCATTTGCCATTCCATACATTAGGCTTAACTCTGTTTTGACCACCAATCCCTTTCCATTAGTTTTATAGGCATTTTCCTGCAAACATAAAACCACCAAAAGACCAAAAACATCATAAACACTACACACAACGCATTAGGAAACAAGCACCTAGGTACATATGGTACACTTCACTTCAGCAGTTTACAAATCCTGGTTGACAATTAAATGAGCTCAGTTTAGGAGACTAGATTGAGACCCAACAACTAGATCCAAGAGGATCATTGTATAGGGTGTGCGAGAACACATAGTCTTGAAACTACATGGAAAAGAGAATCCCTTTGCTATGTGAATACTCTCAATGAGATATTTGGTAATAATAATGAAGCCAAGAAACTTGAATTGATGAAGAAATTGAGAATTGAACATAAAGGGTATGAGGTAGTATTCATATATGGGAAGGCCTACCTCAAGCATCTTGCTTCAAGTCAAATAAAGAAATTTGGTGTCAAGATCAAGAGCCTCTACACATTAGAGGAAGATGGATGCACAAATTTGAGGAGCAAGGCATGGATTAGAGATGTTGTGGTTGAGAGGGAGCATAATTTAGCTCTCAAGAGGAAGCCTCATCTAGTTGGAAGTTAGGTTGACCAGGATTATGATTATAAAGAGGAGTAGTCAGAGACCTCCAGTAGGAGGAGAGTTCGAGCCAAGTGGGAAGAGGGAGAACATGTAGCCATACCTCCAGGTGTGAGGTGGGGCGATGTGAAGCAATAGTGCTAGAAGTGCATAATTAGGGTAGGGTCTATTGAGGTGTTATCCTCATGGATCAATACCTTGCTATAGGGGCCCACAATATTTAGTAGCAAGAGGCTTAATGTCAAATATATAATAAGGAGTGCAGAGCAGTATTGACAGCAGGAGGCTCAGTAACAGAGTCAAAATTAACACAATTTTCATAGTAGACAGTTGGAGACACAATTGATTCAATTTGTTTTTTTTGGGTGCTTTTCAGTTTCAAATGTTGCAGTAGAACAACACTAGTGAGGATTTTTGCATGCCAAACATTCCAAAGGTACTGGATCGGGATAGAGTTGAATCATTTTCTTGTTGAGATGTATTTTTCAAAATGGAAACAAGAAATATTGAAAATGACACTTGTTGGGGTTCCCAAGTTTTGGCAAGGTTGGAAATACCAAAGTATGAGACAACATCAAACCACTTTTAGACCTCAGGATCTAGCCCTCCTAGGTCCAGAGAGGGATCTCTCTATATGAGCAAAGGTTTTATGTCTATGAGGCTCAAATGTTATGATTTTAGGCTAGTTATACGCACAAGGTTTGTTTGTTTGATTTGTTTGATTTGGTTGCTGGTTATCAGGAAAGAAGGGTTAAATGTAAGACCAAGATGAGAAAAGAGAGATAAGGCAGAGGTGAAGTACTCCAGAAAAGCATTCAAGACCATTGGGAATTGGAGTCAGGAAAGGATTTGCTTGCTACTCAATAGGCAGCCTTTCAATTAGGCTAGTCATCTGAAACATAGGATCTTCAAGATGATTATGTGGTGTGGAGAGTTAAAAGGGAGGAGATAACACAGATTTAGAGCACAAAGTTAAGGACCAGTTGGTCGTACAAGGATCCTAGTGGACAGGGCTAACTCTAATCCCCAGTGTTCCCAAATCTTCCAACTAAATCTATAACAAGAAGCATCTAAGAAATGAGTTCATTTAATTCATACATCAGAGAGCATGCAATAACATCCACTACACTAGTTAAACCAATTGAAATCATTTCTTAGATAACACATTTAGAAGAGAAACATAAATGGCAAGGAGAGCAGAAACATAGGGTACCTAACAAGGGTAAATCCTATGCCAATATTCTAATGCAAGCCAGTGGAAACGAAATGAAATGAATGTAAACAAAAAGATAGGAAAACATCACCGCTGCTTCAGATCAGGATCCAAATAAATGTGCTTGTCATATTAAATAGCAATACCAATCAAGTACAACATTGCCAATAGCTGAATGCTCAGTCTGTAAACATCTCCTTCAACCTATCTTACAATATTTACACAAAGACTATGTCTCAAAAGAAACTACTTGCAGTTCTCTGATAACTGATCAACAACCTTACAATGAGTTTCTTCATGAACTTTATAGCTGAAGGGAAACAGAGGCGGTAGGTGAAAGACTAAATGCAGTATTAAAACTCAAGAGATGAAGAAGGCCGCAACCCATTCTGTCTTAAACTCTGAGCATTCAATTCTTGTCGCTCTTGGATGGAAGAGTGATCTTCTTCAGGCCTCTATTTACTTCGGTCTGTCTCTTGATGTACTTTGGCGTCTGGTACTCTGCAGTGCTCCTGGTGACTTAAACAAAAGGTAAAATAACAATGCTTGGGTCTCCATGCTGTGAAACAAATGCTTCTGATGGTATTCTGGATTGTTGTTAGGGCGACAAATCCTTAGGAACGTGATGTGTGATAAACGCAGCATGGGCGCCCTATCCTTTATGGATGAAACCTTCTGCTGGTGTGCAAACCATGATATACATAAATCCCTGCGTGTTGTACCTTTTGTGCGATCCATGATGTCCTTGAACTGGTACCTTTGCCTTATAAAATCCTTGAAAAGGCTCAAAGTCTTCTATTTCTTGCCTCGAGCTCTCTGTTGCTCCTGTACTGCCTTTGTTCATGCAATCCGAGCTTTAATGGCGCCGGAGGGTTTGCATGATTCAAACTCTGTCCTTTGATGAAATTTATGCTGCGGACACCTATCCGGACGTTTTTCTGTAACAACAGGCTCTAGATTTCAGCTCTTTCTTTGCGCTGTGCCTTCACAATGGTGTATATGAATCATGGCGGCTTTCTGCCCTTGAATACCCTGCAAAACACGAAAAATCATCAAGAAAACCATGGACGGGGTAATGGATGCAGTGCGGGCGATGAGGATGGCTATGTAGACTGGTGGGATGGCGGAAAGGTGCATAAACATGGTGGAAAACGTGTTATGATAGCGGGACGTGGTCAGGCGGACTTGTGCAGAGCACAGTAGAAAATTAAATAAAAAATACGAAAATCGACCTTTGAATGAATATATGCAATGGAATGGGTGGATGTACGGTGGATGCACGTGGGGGTGACGTGGCGGGGCCGGGCAATGGCGGAAAATTCAACAGCGGGAAAACGAATCTGGACCGTCCTATCTCGGTGGAGATCGACGGTGGAAAAAATGTCGGAGGGCAATAGACCGTGGGCCAGGGGTACGGAAGCCATAGATTAAACCCCGCGCAGCTTTGTCGAACGATGACCTTTGGATGGGCGATCGCAGATCAGACAGCTGACATGAATATCGTTGCGCATCCCATGCCAAACGTTAACGCGCGATGGGCAAGCGGTTTTGAAACCGTACAGGAGCCACGCGTCGATGATTGTATGGAATCGCTGGCCGAAAGGAAAATACCACCCGACCTCCATAAGCGGTGCGATGGAAACCATATGGTTTTGGAACAGTGAAAGCGGGCGGGGACCACCGTGATGGGCATATTTCGCACCGTCAGATTTGTACAGATCAACGGTTTAAATCATGCCCGATATGGATGAGCCGTGGACCGTTGATCTGGTGAGTTAACGGACGCCGGAGATGCAACAATGGGCGGTGGACGAGTTGCACAGTGCAAGCTGCGGGGGTGGCGATCGCCATCCATTATGTGAAGATTAATGGCTGCTATTGCCCCTGATACGAAATGCGCTAAGCGCTTTTAGCTTTGGCGCTTGGTCATGGCGCAAGGCTACATGGAGAGAAAGGTTACGAGCTAGCGGAGAAGGGGCTGAGGCCTATTATATGGTCCGAAAGTGGGTTTTTTAACCCTTTTTAATGCATTTTGAGGCCTGATGAGGGTAACGATAGAGAGACAGAGGGGAATCTTGAGGAAACAAAAGGGAAATGGTGGGACTTCATGGAGATTTTGGATGAATTTAGGAGGTTGATGGGGATATTAGAGGAACAAAGGGGACTTAGAAGAAGGGGAAAAGGGATAGAATGGGGGGAAAATGCAGGGGTACAAGGGGAGAAATAAAACCTTTTGTAGCATAATTCTTTATCAGCAAGGCTTATTGACTTAAATCAGCAGAGGGAAATAGTCACAAGGTAGGGAAATTGAAAAGGCTGCAAGGATGATGTGTTTTTAAGGGAAATGCATTCCTTGCAGGCTTATAGAAAAAACTAGCCCCTTGCTTGCTTGTCAAGAAATTTATAAGGGGCTAACAGTGGCTCCACATGGGGATGGCTTCTTCTTGAAGGAGTCAAGAATTCAGAGAATAGATCTTTGGAGTAGGCCAGTGGCCTGCTGCTTGGGACATCCTTTTATTTCTTTGATCAACTGCCACAATATGAAAACATTACATCAACAGAAAAACTTTCTCCAACAAACTACCTACCCACACTACAATCCTAACATTGTTTCTTATTTTAGGGTGCATTTGAGCTAGCTGACCCTTTACATCATTTATTTTTACAAGCAGAAAATAAACCTATTCTAAATCTACCCTTATTACTCCATGAGACCAGATTAGACTGTTGGCCTCATACGTTTCTCTACCTAAGCTAATATCTGTTGGGATTAGACTGTCCAGCAGATCTCTTCTCTATATTCTAAGACAGGAAATTGAAAAACATTCAAGCCAGGATTATAATTTCTGACTTGCTGTGGGTCCAAGGCATAAAGACAGTTGCACGTGGAAAAATTTTGCAGAAAACTTGAAAAAAAAACTGTGAAGGCTTGAGATCTGAAACTTTAAGTATCCTTCTTCCCTTTTGCGACTCAAGATTTGAGCATGTTAGAGTCACTTCTTTTCTTTACTTCAACTCTAGTTTTAGGCATGTTAGAGCTGATTCCTTTTTTTCTTTGCTGGTCCAGATTTTGAGCATGTTAGGACCAGCTGCTTTTACTTTCTTTGGCTCAGGTTTTGAGCTTATTAGAGCCAATCTTTTGCACATCAGAGATTCACGTTTTAAGCATGTCTGAACCTCTCCTTTTCCTCTGTTTTTTTTTTTTTGAAACATTTTTCTCTTTTTTCTTGAAAATAAAAGCTGCAATGGTATGTACAATGGAAATGGAAACTGGAAATGGAAAATCAGCAGAAGTAGTGTTTGAGCATCCTGCCATTGACAGGACCCCCAAACAGCTCTGTACCATCTAATTCTCATAGGAAGAAGGCATTTGGACCCATAGTGGCCTGGATGATGTATGGACCTTGCCACAAACTGTCAAAATTGCTGTGCTTTCCTTTATCCTCTCTTCTAGAGTCCCACTTCAGAACTTTGTCCCCAATTTTGAAATCAACAGCTTTGGTTCTCTTGTCAAACAATTTCTTTATATTCTCCTGAACTTTCACTGCTCTGTTGTAGACCTCTTCCCTTGTTTGCTGGAGATGGATTTTCTGGTTTATCCTTCTCACCATACTTTCTTCTTCTGTTTGAATCTCCTGGACCAACTTGATCACTAGTATCCCAAGGCTGGTAGGAAACACTTCTTCTGTCCCACAGACAAGCTGAAATGGTGACATGCCAATGGACTTCTTTGTTGTAAGCCTGTCAGCCCACAGAGCATGTATTAGCTTGTTATGCCCTGACTTTTTGTTCTCTTCCAACAACTTCTTGATGATGATCACTAGGCTCTTGTTTTATGATTCAGCTAATCCATTACCTTGAGGGTAATAGGCAGTTGAATGACCAAGTGCTATTTGATACCTGTGACAAAAATCAACCATCTTATTAGATCCAAAAGCAGTATCATTGTCAGTTATTATTTTCCTTGGGAAGCCAAACCGAGAGAGGATGTGACCTTCTAGGAAACTAATGATGACTGAATCTGTGGCATTCCTAGTGGGTATGGCCTCTATCCACTTAGTGAAGTAATCTGTGGCTATTAAGATCCATTTGTATTGTGCAGAAGAAGCAGGGTGAATCTCCCCTATGAAATCTAGGCCCCATTGCAGAAAGGGACCCTCCACAGTGATGGGTTGTAGGGGTAAAGGGAGGAGTTTTCTTTTGCATTCAAAGATCTGGCATTTGTGACAGGCAATTATCATTTTGTGGACATCATTGAAAAGTGTGGGCCAATAGTAGCCAGCTCTGAGTATTTTGTTTGCAGTGGCTTTCCAACTCAGGTGGCCTCCACATTCTCCAGCGTGGAATTCTTGTTTAACCCTCTCTGCCTCATTTTCAGGCAAACATTTAAGCAATAGGCCATTAGGATTCTTCCAGTATAAGTTTTCGTTCAAAATGCAGTAGTTTCTGGCTTTTAGATTTAAGAATCTGGCCTTGGTATTTGATAGCTCCGGAGGGGCATTGAGGTGTGTAAGCACATAAAAAATGTCAGAATACCAAGGGGAGCTTTGAAATTTTTCCTCAACAGTCGGATCAGGAAATTCTTGTTGCTAATCCAAGGTATTTATCATGTTAATGTCTAGGGCTTGTAAGTTTGATTCAACCATTAATTTAGCTAAGCCCTGACCTTTAATCAGTTTGGTGGGTTTTATCTCAAGGTCATACTCTAAGATCACAGCTATCCACTTGCCCCTTTTCCCATCTGGGTCTTGGGACAGTATATCTTTGACTATGATGTTGGGCACATAAGCTACATGGTGCGAGAATGAAATATGTACACCCTGAAGTCTTTCAAGGCCTTAATCAGAGCATAGGCCTGTTTCTCCATTATGTTGTATTTCAGGGGTGCATCTCTGAGTGCTTTGCTAAAAAAGGCAATTGGCTGCTCCATTCCCTCTGTGTTTTTCTGCGGCAAGACTGCAACCACTGTATGCTCAGAGGCAAATGAAAAGATCAGGAAAACTTTGGAGAAATCTGGGCTAATTAGAACAGGAGCTTGGGTAAGTGCAAGTTTCACTGATTCAAAAGATTGTTTGGCTCCGACAGTCCATTTAACTCTTTCACCTTTCTTCAGCATGTTAGGTCATGCTCCTGAGGTGTTAAGCCAGATTTGGAATAAACCTCCTAAGGAAGTTAATCTGCCCAATGAAGGACTGTAATTCCTTGATGTTTCTTGGGTGTGTGATTTGTAGTATTCCCTCAACTCGTTGTGCGTCTATCCTAATTCCCTTCTCAGATATAATGTGGCCAAGGAGTTTACCTTCCTATAGTCCAAATACAGTCTTTTTAGGATTTGGTGACAGACCAAACCTTCTACATTTTTCAAACACTTTTCTCAGATGTTTCAGATGTTCTTCTTCAGTCTTGGAAAAGACTGTTATGTCATCTAAGTAAATAACAATGAAATGCCCTATCTCATCTAAAAAAGCTATGTCCATCGCTCTTTGGAAGGTTTCCCCAGCGTTCATCAGTCCAAAGGGAATCTTCACATACATAAAGGTACCCCATGGAGTGGTAAAGGC
Source organism: Pinus albicaulis (assembly GCA_034641835.2). NCBI lineage: Eukaryota > Viridiplantae > Streptophyta > Pinopsida > Pinales > Pinaceae > Pinus > Pinus albicaulis. The sequence goes on along the minus strand of CM076569.1, from coordinate 69,563,160 downwards.
GGTTTTGAGTTGGTCTTCTGGGATTACTAGGACTTGGTTGTAACCTGAAAAACCATCTAGCAGGGAAATCCTCTTAGAACCTATTACCCTCTGAAGGATATGTTCCATTTTTGGCAAAGGGTAATTGTCTTTGAGTGAGGCTCTATTAAGATTTCTGAAGTCTATACACAACCTGATTTCCCTTGTTTTCTTTCTCACAGCCACTAAATTTGATACCTAGTCAGAAAACCTTACAGGAACTATTATGCCTGCCTCATACATCTTTTTAATCTCTTTTTCAACTGCAGGAAATTGTTTTGGATTGATTCTGCGAAGCTTTTGTCTGAAGGGATTCTAATTTTCTTTCAAGGGTATTTTGTGTTGAATGATGTTTGTGTCATAGGCCTTTAAGTCTTCATAACTCCAGGCAAACACATCAATGAACTCCTTGAAAAGTTCGATGTATTTTTTCTTCATGTCCGCCGGCAAAGACTTAGCCAGTTTAATCATTTTGGGCTTATCTTCAGTGCCTATGTTGCATTCTTCCACATCAGAGTCTGCATGTTCTATAGTGGGCTTTTTTGCTACATCATCAAAGTCAAAGAGGTCTTCTAAGGGTGCCAGGCCTCTGGGTATATTCTTATCTTTGGCTTGTAGCACCTCCACTTATTCACTATCTGCGTTTTCACATTTTCTGTCTGAATTTCTAGTCTGTTCATCCAAAGAGTTTATTTCTATGTTACAGGGTGTTTCTTCCTCATCTGAGGATTCCCCACTTAGGCAACTACTGTCAGATTTTGAGTCTGAATTAGAAAATTCAAACTCGTTTCTGCCTACCAGGAAATATTCGATCTGTTTATCACCTTGAAAAACCTGCCAATATTTTTCATTGTCTGGCACAACAGGTCTGAATTTGGTCTGAATGATGATCTGTTGGTCACTGGGAGTCTTGGGGTAGGAACTAGTTAGGCAAGCTAATCCGTTTGCAATGAAATTTTGACCCCTAGGAACGAACACTAATTTGTATTCAACAAACGTTTTCAGCAGATCCATAGTGTCATTCCTATATGCTCTCAGTCTAGGATGTTTCACTGTGTATTCACCATTCACCTGTTTGATAATCAGCTCAGAGTCCCCACGCACGACTATCCTATGGGCTCCTAATTTTTTTAACAGAGTTAAGCCTAGGATCAGAGCCTCATATTCTGCAATATTGTTCGTACATTTGAAGTGCAGGTTGCAGGCATGACTCTCTGCATAATCACTCTATGTGTTATGTATCCACACTCCTACTCCAACAGCTCTCCTTGTGCAGGACCCATCGAAACTCATCTCCCACAGGAGTTCACTTTCGTTTCTGTTATCATTTCTTTCCCTACAGCTGGGTTTGCCATTATATTGCTCTATACGGTCTGTACTGGGTTGTGGATCGCTTTGTTCCTCGTGCAATGTACGAGTTTCAAGGATCTGGCCAGATGTTTGTTTACGCTCTGTTTCTTGTTCACTCGGAGTTAGGTCTCCACCGCATATCCTACAGGTTTCGTTGCGGTTTTCTTCTTCGTTGTCCTCTAAATCTAGAGCATCCATTATGTTAAAGTCCATGGCCTCTGCCTCTCTGCTTGTATCTCTGTTTTGGGACTTTGACCCTTCTAAGGATTCATCATTACAAAAGATGAAGGAGTCAAGTTCTGTGTGTACAGAATAAACATGTGAATTTTCAGGTTTTTCGGGGCTACTGACTAGGAATTTCATCTGAACCTCCCTGTACAGTTTTCTAAGTTGGCCAAAGATTGGGATTGTGACATATGAGCCATCCATCTGCATTGTACCCTGCAACTTGGCTCCCCATGATCTTGATAATAACATGCCATACTTGGGTGGCACATCTGCCACCACAACATCCATGACCATACATTTAGCTGGGATTTGAGTTAAGCTCACACATAAGTCCTTGATCAGGCCTAGGAATTTTACTCTGCTAGAGTCAAAAGAGTATAAATCTTTGTAGGGATGAGTTATCTCTAGGCCTAACCTATCCATGACTACCTTAGGCATTAGGTTGTGAGATGATCCAGAATCATGCATTGCATTATGCAGGATCTTGTCATGAATGTTGAGACTGATATAGAAAGGTGGAACTACCCCTTCCTGAAACTTCCCCTCTATCTTAGGTCCAAATAGGAGGGCAGGCTGATCATCATTCAGATTTACAGTGTCCCCACTCTCACTTAGGTTCAAAGCTTTCAAAATCTGGCCTTTATATACATCCTGAGTGGCCGGCTCAGAAAGTGGGACAGAGATTTTAATTCTTGCAATCTCACTTTCCAAATTGAAAGTGGATTGAATCTTTGGGATACTCATCTCTGTTCTATTTTCCACTGCTTTAGTGGCTGAATCAGTGTGATGATTCTCGTTATGTACAGTGTTTGTGACAGTTTTATCAGGAGCACTAACTGTAGTGCTAGTGCTACAAGTTGGTTTACCTTGTGTATTCGTGTTTTGGTTGTCCTTTTCTATGTTCTTTCCAGAACTCTCGGCTACTGCTTTGTTACCTTCAGCAGTTGCTTTAGAATATTTCTCAGGTGTCTTCTTGATGGTTACCTCAGAAGCCTTTGGTTTGGCAGTTTCTTGACTCTTTTTACTTCTAAGTTCATATTGCTCTCTGACCTGCATCATGGCATTTTCAAACCCTACCATGTACTCCTCAGATTCTAACCATTCCTCCTCCCAACCAGAGGGTGAGGGCTGATCTTCTTCTGAGTAACAGTTATGGATTGAATCCTCTGTTTCAAACATGTTTATTGTGTTTCCCTCAGACTCTTCTATGATTCCCTCATCCTCATCAAGAAATTTCTCTTGAAATGGGGGAATGAATTGTTGATTTGATTCTCTTTGTCTGTTGGGAGTGTTATTATTTCTTCTAAAGTTTTGGTTTTGGTTTTGGTTTATATTCTGATTGCTAACTGTGAAAACCATCTTTTCCATCATTTTTTGTAGTCTTTCTACGTTTTTAGATAACCTATAGTAATTTGGATCAGATGTAGAAGCTACAGTTTCATCCCTATATGTTACCCTCTTCTCAGATCTCAGTCTCGCTCTTTTCTCAATCAGATTGGCTTCTATATTCACTGCTCCTTTTTGCATGTCCTCCAATGTGTTTTATTCCTTATCCCTAAGCTCATAGGCCATATCAGCATCGAAGCCCTAAGGATATTTTGCTAGGGCCATGCCTTGTGGAGGCTTCATATGTGGAGGGAGGGCATTGTAAATGCTATTAAACCTTGTTGTGTAATAGTGAACACTCTCTCCTGCATTTATTTTGAGGGTCATGTATTCAGCCAGGAGCTGGCGGGGGTTTGACCTAGCTTCCCATTTGTTTATGAAAGTCTGTTATAGAGCTGGGAGGTCATTTATGCTACCTGGAGGTAGACCCTTGAACCATTTCTTCACATCACCCCCTAAGCTCTGGGCAAAGATTCTCATTTTGACTGTATCATCATCTATTTCCATGTAGTCAAAAGAATCTTCCATATTTTCTACATGTTACTGGGCTGTGATGGACTCTTTTGCAGTGAAGTGTGGGATCTTTGACTGATAATCATTCGGTAAGGGTATATGGATGACAGGGATATTATGACCAGTAGAAGATAGATGAGCAGATCTAGGGTGACTGAACCCCAATTTTTGTATGAAATGTATATCTGGAGGTGTAGATGGAGGGGTCTGTCTATTCCCTAGGTGTTTACCACTTTGGGGTGGTGAACCAGGAAGCTTAGGGTCTGGCTGATCTAAGGTAATGAATGACATAGTTCTAGGTAATCTATCAGGTAGGTCAAGGTCAAGGTGAGGGTGTGCTAGAGCTGTAAGATCTTCTGGTGTAGAATTAGCTCTATAGATGTGGTTGGAAATAGTTGGTATTTTAGGTGTACGATCTCCCTTGAGGATTATCTCAGGATTGTTAACTATTTTAGGTGGGTATGGGTTAGGGTAAGCTCTTGTATGAATGGTTCTAGAAGCCAGAATGTTGTTTCCTAACCAAGTAGCTTAACCCTACTCGTTACTACTATCGTGGTTGATGTTGTTATGGAGGTTGGTTTCCCAGTGGAGTCTATTGTGAACCAAGATAATCAGCAGGTCTACTGATCACCAGTGGAGTCTTTAGAACATTTAGGAACTATGGAGTCGCCAGGTGGAAGGTTCAGGATGTTTTGGGGGGTACACTGTCCACCACAGTGCTTATGAGATGTCCTCTTTCAAGGATATCTTCCAAACACGACAAAATCTAACCAGAGATTAACTGGGAGGGAATTTACCAGATATGTCACCTCTGAAAGAGTGTGAGATCTGGAGGCTACCTGGCCCTTTCCAGACTCTGTCCAAGAGTATGGGAGAACACAACAAATGGTATAGAGGTTGATGTGAGAATGGGACGGTTTAACTGCCAACCTAACCAGAGACTGTAGGTCTTTTGAGGCTTATGATATAGTAAGGTGAGGAAAACTCAGAAATTCTCCAGTGGAGTCGCCATTATGTTGGGGTTCCCATGTTTTGGCAAGGTTGGAAATACCAAAATATGAGACAACATCAAACCACTTTCAGACCTCAGGATCTAGCCCTCCCGGGTCCAGAGAGGGATCTCTCTATATGAGCAAAGGTTTTATGTCTATGAGGCTCAAATGTTATGATTTTAGGCTAGTTATAGGCTCAAGGTTTTTTTGTTTGATTTGTTTGATTTGGTTGCTGGTTATCAGGAAAAAAGGGTTCAATGTAAGACCAAGATGAGCAAAGAGACATAAGGCAGAGGTGAAGTACTCCAGAAAATAATTCAAGACCATTGGGCAATGGAGTCAGGAAAGGATTTGCTTGCTACTCAATAGGCAGGCTTTCAATTGGGCTAGTCATCTGAAACATAGGATCTTCAAGATGATTATGTGGTGTGGAGAGGTAAAAGGGAGGAGATAACACATATTTAGAGTACAAAGTTAAGGACCAGCTGGTCATAGAAGGATCCTAGTGGACAGGGCTAACTCTAATCCCCAGTGTTCCCAAATCTTCCAACTAAATCTATAACAAGAAGCATCTAAGAACTGAGTTCATTTAATTCATACATCAGAGAGCAGGCAATAACATCCACTACATTGGTTAAACCAACTGAAATCATTTCTTAGATAAAACATTTAGAAGAGAAACATAAATGGCAAGGAGAGCAGAAACATAGGGTACCTAACAAGGGTAAATCCTATGCCAATATTCTAATGCAAGCCAGTGGAAACGAAATGAAATGAATGTAAACACAAAGATAGAAAAACATCACCGCTGCTTCAGATCAGGATCCAAATAAATGTGCTTTTCATATTAAATAACAATACCAATCAAGTACAACATTTCCAATAGCTGAATGCTCAGTCTGAAAACATCTCCTTCAACCTATCTTACAATCTTTACATAGAGACTGTGTCTCAAAAGAAACTACTTGCAGTTCTCTGATAACTGATCAACAACCTTACAATGAGTTTCTTCATGAACTTTATAGCTAAAGGGAAACAGAGGCGGTAGGTGAAAGACTAAATGCAGTATTAAAACTCAGGAGATGAAGAAGGCCGCAACCCATTCTGTCTTAAACTCTGAGCATTCAATTCCTGTCGCTCTTGGATGAAAGAGTGATCTTCTTCAAACCTCTATTTACTTCGGTTTGTCTCTTGATGTACTTTGGCGTCTGGTACTCTGCAGTGCTCCTGGTGACTTAAAAAAAAGGTAAAATAACAATGCTTGGGTCTCCATGCTGTGAAACAAATGCTTTCGATGGTATTCTGGATTGTTGTCAGGGCGGCAAATCCTTAGGAACACGATGTGTAATAAAAGCAGCATGGGTGCCCTGTCCTTTATGGAGGAAACCTTCTGCTGGTGTGCAAACCATGATATACATAAATCCCTGCGTGTCGTACCTTTTGTGCGATCCATGATGTCCTTGAACTGGTACCTTTGCCTTATAAAATCCTTGAAAAGGCTCAAAGTCTTCTATTTCTTGCCTCGAGCTCTCTGCTGCTCCTGTACTACCTTTGTTCATGCAATCCGAGATTTAATGGCACTAGAGGGTTTGCAGAGTTCAAACTCTATCCTTTGATGAAATTTATGCTGTGGCCAGCTATCCGGACATTTTTCTATAACAATAAGCTCTAGATTTCAGCTCTTTCTGTGCGTTGTGCCTTCACAATGGTGTATATGAATCATGGTGGCTTTCTACCCTTGAATACCCTGCAAAACATGAAAAATCGTTAAGAAAACCATGGACGGGGTAATGGATGCAGTGCGGGTGATGAGGATGGCTATGCAGACTAGTGGGATGGCGGAAAGGTGCATAAACATGGTGGAAAACGTGCTATGACATCGGGACGTGGTCAGGAAGACGTGTGCAGAGCATAGCAAAAAATTAAATAAAACATATGAAAATTGACCTTTGAATGAATATATGCAACAGAATGGGCGGATGTACGGTGGATGCACATGGGGGTGACGTGGCGGGGCTGGGCGATGGCGAAAAAGTTAACAGCAGGCAAACAAATCTGGACCGTCCGATCTCGGCGGAGATTGACGGTGGAAAACATGTCGGAGGGAAATAGATCATGGGCTAGGGGTACGAAGGCCATAGATTAAACCCCGCGCAGCTTCGTCGAATGATGACCGTTGCATGGGTGATCGCAGATCAGATGGCTGACATGAATATCGCTGTGCATCCCATGCCAAATGTTAACGCGCGATGGACAAGCAGTTTTGAAACCATACAGGAGCCACACATCGATCGTTGTATGGAATCGCTAGCCGAAAGGAAAATACTGCCCGACCTCCATAAGCGGTGCGATGGAAACCATATGGTTTTGGAATAGTGAAAGCGGGCAGGGACCACCATGACGGGTGGATTTTGCACCGTCGGATCTATACAGATCAACGGTTTAAATCATGCCCGATATGGATGAGCTACGGACCGTTGATCTGGTGAGTTAATGGACGGCGGAGATGCGACGATGGGCGGTGGACGAGTTGCACGGTGCAAGCTGCGGGGGCGGCAATCGCCGTCCATTCTGTGAAGATCAACGGCTGTTGTTGCCCCCGATACGAAACGCGCTAAGCGCTTTTAGCTTTGGCGCCTGGTCATGGCGCAAGGCTACATGGAGAGAAAGGTTACGGGCTAGAGGAGAAGGGGCTGAGGCCTATTATATGGTCCGAAAGTGGGTTTTTTAACCCTTTTTAATGCATTTTGAGGCTTGATGAGGGTAACGATAAAGAGACAAAGGGGAATTTTGAGGAAACAAAAGGGCAAGGGTGGGACTTCATGGAGATTTTGGATGAATTTAGGAGGTTGATGGGGATATTAGGGGAACAAAGGGGACTTAGAAGAAGGGGAAAAGGGATAGAATGGGGGAAAAATGCAGGGGTACAAGGGGCGAAATAAAACCTTTTGGAGCATAATTCTTTATCAGCAAGGCTTATTGACTTAAATCAGCAGAGGGAAACAGTCACAAGGTAGGGAACTTGAAAAGGCTGCAAGGATGATGTGTTTTTAAGGGAAATGCATTCCTTGCAGGCTTATAGAATAAACTAGCCCCTTGCTTGCTTGTCAAGAAATTTATAAGGGGCTAACAACACCAAGAAAGACTATAATTTTATTCTTGTTGAATTAAATTAGAAGAAAATTGTAATTCTACATCACATGACAACTTGTACGAGTTAACTAAGTTAGTTTGACTTATTTGGTTCAGTGAATTCTAATAGAGGGTCTAACTTGAGTTATGTAGAGTGGTTCCTACATTTTAGGAGCTCTTGTTGAGTTTATTTTGAGATGTAATTAATTAATTCATTTTATTTGAGTTAAAGTGAGTTAAACTAGTTCCAACTATTGAAGGAACTATTGGGAGGTATATTAGTGGTTTGGCTATGGCACTGATCAATCAGATAACTAATAAATACCATAAATAACTCATGCATGTGTTAACTATGAGTTACCCACTTGTGATTTGAGTTCAAGGGAAGTGTACTGTCAGTTGTATAATTATCCATGTTGTACAGATAATGCATGCTATCAGAGGAAGAGCCTAAAGGAACTGCGCAATCCAATGGAAGAAAATACCTATTAAATAGGGGCCTATTTCTTCATTTAACAACACAAGGAAGTAGGATCTTGGATGGCTAGGAAATTGGCTAAGTGTTGGCCAAAGTTAGTCTAGGAAGCAGTGAGATAGATAGAGATAGTGCAGAGGTTTCTCAGGCTTGAGAAAATAATTGTAATATTCTCATAATTTTTGACTAATGCAATATACATATATCGAGGTTTTTAGTTGTGTCTTTCCCCAGGAAATCATTATGTAATGTGTTTATTGAATTATCTCTCTTGTATGATTCGTGATTTCACGATTTTTTAAATTGGTTTATGCAATTGGTACAGTATATTAAAGTCTATTGTTTTAGAAAATTTCAATTATAAGTTTGAATCTACAAGGAATTTCTACAATGGTTGTAAGCTAATCCATGAAATTTTGTGTAGTAGATTAATAAAATAATTGAGCAGTGCAAAAATAGTAGGGTGGTTTTCTATTTGAAAGGGTTTCCCCCAGAAATACCTATGTCCTTATGTGTGCATGATTGTGTTTATATTTCTCATGTTGTTATGATTTCAGTTTATTGCTGCATATATGTTTATTGCTGATTTCTCATGTTTTGTTGCATATCCATGAGCATTATATATATTTTTTCAATGAAATACATAGTTGCTATGATAATCTCCTATGGACCAATGAATGAAATACATAATACATCATGTCTATTACATCATCACTAGCCCATACATGTGGCTGCAACATGTACTCATTATACACCTCCATGACATGCCTATAACCATGACATCTCAAAAAATATTGATTTGACTTTCAGCCAATACATAATGATGAAACAATAGCAAGCACATTGTTGTAATCATCATATAATATCCTACACATGGCTGGTCTATGTCACATGTCATCACAATACATTGTGAAGTAAAGATCGCATATTTTCAACAAGTTGTTAGTTGAAACCAAAAGCATATACATGGATGAAAAATGTGTTATTTTTCACTCATGTAAACACATATAAATCTTCCAAAAATGACTGAGTGAAAAAAAAATGAAGAAAATGTTGAATATCACATGTAAATCCATACCATGCATAACTCCCCCCTGAGCTCAATATACCTCCAATATACATGCTTATCCTATGGACCTAAAAGTGCATGAGGCTAAAAATAACTCATCATATGTTGTTGCAACAACTATCATACACTCCCCCTTAGGTTGTGCACCTCTCATGATCATCAGTCCTCTATAAGTATGCATGACTATTCATGGACTGCAGGAGGGAATTCTCTTCAATAGTTGAAGAGATGCTGCTCCGTTTTCTTCCACATGGTCTTAGGCTTCTTGTTCTCTTCATTCATCTACTTCTTCTCTTGCTTTACTGGTTTCTTGGTAGGTCCTCTTTGTTTTTTCTTCTTTTGACGATTTTTTCTTGAATAAATGGGCAACAAACAATCTCTTTCCATATGAAAAAATATATGGCATATATATCACTCCATACGAATAAGAGGATAAAATATTCTATCGTTCATGCCATATCTAAACCTTGCATAAAATGTGCTTCTCTTCCATTAGTTAGATCTAAAATCACATGCCTTATGGCCAAACAGGTGACATGAGTAACAATAACCATAAAAATCATGATTATACCAAAAGGCTAATCTCCTTGGCTGCTGATATTACTGGAACATTTTCTAATATGGTATATACATTATGCTCCAAAAATTTACTGAAATATGTCTATTATGCGGATTAATCCCTCTTGCGGATTAATCCTATCTCCCTAGTATTCTACAACTAGCTAGAAACAAACATCCATTTGTAAATCGTTTTCTATAGATTATTTGCAATTCAGAATTATTATAAAAAAAGAAAGAGGACATGCCCCTACCTTGAAATCCAACGTTTTGTGCAGTCTTTTATCCAGTCGCTCAAAAGAGGCTTCTTTAGTAAGTAGAATTTTCAATCAAAGACAGACAAAAGAAGTAAAAGAACCTGCAACATATAATAATTAAGAACAACTAATCTAACTTAGTGATCAAGGAGTATAAGTATTGAATTATTCAAATAAGCACAAGAAAAAATCAATGAGAAAAGGAGATCCATATGTATTATCTTGAATGAAAAGAGTAACTTTACAACCTGATGCCTTGACGTCGTACAAGTTTCTCCCAGGGTCCTGAACAATCATTCCTCCTTCAGTTTGACAAGCCTTCCTATATTTAAACCAGCATGGAGTTATGGAAAAAAGTGTGTGATCATTCTCATGCCAACAACAAATAGTGTAGAGAGTAGGCTATCTTGAGAATTTCTTCAACAACTAACATGTATATCTACAATCTCTGTACAATCTACCCTTGAGATTTAAACTTGAGCTCAATTTATAGGGAAATAGAGGTAGTTTCAGTTCCATGAAGAGGGGGATGGACTCCTCTCATGAAGGTATTTGAGCTCCATGGACCAAGGGATAAGCTCCATGAGTGGAGGGATAAATCTTGAACTGATCATGCCTCTAGAAGCTTCCAATTGGGAGAATAGTCGACCAACTAGGCTTCTAGAATTTACTTTTTCTTTAATTCAACTTTTTACGAGGGTCCGCGGGTTTTAGTAGCAGAACGTGCGGGGGTTGTGGAGGTAGACTTTTTAGGGTTTTAATGTGCTTTTCTCCAATTCAAATACTTGGTTTAGGAACATTAGGGTTTTTGGCTTCTAAGGGAGCACAATATAGGTAGTGATAGACCTATATGGACAACCAAATGTCATGGTGACAAAATAACATATAACAGATTTCCCTCTAAATTGCGAAGTCTAATGTTGTTCTGAAGAGTAAAGTGCTTTATCATTCTGAAGATTGTATTGTGGACACACTGGTTGAAAACCTGTAAAAACATTCAATGCAAGCATATATATATATATATATATATATATATATATATATATATATATAGATATAGATATAGATATAGATATAGATATAGATATAGATATATATATATATATATATATATATATATATATATATATATATCATCGTCAGGTAGTATTCTATTACTCAGATCAAAACTAACTAAATGTTCTGGTACATAAATGATTTTAATATTACATCAATAGTAGACATAGCATGGGCACATCTGTCTATCATAAGTAGTCTTCTATATCATAAATAATAAATTTCCTCGCAGCCTCGATGGTGGAAACTAGATCCAGGTTCTTGATTTTCGCTTCTCGAACTAGTACAATTCTATCCATGTGATTGATTGTGTCAAAGTCATACATGTTAGAAACCACTTGATTACCAGTCAATGATGTAAACTATTAACAAGTGTGAGAGAAACCACCAATAATGACAATGGATCTCAAAGTACTCAGTACAATCCGCAAAGTGTGAATGAATGATTTGCAGTCGAACACTTCACGAAATCATTCGATCAAAGGCCAATGATGCAACGTGTCATCGAAGGCGAGAAACCTGCCATTAGGGCATGTAGATCCGAAGGTACTGATAGGATTCTAGATCAAATTTCTATTTGATGAGCTGTCGTCAATAGAAAGTGACTCATCGCAGGAAAGCCCATAACACGAAACCATTAGATCAAGTTTTGAAGAAATATTTGCAAGGACTGACTCAAGGATGGTCAATGCAAAGAGAGATTTTTTTTTGCAATGAATGGTTTATTTGAATTGTCTCTTGAACACATAATGACACTGTAGATGGTTTGGTAAAAATTGACCTAAGGCTAATACCTAGAAACCGACTGAATACTTTCAAAGTGGTTTGATTAAATTTTAGACAAACGATTTTCCCAACCCAGGTACAAGTGTGATAAAGTGTCCTGTTCAAGAGTGGTATACTAATTTTCAAAAAAGGGTGACAAATGGATTATTTTTGTCTCTTTTTCCCCCACCATTACTGGAAAGTACCTCTTTATTTTTGACAAGCTTGAGGAGGATAACATTTGATTGTTTGTGTAAGCTCATCCTTTGGATGAGTCCATCTTAGTATTAAAATCGAACCCTAATAAGGAGTGGTTCGGTCCTGTTCTAATCGATAGGTCCTTTACTGTTATGTTTTAATGAGTCCAGTATAGGAGAAAATCGACGTTTTTTCAGTTTTAGGGAGTTAGAAGAAAAGCATAAGTAAACTCTGTGGTTGTAATTTTTCGTAAATTTAGTCTCTCATTCCTAAAAAAGGATAAAATAATACAGGAGAGAACTCTATTGACCATGATTGGTCAACATATACCTTTTTCGTAAATAGTCCATTTCAGTCCAGAAAAGTGGTAAACTTATACTAAAGGGACGACCATTCATTTCCTTTAATGAATTTGAATAGTCAAGTACTCAACAATATTTTCATATTTAGAGAGTCTGAAAAGGGCTTCAAAGAGAACTCCAAGGTTTCACTTTTTTGTAATTTTAAAGAGCCCGAAAAAGTGATAAAATTATAGTCAGTTGGCCAACTTTCAATTTAATTTATGAGCGGGAAAATACAAAAAGAACCCAACATTTTCATGTGTTTTACGAGAATGAAAGATAGCAAAATAATCTCAGAATTTTCATGAGTTTAATGAGTCTTGAAAACAATAACCAAAATGGACTCAAGATAGGTTTCGTTTTTATACAAGCTTGAAACATAGGAAAAAATATGCTTGAGAGTGGTTTCATTTTTACACAAGCTTGAAACAAAGTAAAAAATCATGCTTGAGATAAGTTTCAATTCCCCCCAAGCGTAACCTGCAAGAGAATATGCCCCCCAAGCTTCATTTTATTCACCTAAATGGACTATTGGTTCATAGGTGGATGGAATGAAGGTTCATTTATGAGATCAGATGAAAGACTCGACTTGAAAATTACAAGATCTAATCAAAGGCTCAACTCAATTAGGAGAGGTTTTGTTTCATTTTTTAATGAGCCTGACATAGGAAAAGAACTGTGCTCATGGAAACTTTTTTCATTTTTTAACGAGCTTGACACAAGAAAAGGAACTATGCTCAAAGACATGTTTTATTTTTTAACGAGGTTGACACAGTAAAATAAAGTCTCCTCATGGTGACCTGTTTCATTTTTTAACGAGGTTGCAACAGGAAAAGAACTCTCCTTACAACGACCTGTTTCATTTTTTAATGAGGTTGGCACACGAAAAGAACTCTCCTCATAAGGGCCTATTTCATTTTTTAACGAGGTTGAAACAGTAAAATAACTATCATCATAGGGTTTGTTTTATTTTTTAGCGAGGTTAACACAATAAAAGAACTATCCTCATAGGGGTTCGAACTGATTCATTTTTTAACGAGGTTGACACAAGAAAAGAACTATCCTCATAAGGACCTGTTTCATTTTTTAAAGAGGTTGAAAGAGTAAAAGAAATATCCTCATGGTGACCTTGTCATGGCTTCCAACTGGAAGAAACACATGTCAAGGGACACTCCTCAATCATGGCTTCCAAGGGGTCTTCATCAGATTATAGAAAATTTCTTTGGAAGACACACATGTCAAGGGACTCAATAAGGATAAGAATATCGTGTTCAAATACCCCCATATAATTCACCATGTCAATTACCGGATCTAAGTCAAAGGAATTTGAGCAAACAGTGAGAGGCTCGCTTGCATCGGTAACTAAAAACGTGGGACTAGTTGCCACATAATTAACCTGTGGCGGGGTAGATACCACTTCTGTATAAGAAAAATTTAGGGGTGTCGGATGGTTGGTAGTTGAATCAAGACTAACAAATTAAAGTTGGTCAACAGTCACAATGTTTCCATTGTGAGGGAAAGACATCACGTGAAAGAGAGTCGATACGATAGCTTTCATTGTATAGACATAGTCTCGCCCAAGGAGAAAATTGAAATCCAAGGGTCCTCGGATTACCATAAGATCAATACAGACAGTTCTGCTTTCCAATGTAATAGGAAAATTAGGAAGGATCCATAAAGTTTCACTAATGGTTCTGTTAAAAGCTGACAGATTCTGCGTAATAGGCACAAGCTGAAGGGAACCCAAAGATTGCCAAGCAGTTGAGGATAAAATACTAACAGAAGCACCTTCATCTACATTTTTGCAACGCACATTATTACCACAAGCCTTCACAATGATTTGGAAAGGGATCGAGGAAGGAAGATGAGGTTCTGTCAGTCTATTCCAATCAAAGGTAAAGACATCAGTACTTGGAGGGGATTCTGGAGAAACATGTGAAATTCCCCCTGGGGTAGAAGAATTTGATGTAACAAGAAGAACTTGAGTGGTATGAATTGCACTCCCTACAAGGAGATCGACCAGATGTTAAATCAAGTCGACCCCTTGATCAACTACTCAATCATCAACTTGAGTGATATGAGTTTTACTCTTCAATGGAAGAGTGGGGTTGACTATACTTGGAATTAGATTAATCACTCCATTAGTTGACGTTAGGTTGGGAGAAAGTTTAGGGTAGCCAGTTGGAAGTTTTTGCTGTGGAACATTAAGGTTTTCCAACAATTTTTAGGCTTCATCCATGTGAGGGAAAATGTGAATTTTATGACTCCCTTTTCATAACCTACAAGGAAACCTAACTTTACCCTTTTTCCTAGGAACCTGACAATCACTGGCCCGATGGATCAACAGTAATTTGATAAGATTTTTCTGACCATACTTCTAAAACCTTAGGAATACCAGGACAATTGATAAGGAAGTGGTCACCCTTACAAATTTTGCAAGGGTATTTGGATTTACGATGCATGTTGGAGGTTTCCTCAACATTAATAATACTTACAACCATGGTTGGTTGGTTGCCTTCTTTCTTATCTTGATTCTTATTCTTCTTCTTAGCCACCTGGTTACTAGCGTTAAGGTTTTTACCAAGTGAAGAAGAAGAAAGGGAGGAAGAGATATTGGGCAAAGAAGTTAAAGGGTTAACATGAGGTTGGTGATGTTGTGATGGTGAAATATGTTGAGGTGGAACAATTTGAGTATTCGAGGCCAACGAAGTTGAAAATAACCATACCGGTAAACCTATGGTAAACCCAAGTAATGACAATGTAGCCATATAAGGAGGACCAACATTTCCAAAGTAAGGAAAAGTACTAGGATTCTGACTAAGAGGGATTCCTTGGTTGGTAAATTTCGGAGCTATTTCCATTAGTTTCAACTTTAGTGAATTTTATTAACAATTTGAAAAAATTCACAATTCAAATTCACAATCGAAACCCAAGGTCTCTAAAAAGTAAAAACAAACAAATGAACATGCGCTATCGAATCTAGGATTCAAACCACACACAAACAATTTGATTTCACAATGAAATCACTAGTTGGTGATGAAATCCAACATCGTAGAGATCAATGTGAAAAACTGGTAGTCGAAATAGTTACCCTAACAACCTGATTAATGAAACAGACTAGTGCAAGTACCTCCACAGCGAGTCTAGTCAACGTCTGCTCTAGGTATAGTGGGACCTTCCCTCCACCATCACCTTGGGAAAAATCCTAAATATTATGGCCACTAAGGTCACCAATTAAGACAAATACACCAGGGGGAACAGTCTACGATCCGATATACACGCAAGGTAAGAGTATTAAGCTCAATCCCCTTGAAGGCTCCTCGACATGGTAAATCCGAGGTTTTCCAACAAGTGACCCAGGCTCCTAGAGAATGGTTAATATGAGGTTTACCATTTGTATTACGTGCAAATATTCTATCTTTTCCAATGAGATAGGTATGATTACCTCACTAGGTTCGACATGATCTCGTGCTTTGCTATTTTAAGAAGAGCTTCCCAGAGTACAAATACAAAAATTGGAATTTTTCCTTACCGCAAGATACTATTGTTTGGTATAATTGCTTTGGAACGTTAACTACAATCTATTCCAAAGAAATAGCCTAAGCTAGATTGGTGGAAAGAGCCCTAAAAAATGTAAAAATTTCTAAATGAATTTTATTAAGCGCTATGTTATTTGGGCTGTTATTACTCAAAGGGTAAATGGATATAAAACCAATGGTGTTATTACTTGACTCAAAACTGAATGCAATCGAATATGGTAATGTAATATTTTCAATTTGATGAATCCTAAGTAAATTAAGGAGAGAGTTTCCATTCTATTCCAACAATGCAAAAATTGATAAATAAGAGAAAATATAACAATTCTCTAATGCACTAATTTTAGCAAGAAAAGCTAATGCTCATCAATTCAAATTTTTTATTTTTATGTTTTAAAACAAGCATAAAAACATGTAAATTCAAATCAAATAAACTGATCTAAATCTATGCTTGATTTTTCCAGAATGTAAACTATCCCATTGTAATCTATGCACAATTCACTTGAAAAGTATGCAAATGTAATCTATGCACATTTTTCGTTCATATCCTGAAAATGAGAATTCTAAGTATGAAAATGTGATATATGCAAGAGAATTCTTAGACACAAGATGATTCTAATGTAATCTAAATAACCAATCAAGTTTAGTAAAGAAAATTGGGTGAGAATTCCAAAGGTTAAAAGTAAAAACACTCAAAGGTGATTAACACTCAAACACAATTTTAGCAAAAACAAAATAAAAAAGATGAAAAATTGTTAAGAGACTGAGACAAACCTCAAAGTAATGACCAAAGGAAATCAAATTAAGAATTTCTCAGAAAAGAATATTCAAAACACCCAGTTAACTTAACAGAGACTGACGCCAAAGTTGCTGAAAAGAAATTCACACATAAGATTTGACAACTAAGATAGAAAGGGGAAAACACAAATAATTAGGGTCCGCAGTTTCTAATGGAGAACAAAGCAGTACCACACTGTTCTGAACTAAAAGTTACGAAAGTTGCCGCACTGTTTTGAAATGAAAACAACAAAGGCAAGGAAAAGTACAGAAAAAATAAATATTCAGTTTTTCTTTTAAAGGATTCTTATAATTTATCTACCCAACCCAGTCTTAGATAAGTCAAAATCAGAAAACTCTAAAAGTCAAACTTAAAAAATAAAAAAAGGAAAACTAAGTTCTATTCCCTAGCGGAGTCGCCAATTTTTTATGTGGATTAATCCCTCTTGCAGATAAGAGCGATCTCCCTAGTATTCTACGAATAGCTAGAAACAAACATCCATTTGTAAATTGTTTTCTCTAGATTATTTGCAATTCAAAATTATTATAAACAAAGAAAGAGGACATGCCACTACCTTGAAATCCAACATTCGGTGCAGTCTTTTATCTAGTCGCTCCAAAGAGGCTTCTTTAGTAAGTAGAACCTACAATCAAAGACAGACAAAAGAATTAAAAGCACCTGGAACATATAATAATTAAGAATAACTAATCTATTTTAGTGATCAAGGATTCTAAGTATTTAATTATTCAAATAAGCACAATAACAACTCAATGAGAAAAGGAGATCCATATGTAATATCTTGAATGAAAAGAGTAACCTTACAACCTGATGCTTTAATGTCGTACAAGTTTCTCCCGGGGTCCTGAACAATCATTCCTCCTTCAGTTTGAAAAGCCTTCCTCTCTTTGAACTTGCATGGAATTATGGACATCCAACAACAACTAGTGTAGAGAGTATGCTCTCTTGAGAATTTCTTCAGAAACTAACATGTATATCTACAATCTCTGTACAATCTACCCTTAAGACTGAAAATTGAGCTCAATTTATAGGGAAATGGAGGTAGTTTCAGTTCCATGAAGAGGGGGATGGATTCCTCTTATGAAGGGATTTGAGCTCCATGGACCAAGGGATAAGCTCCATGAGTGGAGGGATAAAGCTCGCACTAATTGTGCCTCTAGAAGCTTCCAATTGGGAGTATATTCACCCAGCTAGGCTTCTAGAATTTACTTCTTCTTTAATTTGACTTTTTACGGGGGTCCGCAGGATTTAGTAATAGAACATGCGGGGGTGTCCGTGGTTTTTAGACCAAGTATCTGTGGACCCACAGGAAAAGTCTAGAAAGTGCAAAGGTAGTTTTTTTAGGGTTTTAATGGGCTTTTCTCCAATTCCAAGACTTGGTTTAGGAACATTAGGGTTTTTGACTTCTAAGGGAGCACAATATAAGTAGTTATAGACCTATATGGATAGCCAAATGTCATGGTGACAAAATAACGTGTAACAATGTCCAAACTTGTGACAATTGTAACATTCTGCATTATGCACAAAAGGAACAAAATGACTTTGATTCCTTTGAAACCTTACAAAAATGGCATGATCATGTCTAGGATCAAAATGTTTTCTAAATGTAGGATCTCCTTGATATTTTATTCTCTACTACTAATTTTGTTGCTTGAATGATTGTTGGTTCTGCTTACATTTATGTTGTTGGTTCTTTTGTTTTCTATTCGGCTACTGGATCTACTCCTTGTTTCCTTGGATCTCACTTTTGATGCCAGTATTGTTTGCTACAGGTTTTTTAGGTTCTTCTTTGATGCTTTTTCCTGCATGAAAACTATATTAACCCTTTTGAAATCCAAGGCCGGATTTATCCAATGGTTATCTTTGGATCTCAAGAAAATTATCCAAGGCTATGATAATATTCTCCATATTCCACTAATTTCTCAAGGAAACCACTTCCGTGTCCAATTTCTCAACCTATTCATACCTTCCTCAAATTTTTCCGATTCTGCCAACTTAATATTTAAGCTAACGATCTCTTCCTAGAGCTTGGCCTCCTTATCATAAAAAATCAATAATATTTTTTCTTGATCCTTGCATGTAGCTATTAGTCCAGAAACCTTAGCTCTATGGCCCTTAATAACATTCTCATCTTAGTTATGTGCTTCAACATGATATAAATCTGAATCATCAAAATTATAACTCAAAATAAAATCATTAATGTTTATACCTTTGGATTCATGATTTTCTGATCTCTTCTCGTCATCTGTGGAATGATGTTCACAAGAAGAATCTGACTCTTGTGCTAATATTCTTGGTTTTGGAGGCTCTTATTTTTATTATTCTTCTTGCTCTTCTTCTCATTTTCAATATTCGTGTTGGTGTCATTTGAAAAAATGGATTCACGTTTGTCCCACATATCTTTTGCACGTTTCTAACCCACTAGTCTCTTCATATCATCATCATGAATATTATTGTGGATTATGCATCGTGCTTGTGCATCTTTCTAAAAAAAATCATCTGCAATTGGAACTTGTAGAAATTATACAACATGCATGTATATATTGGATTCACCCAATCTAACAATGTGCTAAAGTTAAATAATGAATCTCTTCTACAAATCTTTTGCAGAATTAAAAACACAATCTCTAATCACATGCAGCAAAGAAGAATCAATCAAACCACAACACAGATAATTCCCTGGGGAAAGCTTGCTACTCAAAACCCCTCTATCATATATTGTATATTCCACATGGAATCATGAAACAATTACATACAACTCTTCTCACAAGAGGCCTGTTGTATTCAGCTAATTGTCTCACACTGATCCAGACAAAATCGGGCCAATACTTAGCCAATTCTCAGCTTGTATTCAGCCTTCCTTGCTCACGCAGATCATGAGGAATGCAATCCTTATTTACAAGGAATTCCAGCCTTCCTACACTACGCTTCGTATCAGGGAATTCTGTGGTGTTTTAACTACACCTGGGTAGCCTGCTAAAATCACGACTGATAGTCACACTTCCCTTTCACCTAGAGCTTAACTGGGTCTCCACTGGAACTGACATGCATGCAGCTAATAATAGTAAATCCTCAGTTGCATGTGAGATCACTGATTGTGAATTATTTAATATTTAATTCACTTGATCTCTCACTAGTGTATGTTTAGTTACAACTAGCACAACTGAGTTTAACTCACTTAATTGAGTTAAATTGATTACAACCTCCATTAACTAATGCACCACTACGCTTCAAACTCTGTTACAACTAGAATTACTCTGCATGCCTCACCAACTACCTCTAACTTGAAATCCACTAGCTAACTGAGTTTATCACTCTTAGTTAACTATTACAAGTTATCATTGAGAATAGATTATAGTTTATTTTCCATCTTAATTAAGGGATAGCTAAAATAGACATGCACTAAATTTATCCCTGTGGGCCCCACCCTAGTGTAGGTGCTTAATGCACTAGGCATGGGTGCAGAATGTTGTTTCTAGATGCCAATTTCAATGTTTCTTGTTGCAAACTTCAACACTCCCTCTCAACAAGAAAGGAATGTCCTTGCATGCGACATGCACCTCATGCATGTGACATGCAACCTCATGCATGCGGCATGAAACCTCATGCATGTGACATGCAAACCTTGCATGCGACATACAACTCATCCATGCAACACTTCACTAGTGTTTCTCACACATGCAACCTTTTCATGCAACACTTATGAAACTGAATATACTCCAAACGACCGAATTAGTATAATGCATCTGTCATCAAAGTCTTCTGACTGCTTGTACCTACTGCACATGTCTACTGGACTCTCTGCGCTATTGACATCTACATCCATGCACTTTGCACTGCTTCCAACTCTGATCTGTGCTCAAGTATTCGACACTGTCACTTTGATTTCATGTCCTCCTGACATCTGACTGCATCAATCTAACTGATCCTGCTACTGCTTCTCTGTGGGCTCTTCATAGCCAGGTTCGATCCATGATACCCACCATCTCTAGGACCCTACCCAAATTTCTTCTTGGGATTAATCATGCATGTCACCCCACCTCACATCTGGTGGTATAGCTACATGCACTTCCTCTTCCTATATGGCTAGAGATTTCTCTACATGAGTGGTTGCTTCCACTCCATGATCCTCCGCATGTGGCTGCTCCACATCTTGAGGTTGATTCTTACTTGCATGCAAATCCAACTCCCTCTCAAGTGTCAATTGTATGGATTTCTCACACTTCCAAATGGTTGGAAGCTATGTAGAAATCACATCTACATCAATTCTATAGATATTCTTAACTCGAATCCCAATATTCATGGCTTGCCTTGTTGCTTTGTGTCACAGGAAAACTTTTCCTTCACTGAAAACAACATCATAGCTTCTATCCTCTAACATTGCAACTGAGACTAAATTTTTCTTCAAACCTGGTACATGCCTTACACATTTTAACTAAAAGAGTTTACCTGACTGCCTCTAGAAGGTAATGGTATCGATCCCGGTAGCACTGTACCATCCTTCATCTCCCATTTCAATATACATCTAGAGATATTTCTCCTCCAAGTCACTGAAAAGTTCCTTATCTCCAGTCATGAGAAAGGAAGTGCCACTATCTAAATATCACACAGATCCCAATGCACTGGACACCATACATGTGACCAATGAGAAGTAAAAATAAAATTGTGAGGCAAGGGCCTCACCAACTGTAGATCGTCTAGCCTTCTGTTCTTCTTATTTTGTGGAAATTTAGTAGCAAAATGTCCATGCTCATGACAGTAAAAAGACTTCATCCTGGACATGTCGCGCTCCTTTCCATATTCACCGACCTCAGATTTGGAATGGAATCTATTCCCCTTCCCCTTCCTCGCCTTGAAAACTAAAGCACAATATTATTCATCTTTATTCTTAGATGAATATTTGTCTCTGGTATTCTGTCTAAACTCTCCCTGCACCACATCCGACCACAGTCGTTACCAATCTGGCAACTTTTCCCTTCATTGACAGACTCTTGATAACTATGCCAACTCTTGGGAAGTCCTAGGAGAGCTAGGCTCACCAAATCATCATTAGAAACAATTATTCCTACACTCCCAATCTCATCCCTACATTGGAAATTTTTTTTTAAGTATACCAGAATAGTGTCCTTATTTTCCATCTTCATCTTTCTGAGTTTATCTTTCAGCGCCAATTTCCTATGGTCACTATTGCTTTGGAATAGATCCATCAAAGACTTCCACATTGCATATGATGTGGTTTTCCCATGGAGGCTTGAGACAATGTGGTCTCGTACTCCCTCCAACCGGATCCTCATCGCCTTTTCCACTTTCTTTTTCCATGCAACAAGATTTGTAGCATATGCCACAACAGGTTTAGGAACATCAGTGTCAATGAATTCCTTCCAGCCATTTTCTTCGCATATTGCCTCCATCCTTTCCTTCCAAGAAATATATTTCGAGTTTCCCTCGAGTGCATACTCTAACCTCAAGCCATTGAAAGCCATTTGAATCTTGAATCACCTATAGCACCAAGAAAATGTTTCTGCAAATTCAAATTCTATCCAGTCAGAAACTCAGCTCCTGCTTCACTTCTGCAATTTCCTGTGCTCTGATACGATGTATAAATTATACAACATGCATGTATATCTTGGATTCACCTGATATAGCAATGTACTAAAGTTAAATATTGAATCACTTCTACAAATATTTTGTGGAATTAAAACACAATCTCTAATCACATAAAGCAAAGAAGAATCAATCAAACCAAAACACAGATAATTTCCCGAGGAAGGCTTGCTGCTAAAAACCTCTCTATCATATATTGTATATTCCACAAGGAATCATGAAACAATTACATACAACTCTTCTCACAAGAGCCCTCCTGTATTCATCTAATTTTCTCACACTAATCCAGACAAAATCAGGCCAATACTCAACCAATTCTCAACCTGTCTTCGTCCCGCCTTTCTCACGCAGTTTATGAAGAATGAAATCCTTATTCACAAGGAATTCCAACCTTCCTACACTGCGCTGAGTATCATGGGAATATTGTGATTTTTTAACTACACCTGGGTATCCTACTAATATCACAACTGATAGTCACACTTCCCTTTCACCTAGATCTCAACTAGGTCTCCATTGGAACTAACATGCATGCAACTAATAATAGTAAATTCTCAGTTGCATGTGAGATCACTGATTGTGAATTAATTGATATTTAATTCACTTGATCTCTCACAACTGAATTTAACTCACTTAACTGAGTTAAACTGATTACAACCTCCATTAACTAATGCACCACTGCACTTCGAACTTTGTTACAACTAGAATTACTCTGCAAGCCTCACCAACTACCTCTAACTTGAAATCCACTAGCTAACTGAGTTTATCACTCTCAGTTAACTATTAAAAGTTATCATTGAGAATAGATTACAATTTATTTTCCATCTTAATTAAGGTATAAATAAAATAGACATGCACCAAATTTAGCCCTGTGGGCCCCACCCTAGTGTAGGTGCTTAATGCACTAAGCGTGGGTGCTAAATCTTATTTCTAGATGCCAATTTCACTATTTCTTGTTGAAAACTTCAACAAAAATTTTCCATAACCTTCACATACTACTCTCCAAATGTTAGATCCATAAGATAATAATTGATATTTTACATTTTTGTGCCATACCTTCTAATTTCATTAGTGAGGATAACCGTTATGGGAAAAAAAAACTAAAAAATAAAAAATAAAATTATATATATATATATATCCCAACAAACCCCAGATCTACTCTCCAGCGATCAAGTTGCAACTGAGAGCCCCACTTTGATACAAATTATTGGAAACCTTTGAGAACTACTGGGGGGGGGGTGAATCAGTAGCATGATATATATACGATTTTTACCAATTTAAACTTAAATTAATGAATCAAATGTGTTAACTAACATCTAATAAAAATCATAGCATGTGTATCACATAAACATAATTGAAAACCATAAGAAACTAAAAAAGAATAAACATGCAAATCACATCAATCACACATGAGACACAAGATTTATGGTGGAAACACTTCCAGGATAAAAACTACCCTTGTTGTTTTTTTTTGTAATTTAAAAAGATCTATTCACCATGAAAACCAGAGATTACATCGATGTTCAAAAGAATACTGATGTGAGAGGAGATTCAACATCGAAATTCTTTGCCAAGCCCACAACATTGGACTTTTTTTTCCCTCTAGGAGAGATTTTACAGTGGAGAAAATAGTGGGGGAAAAAAATGAGACAAAGAAAATGGAGACACATCTCTAGGAAAAAATCCATGTCTGTATCGCTTTTGAAATTGAGCATGGATTTGTAAGAGTGAGCAAAGGAACTTTGACAAAATCAGAAAACCTAGGGAGAGAAGTGTCAAGTTAGTCCAGATCATCCCCAGAGTGGTCGTCGACACTTCTCAAGCACTCCGTAGTGCTACCGCAGTCTGAAGTAGGCTGATCTTTGCCACTGAAAGAGGGGCTTGCTCAAGTTGGGTTATACTGCTCATAGAGGGGCCTGCTGGTAGAGAGGCCACTTGCTTCTTCTTTAGGCTACAGATTTTTTTGGCAGCTGGTAGCGTGATGCTTGAGGAGGGCGTAATGGGGGGAATTATTCTCAATGAATTTGCAATGATGAACACCACCCACATAAATAAAAAATTTTGCAGTTAGATCATCAGTCTTTTTTGTCAGGATATTGTTGCCATCCCTCTGTTCTTACAAGGCCATAGCCATGAGAGTCTTTGTTTGCCAATTCAGCTCGACGACTTTGCTAAAAAGGTTTTCTCTGACATGGGTTAAAATTGATTTGGGGATCCAGTTAAAAACCTCATTAACTTCCTCCGTGGTAACTCTACTGCGTGCCATTCCGACTCTAACTTCCAGCCTCTCGATTTGATCTTTGGCAAATTAACTGATTTCTGTTTCATAAATCAGAGCAAAATTCCTTGCTACTTCTTCTGCTCACGTGGTGGGAGGTATATTTGGAGAGGTACAACACAATCCACAACCTCTGCCGCACCTTGCAGGAGCAGAAGAATTGGAGTGATGGGGAGCCATAACATCCGGCTGCAGATGAAGGATCAGGGAGTCGGCAGAGATGAAATAGGAGGGCCAAGGGAAACATAGTAGAGGGGAGAATTCAGACAAGGCGGCACAGGGAAAGGGGATTGGAAATGAAGGCCACAGAGCTCACGGAAGGATGAGGCAAATGGGATGAGGGTTAGGTTTATATGGGTAGAGGAGGGAAGGGAAGGATGAGATGAGAGGGGGAGAGAAATGATGGGATGGAATTCTGAGAGCATAGAGGAGTAATTAAATTAGGTGCTCCTTGCATGTGAAATGCTTGAAGGGCAGATGACAAAGGTGATTTTGGGAGTGATTGTACCTAGGTCGTAGGGATCAGAGTCATGGATGATCCAAATCATTATGGTTTTGAAGGTGGATCATAGTTTCAATAGGATTGGTTAATCCGGCCTAAAATTCCTATTTCATTATGTTTGAGCATGCCTCCTTGACTTCAGTATGTACGAAACCCTCCTAGGCTATGGAGAGGAGGTGGAGATTTCCATGAACCCCTGCATTTTCTAGTGTGTCCACCAATTGATTGGATTTACTTCTTACAAGATTGAAAGAAACCCCTTTAGCTTGGTTAATATGGATCTTTATCCTGTGGAGGATTTTTCTAAGTCTCCAATTATCCAAGACTTGTAAGGCACTTTTGCCATGTTGAAGCTTTTTGCAGTCTTTGGTAGTGACCAACGAATCACCTTCTGCGATTAGTGGCCAGAAGTTTTGTTCTATGGAAATAATAAAACAATGCTCCAGAGATTGTAACTCCATTGCGTTGTTGGTGTAGTGACCAAGATTTCCATTATAGATCCATATACTCTGCCATGTGTGGTTTCTGAACGCTCCTGCAAAACCAGTTTTGCCAAGGTTGTCTTTGGCAGCTCCATCATAATTTAGCTTGAAGAAATTAGGTTCCAGAGGTTACCATTTTGGAACAGAAGTTTGAGAGGAGGGGAGATGAGAGTTTGAGGGGGGGACAAACATGGATAGGTCTAACAAGGAAATAATGCAAAGGTCTTCCTGAGTGGGGGTATTATGGGAATTAGGCAACTTGGAGATGGCAATCGTCTCTTGAAGGGTCTATTTGATGGTATAAATGATTTGTTCCTCCTTAAAATAGTCTCTAAATATTCTGGCATTCTGTTCTTTCCATAGGGACCAACAAATTATGCTTTGAAGGAGATTCCAAGCCCAATTGATCAACGGATAGGAAGGAAAGGAAGAGCACCAATGCTCTAGAGAGAGAAGAATTGAGGAGGGGTCCTTGTCATTGACTCTGAAGACCAGGGAGGCCCAGATCTAGAAGTTGGAAGAAAAGGGACACTCATTTAGCAGATGGTTGGGTGTTTCTTTGTCATTCTTGTAGAGCATGAAAATGGAGGGGCCAATGAACCCTTTCTTGAGCAGGTGGTCCTAGGTCAGAATTTTGTTATGCATGATAAGTCACAGGAAAATTGATATTTTGGGCAAGTGCCTATGATTCCATATTTTTTTCCATTTCATGTTCAGAGGAATGGGGTTGAGAGAAGCTAAATATCCATAAGGCTCTTTGATATTGAAGTGGCCAACTGCATTTTTAACCCATCTTAGCTTATCATTCTCACCATCCTTTTGAATCAGTATTTTTTCTAACTCTTCCATGAGATTCTTCCAAGCATGGGGGTAGTCCTAGTGATCCCACTCAAAAGCTTCGAGCCATTATCTCCAACCTGTGTTGTCATTATTGTTCCTCCAGTAGTCTTTTACCCATAATTTGTTTTTGTTTTCCATCTGTATTCTAATTTGTCTATACTACTCTTGATTTAGTCTGGGGCTTTACTACCATTCATCGTCCCAAAAGAGGGTTGTCTCTTCATTTCTGATTTCCCAGAAGTAGTGGTTTTGGATAATTGCTTTGTTTGCACAAGCATGGTTCCATAGTACATAGCCTTTGATTGTGTCGTTTAAATAGATGAGAGTGTCATATTGATGGGAAGGAACATATTTATCTTTCCACGATGTTTTCCATGGGGTTTGCGAGTTTGTGATCCATTGCCACCATGTTTTAGCTCCTAGATATTTTCCAGCCAGGTCAGGGTCTCTTAGTCTTGATCCTCATTCTTTCTTGGACTTACATAATTTTTCCCAAGCTACCAATGAAAATTTTACTTTTTCATTTTTTCCTTTCTAGAGAACGTTTATTTGGATAGTCTTAAGTTGGGAGGAAATGCATTTTGGGGCAGCCATGGCAGAATATTGGTAGAGGGGAATGGCTTGCAAAATAGATTTGACAAGAACTAAGTGGCCAACTAGGTTTAAGGCACCGAAGGTCCAATTGGCCAAATTTTTCTTCACTTTGGTTATGAGAATTTTCCAGTTTGATTTGGAAAGGGGTTTTTCAGTGACGGGAAATCCCAAGTACTTTTTAGGAAAGGAGCTAAGCTTGAATTCCATAATATCTACAAGATGTAACTGGATTGGTAAAGAGGTGTTCAATAAGAAAAGTTTGGATTTGGTCACATTCATAGAGGTGCCAGAGGCTTCAATGAAATAAATGAGGATGGATTCGAAGGCTAGGGCTTCTTTGACAGAGGGGGTGCCCATAAGAAAGGTGTCATCAACAAATTTCTGATGATTGGAAGGAGGATTTGAGTTGTGTAATTTGATTCCGACAATGCTGCCACTTGAGGAGGCCACCATAATAGAGCGACTAAGGCCTTCAGCCATAAGAAAAAGGAGGAAGGGGGAGATGGGGTCTCCTTGCCTTATGCCTCGAGTAGGATTAAGAATGGGCGAGGGGGGTCCATTTAGATGAATGGATAATAATTCTCCAGAGACGATGGCCATGATCCATTTAATGCAATCCTTGTTGAAACCGAAAGGTTTCAGGACTGCCCTGATGTAGACCCAGCTAATTTTGTCGAAGGCCTTTGACATATCTAGCTATATGATCATTGCTAGTTTCTTTTGCTCTTTGAGAGAGTGAATGATTTCCTGAGAGAGAATTATGCTATCCAAGATCTGTCTACCTTCAACATAGCCAATTTCTAGAGGAGAGATGAGGAGGGGTAAGTTTTTTTTAATTCTGTTAGCCAGAACCTTGGAAATTATTTTGTAGATGAAATTGCATACCACAATGGGCCTGAATTTATCAGGGGAGTTGGCCTTGTCAGATTTTGGGATCAAAGTGAGAAAAGTGTCATTTAGAGATTTTAGGACTAACTTTTGGATTCAGGATTCTTCCACAAGGTCATGAACCTCATCCTTTAAGATCGCCCAACAAACTTTAAAGAAGTCAATAATGAGGTAGTCCAGTCTGGGTTATTTTCCATTGGGCATGGTCATAACAACCTCCTTGACCTCTTGCAGAGAAACCTTTCTGATCATCATTTGATTGTGCTTCTTAGTGAGAATGTGTGGGATGTGCTTTATAATTTTCATTATAACATCGTCCCCTGAATTTTTTGTTTCAGTGAGGAGATCACCAAAATATTGAATGAGTTCTACGTCCAAATCTTTATGAGTGTTGATGATGTTTCCCTGCATGGTCTTGAGGCTTAGGATTCTATTGTGCCTTATGTGCTAGATCATGGAGCGATGGAAGAAGGCAATTCTCTTCTCCCCACATTTCAACCAATTTATATGGGATTTTTGGTGCCATAGTTTTTCCTCTTGGGCTATCCTTTCTTCCCAATTTTTTTGAAGTTGTAGCTCCTCTTGCTTCCTATGCCCATTCATGCCATTGATAATTATTTGTTGCTACAAAGCCTCTAATTTGAGTTATAGCAGTTTATTCTCAGAAATGATGTTTCCAAAGGTTTCCTTATTCCAAGTTCTGATTTCATTTTTAATATGTTTCATTTTTTTCTGAAATTTGTACATTTTGTTGCCTTGAGTGGGTTAGGGAGTATCCCAGCATTCTCTCATCTTGTCCATAAATTCTGGGTGATCAAGCTAGAAAGCCTCAAATCTGAAGGGTTTATTTTTGGGTCCATCGGGGATCTAGACATTTAGAGTAATGGGCTAGTGGTCAGAGTCAACCTGAGGGGAGATGCAAGCTTATGTTTCCCAAGAGTTGATGTATATTTCCTCCGAGAGGAGAATTCGATCGAGCCTGGAGGAAATCTTCCTGTCTCCTCCTCATCTATTGTTCCAGGTAAAGGTGTCGTTCTTGGTGGGGATATCTATGATCTTAAGATCGTTAATGAAGGCCTGAAAGGCTTCAGAGTCTTTGTCCAGCTTCCTTATACCACCCATTTTTCCCCCCAGATTAACTATCATGTTGAAGTTACCCGTTAGGACTTTGAGGGGATGGTGGAAGGAGTTGAGGTGTTTTCCAAAACCAATTAACCACTCAAGTCTTTCTGCAGTGGTATGTGAAGCATATAAATTGGTTACAAATATGTTTTCTGAGGTGCTGATGATTTTCAAAACAGTATTTAGAGCATATCTAGAGGTTGCAGATTCCGAGAGCTCAAAGCAAGAATCCTTCCATAGGGTAGTGAAACCTCCCACTGTTCTAGTGGAAGATATTGCTACATGGATGTAATTTATTTTGAAACAAGTTTTCTAAATCAATTCCATGTTGTCCAAGTCACTTTTGGTTTCTTGGAGCATCATTATGTCCGACTGTTAATTTTGGGCAACTAGGTCCAAACTCCATGTTTCACTGCTCATATGATGATGGTCATATTTTTGTTGGATATCTATTTCAGAGAGGTGCAATATTGATCTAAATATCAACTTGATCAAATGAGCAGAAAATTTATTTTGAATTTATTTTCCCCATGTGCAAGGTCAGCTAGATTTGTAATGTAGGCTCACATGCCTAATAGATGTGTCACACACCCTCACTGATGGATATAAATTGGAGAGACTTGGACGTCATTTTCTCATCATCTCATCACACATTCTCTCATTGTGATCTGATTGGTTCGATAGCCTTTGGAGGCCTTTTTCCCTCACAAGTGTGGAGTGAAGCTACTGTTTTCTGTGGATCTGTCTAGGGATGTTTGCTACATCGTTGACCATGGTACACCCTTGGTCGTTTGACGTCCAACTTCTGCCAAAAATATGATTTTAGGAGGTCATACAGCTGGGCACTAAAATCAAGGAATTTTGGGTTGTTTGATCGAAGCCATAAATTGTTGCGTTGAATTTTCTACTATTGTCTGTGTTGACTTTGGGTTGAATAGCGTTGACTTGTAATGAGCCGTCTTTGAGGACTGTGAGTGTGACACATGAAGGAGTGGCTGACTGAAAAATTATTTGTTGGTTTAAGCATCATATTGACTTTTGTAACACAACAATATCTCATATCTTTGCTCGGCAAAAGGAATTGTAAATATGATCTATATTTGGCTCATCTTCTATTGATCTATTATTGTGTTCTATGAGCATTTTACTTTCATGTTTACGTGATTTATATTTTGTATCGAGCCTAAGAAATATTGAAGTAAAAGTGCATCAAGTATAGAACACCATGGTTATCTAGATTTACATGGTATCAGAGTTGAGGTGAAGACAAAGTCCAAGAGTCCAAGATAGTGTGAAAAGCAATCATCGAAGAAGAAGTCTTTTCAAGGACCAATGGTCTAATGATAAGTTGACTAACAAGTCTGACTATCATGCATGGAATATGTCCTTGGATTTGGCATTAGAAGATAAAGATGTCATGGAATATGTGCAGGGGAATATTCATGAGCCTCTATCATATTTTATGAGGCTCACAGAAATCAAGAATGGTCTCCTTGCCATAGGAGAAGAAGTAGTTGATCGAGAGCTCGTCCTCATTTCTCTTGGAGGACTTCCCTAAGACTGAAAGAAGAACTTGAAGGAAGCTCTCACTATTGGTTTTAGAGTTGATACACTCTACCAGGTTGGAGGAATTCCATTAAGGGCTATGGCATGTGATACAACTCGTCAAACTGAGTTATGGCACCGACGGTTTGGACACCTTCATTACATATCCCTTCCCGAAGCAAGGAAGGTGGTGTCTAGGATACCCAAATTCAAGAATGACAATGAAGGAATATGTCAGGGCTATGTCGAAGGAAAGCATACAAGGGGAAATTTCCCCTCAAGTGTCACAAAGACATCTAATATATTGAAATTGATACATTCTAATTTCTCTAGTATGTTTCCCGTGAAATCCTTGGGAGGATGTTCTTATTACATGACTTTTATAGATGTATTCTCTTGCAAGACCCAGATATATCTATTTAAGAAGAATGATGAAGCATTCAAATGGTTTTGTACCTTCAAGGCCTTGGTGGAAAATCAAATAGGAAAGAAGATCAATATTTTGAGGACCATTAGTGGCACCGAATATGAGTAAAATGAGTTCAATGAATTTTGCAGAGGAGTTGGCATTAAGAGGGAGACCAAAACCGTGTATACTCCTAAGCAAAATGGAATTTCTGAAAGAAATATTAGGACCATTGCGGAAGATGCCCGTGCCATGCTATGTGACCAAGGTCTTCTGAAGTTTCTATGGGGAGAAGCTGCGAACACTGCTGTATACGTAAAAAATAGATGCCCGCATTCCGCTTTGTACTAAAAAAATCTCGAAGAAATATTCTCTTGTATGAAACCTGATGTTTCTCATTTTAGAGTTTTTGGTTGTCCTGTTTACTTTCATGTGTTGAAAGAGAAGAGAAGCAAGATGGATGCTTCTAGAAAGAATGGAATGTTTGTGGGCTACAATGAAACTACAAAGATATATAGAATCTATGTTCCAAGCCAAAGAGAAGTGGAGATATGCCACGATGTCACCTTCGATGAATATGCTTCCCTTAGGAAAGTGATAAACCTTCCTAGCTCCAAGGAAGACAATGATGGAAGAATAGGGAAGTAGGAAGAGCCGAAGGATGAGATGATGCTCTATGTTGAAGGAACGATGGACCCTATTGATCCACCTCCTTCAATAAAGATAATACCCTCATGGCTCAGGGATAATCTCAAATATGATGAGAGACATATGGCCCCAAGGAGGATATTCCGTGAAAGAAAGAAGCTGAATAGATACCAAGGGTATCTAGCAACGATGAGTACTATCATACTCATCGTCTGAGCCTGGATCATTTGAAGAAGTCGTAAAGCATCAAGTTTGGAATGATTATATGCACGAATAGTACGAGTACATTATGAAGAATGATGTCTGGGATGTGGTCCCGAGACCAGAGGACAAAGCTTTTGTCACCTCAAAATTTCTCTATAAGATCAAGCATGGATCTGATGGTAGTGCTAAAAAGTACAAGGCACGATTTTTTGGCCGAGGCTTCTCTCAAAAGGAAGGCATAGATTATGATGATATATTTGCATCTATGGCTTGATATTCGACCATCCGATCTATCAAATAAATACCAAGGGTATCTAGCAACGATGAGTACTATCGTACAATCTGAGCTTGGATCATTTGAAGAAGTCGTAAAGCATCAAGTTTGGAAGGATGCTATGCATGAAGAGTACGAGTACATTATGAAGAATGATGTCTGGGATGTGGTCCCGAGACCAGAGGACAAAGCTTTTGTCACCTCAAAATTTATCTATAAGATCAAGCATGGATCTAATGGTAGTACTAAAAATTACAAGGCACGATTTGTTGCCCGAGGCTTCTCTCAAAAGGAAGGCATAGATTATGATGATATATTTGCATCTGTGGACTGATATACCACCATCCAATCTATTATTTCCCTTGCTGCAATGCAAGTATGGAGTCTCCATTAGATGGATGTGAAGGTCACTTTTCTTCATGGTTCGATAAAGGAAGAGGTGTATATGGAGAAACTTCTGGGGTTCGAAGTCCAGGATAGAGACTCTCATGTATGCAGGTTGAAGAAATCCCTCTATGGGTTGAAGCAAGCCCCTAGGGCTTGGTACGAGAGGATAGATAGCTACTTGATGAAGCTGGGCTTCAATCGAAGTAATGCTGATCCGAACCTTTACTTCAAGGTTGATAGAGAAAAGCCTCTCATTTTGGTTCTCTATGTGGACGATCTCTTCCATACAGGTGTTGAATTTCTCATTCATCAGTGTGAGAGGGAGCTCACTTCCGAGTTTGAGATGAAAGAACTAGGATTGATGCATTACATCCTACACTTGGAGGTCTTGCAGAGACCTGGCCAGATTTTCCTCTCTTAAGGAAAAATATATTGCGAATTTTTTGGAGAGATTTGGTATGGTGGACTGTAATTCAATGTAAACATTGATGGAACTAAACTTCAATAAGTTGTGTGGAAAATATGTTGGGCCTGCATTGGGAAATCCTACCGAGTATAGTCAACTCATAGGGGCATTGATGTTCTTAGTGAACTCCTATCTAGACATATGTTTTGTAGTGAACACTTTGAATCAACATATGGTTAATCCTCATCACATTCACTGGGTCGGTGCCAAGAATCTCTTAAGATATCTTCAGGGCATGATAAACCATGGGTAGAGATACACTGCCGGGAGTTTGAGAATCCATGGATATACTGATGCTAATGAGGCTGGCAGTGTGTGGATCACAAGACCACATCTGGATGATGGTTCACACTTGGTTCTGCTTCAATATCTTGGATGAGTAGGAAGTAAAATTCGGTGGATTTGAGCACCACTGAGGCTAAATAAATTGCAGCGAGTATGGCCTGTTGTGAAGCTATTTGGTTGTGAAAGATATTTAGTGAGTTGTTCAGGCATGCGCTAGATAGCACTGTTATCCTTTGTGATAACCAGAGTGGGATTCATTTGTCAGAGAATCTTGTGTTCCACGATCGATCCAAGCATATTGATATCAGGAACCACTTTATTTTGGATATGGTACAGCGAGGCGCCGTAAGGTTCGATCATTCATATAGGAACTGATGAGCAGGTCAAGGATATTCTCATGAAGCCCCTGGGGAAGGTCAAGTTCTTAACCTTCCGTGAGAAGCTTGGAATTGTAGAAAGACCCTATTCTGAGGGTCCTAGTTGAGTTGGTCTATGAGCTCTGAGAGCTCCAGGGAGCTTGGGGATAGCTTCTTGGAGATATAAGCACATATGGGGCTAGGCTTTCTGAACCTTGTTATGCTTCTACCCCACCCTTATGATATTGATTTGGTTCGCCTCTCTCTGATCTGTACCCCGCACGCATCCTACCCATGGAGTTTCAAACTCATGGGAAGTACCTGTTAGGTGTGGAGCCTGATTATCTTGTTTACTTTGTATCACAACATTGGACCCCTGTACCTTAAATGGGGTGGAAACGCCGCCCGTATATTAATCGCTGCCATGGGGGGTCCAAGGGGGCGGCAGCGACTTTATGGAGCCCCCCCCTGGGGTGGGGGGTTTCGGGGGCAGTGCCCCCAAAGCTAAAAACAGATGTAAAATTGCCTTGTAAAAGTATAGTAATTTCTACTCAATCTGGACCGTTCATTAGGAGGATGATCTGACGGTAGAAGTTATGTTTAATTTATGGTTTTTTGCCCTAGAAGGCAACCCCTCTCTTTGTATGAGGATATTGTATTGCGGCTGTGTATTACATGTGTATTCTATGAGCGGGAAATAGATAGGGAGGCTGTGAGAGAGAACAGAGGATATTACAGTGGATTTGATGTAGGTTTTGTCTCTTCATTTTGTTGGATAATAGAAAGGAAGGACTAGCTGTTTGGGGTAGACGTAGCCCAAACTGGGTGAACCATGTATATCTGTGTCTCTCTGGTTTTATGTGTTTTGTGTGGTTGCATTTTCCGCATATTTTATATGTTGCATTGCTCTGTAATATATAATTTTCTAACAACTGGTATCAGAGCCGAAGGTATATTTGGCTGATAAACTCGCAGGAAAGAAGGGTTCCTGGTTCGAGTGGGAGCAATGGTGGAAGATGGTAAGTTTAAGGTCGAGAAATTTAACGGCCAAAACTTCCCACTGTGGAAGATGCAGATGGAAGATTATATGTATCAGAAATATTTGTACCTACCATTCAGTGGAAAAACAAAGAAGCCGACAGCCATGACAGATGTGGAATGGAACATTCTCGATAGAAAGACACTCGGAACAGTGCGGTTGTGCCTTACGGCATCAATCACCTTCAATATTTCGAAGGAAACAACAACAGAGGGTTTGATGCAGACATTGGTGAAACTATATGAAAAACCCTCGGCCTCAAACAAGGTATTTCTTATGAAACGACCATTTAATATGAAGATGTCGGAAGGTGGATCTATTGCAGACCATTTAAATGATTTTAATACAGTTACCAGTCAATTAAGTTCTATAGAGGTAAACTTTGATGATGAAGTTAGAGCTCTGTTATTCTTGTGCTCATTGCCAGAGAGTTTGAATGGTTAGTCATGGCCATTAGTAACTCTGTCTCTGGATCTAGTACTTTAAAGTTTGATGATGTTGTCGGTGCTATCCTTAGCGAGGAAATGCGACGGAAAAGCTCCGGTGAGACATCGGGTAATGCTTTGAGTGCAGAGTCTAGGGGAAGGAGAATGGAAAGAGGAAAGAGCTCAGGATATCGTAGTAAATCAAGAAAAGGCAGATCCAAGTCCAGATCGGGGATAGTGTGCTAGAAATGCGGAAAGAAAGGACACCTAAAGAAAGACTGTAGATCTCGGAAGGGAAAAGAAGGAGACACACAGCAAGAAAACAATCATGAAGAAAATGTGACAGGTGATGTGTTACAAGATGCTTTGATTCTTTCTTTCAAAAATGTTATTGATTCTTGGGTTGTAGATTCAGGGGCTTCATTCCATGCCACACCTGATAAGAAATATTTTCATGACTATGTTCAAGGAGATTTTGGACAAGTTCGTTTGGGTGATGATAAACCCTATAAAATTGTTGGAATGAGTAAAGTTCTTGTAAAACAACAAAATGGAAACCAATGGCTACTAAAGGAGGTAAGGCATGTTCCAGATCTGAAGAAAAATCTGATTTCAACAGGGCAGTTAGGTGGTGAAGGTTATGTGACAACTTTCACAGATAAAACTTGGAAGGTCACCAAAGGAGCCCTGGTAATAGCAAAAGGTGAAAAGGTTGGTACATTGTATTTATGCAATGGTATTTCTAACTCTATTAATGCTTTAACTTCCAAAGGAGCAGATGCAGCATTATGGCATCATAGGCTCGGACACATGAGTGAGAAGGGAATGAAGATTCTTCACTCAAGAAATTTGTTGCCAGGTTTGAAGAATGTTGATTTGGATTTATGTGAAAATTTCATTTATGGAAAACAAAAGAGAGTCAGATTTCTCAGAGTTGGGAAAGAAAAGAAGAGCGAAAAATTGGAGCTTGTGCATACAGATGTATGGGGACCTGCTCAGGTATCATCTCTCGGTGGCTCTCACTATTATGTTATGTTTATTGATGATGCAACTAGAAAAACTTGGATTTATTGTATTCAAAATAAATCTGATGTATTTGATACTTTCAAGAAATGGAAAGATTTGGTTGAGATTGAGACAGGAAAGAAGTTGAAGTGTCTCAGATCAGACAATGGAGGTGAGTATTGCAGCAAAGAGTTTGATAGGTACTGTTCAGAGCATGGAATTCGTAGAGAGAAGACAGTTCCAAGAACACCGCAAGAAAATGGTGTGTCAGAAAGGATGAACAGAACAATCATGGAGCGTGCAAGGTGCATGAGATTGCATGCAGGATTGCCTTTACAATTTTGGGCAGATGCTGTAGATACTGTTGTTTATCTAATAAATAGAGGGCCTTCAAATTCCTTGGATGGTGGTATTCCAGAGGAAGCATGGACAGGTAAAAAGGTAAACTACTCTTTTTTAAAGCCTTTTGGCTGTGAGGCCTTTGTCCATATTAACAAAGAAAACAGAACAAAGCTTGAGGCAAAATCAAAGAAATGTACCTTTATTGGATATGGTGTTAATGATTTTGGTTATCGCTTATATGATTATGAAAATCACAAAATCATTAGGAGCAAAGATGTAATATTCAATGAAAAGGTCTTGTATAAGAATCAGTTGCAGGAAAAGAAACAGGAAAAAGAAAGCAAGGAATACACGATTCTTGATGAGATAACTGAAAAAGTAAAGGTGCCTGAAAATAATAATAATCAACAACCACAGCAGCAACAACCACCACAACAGCAACAGGCACCTCAAACACCTAAAAGTGGTGTTAGAAGATCTACCAGGATAAGTAGACCCCCTGAACGATACTCTCCTTCATTATATTATTTATTGCTGACTGATTCTGGTGAACCCGAATGTTATGAAGAAGCAATGCAGGTTGAAAGCAGGAAGAAGTGGGAGCTAGCCATGGAAGAAGAGATGGACTCCTTAATGCATAACCATACTTGGGACTTAGTTAGGTTTCCTGTAGGTAAAAATACATTGCAGAATAAATGGGTTTACAGGCTGAAGGAAGAAGATGGAGGAAAACAAAGGTTCAAAGCTAGAATTGTGGTGAAGGGGTTTGAACAGAAGAAAGGTATTGGTTTTGATGAAATATTTTCTCCTGTTGTTAAGATGACTTCAATCATAACTATATTAAGTCTTGTAGCAGCGGAATATTTACATCTTGAGAAGTTAGATGTAAAGAAAACATTTCTCCATGGAGATTTGGAGGAAGAGATATACATGCAGCAACCAGAAGGATATGAGGTCAAAGGGAAAGAAAAATTGGTGTGCAGGTTAAAGAAGAGCTTGTATGGCTTAAAATAGGCTCCAAGGCAGTGGTATCTAAAATTTGACAATTTTATGTCTGAACAAGGTTATACTAGATGTCACTCTGATCATTTTGTTTATCTAGAAAAGAAAAATTATGGCAGCTATATTATATTGTTATTGTATGTAGATGACATACTTGTTGCAGGGTCCAACATGCAGGAAATAAATGTGCTCAAACAAAAATTGGCAAATTCATTTGAAATGAAGGATTTAGGAGCTGCAAAACAGATCCTTGGTATGAGAATAACCAAAGATAGGAAAAATAAAAAATTAACACTTTCTCAGAATGAGTACATACAAAAGGTGTTGAAAAGATTTAATATGCACAATGCAAAACTAGTTAGTACACCTTTTGCTAGCCATTTCAAACTTAGTAAGGAGATGTGCCCAAAGACCCAAGAAGACATGGATTATATGTCTAAAGTTCCATATGCATCAGCGGTTGGAAGCTTAATGTATGCAATGGTCTGCACAAGGCCTGATATTGCACATGCAGTGGGAGTTGTAAGCAGGTACATGAATAATCCAGGAAAAGAACATTGGATGGTAGTAAAATGGATTCTCGGATATTTGAGAGGTACCACAAATCAATCATTATGCTTTGGTGGTTCAAACATTGCTCTACAGGGATATGTTGATGCAGATATGGCAGGTGATAGAGATAACAGGAGGAGCACTACAGGATATGTATTTACTGTAGGTGGAACAGCTGTCAGTTGGGTTTCAAAAATCCAAAGTGTTGTTTCACTTTCAACAACAGAAGCCGAGTATGTTGCTGCTACAGAGGCTAG
Organism: Pinus albicaulis; assembly: GCA_034641835.2. Taxonomy (NCBI): domain Eukaryota; kingdom Viridiplantae; phylum Streptophyta; class Pinopsida; order Pinales; family Pinaceae; genus Pinus; species Pinus albicaulis. Next base: position 69,524,990 of record CM076569.1, on the reverse strand, counting down.
TAAAGAAATGATTTGGTTACAAAGGTTTATGGATGAATTGGGTAAGAAGCATGATATGGGCACGCTATACAGTGATAGCCAAAGTTCCATTCATCTTGCAAATAACTCAGCATTTCATTCCAGGACTAAAGACATACATCTCAAGTACCATTTCATACAGTCAGTATTGGAAGATGGAGAGTTGAAGCTAGAAAATATACACACTAGCTAGAATCCTATAGATATGCTAACAAAATTTGAAACTAGTGAGAAATTGAGAATGTGCTCAGTTTCAATTGGTCTTCAAGGATGACGATGAAGATGAGAAACAACCAGGTCCAAAGAGGAGTCATTGTCCAACAAATGAAGCATCGTTGGAGTTGCTACAATTAGTCTCCAAGTGGGAGATTGTTGGGTGTGGAGCCTGATTATCTTGTTTACTTTGTATTACAACATTGAACCCCTGTACCTTAAATGGGGTGGAAACGCCACCTGTAAATTAATCGCTACCATGGTGGGTCCAGGGGGGGTGGCAACGACTTTATGGAGCCCCCCCAGGGCTGGGGGTTTCGGGGGCAATGCCCCCAAAGCTAAAAACAGATGTAAAATTGCCTTGTAAAAGTTTAGTAATTTCTAGTCAATCTGGGCCGTTCATTAGGCGAATGATTTGATGGTAGAAGTTATGTTTAGTTTAGGGTTTTTTGCCCTATAAGAAAACCCCTCTCTTTGTATGAGGGTATTGTATTGCGGCTGTGTATTACATGTGTATTCTCTGAGTGGGAAACAGATAGGGAGACTGTGAGAGAGAAAAGAGGATATTACAGTGGATTTGCTGTAGGTTTTGTCTCTTCATTTTGCTGGATAATAGAAAGGAAGGACTGGATGTTTAGGGTGGACGTAGCCCAAACTAGGTGAACCACGTATATCTGTGTCTCTCTAGTTTTATGTGTTTTTTGTGCTTGTATTTTCCACATATTTTATGTGTTTCACTGGTCTGTAATATATAATTTTCTAACAGTACCTCTCATCTGGCCAATGAGGTGGGAAATGTGGATAGAGACCAATAGCAAGACCGATGGACACATCGAAGATTGTTGTACTCTCTATGTCTAGGATGGCATGTGTCCAATGCCTTGATCTGGGATCAAGTATGATGAGGTTTTTAACTCTAAAATGATTTTGTGTCAGTAAAATAACTTCGAGTTAGTAGGAGACTCTTTTGAGTCCAAGAGAGTTTTTACCTCTAAGCTAACTTCGGGTCAGCTGTGTGTGATTTATTTTGACTCACCTTTTGTTCTATTTGAAATAAAGAGCCAGCACAACAAGTTACAGCAGGATGATGCATGATGTTTGGTGAAAGTACATGGTGTTATATAGATTCATGAAATATATTTTCATTGTCAACTTCTTTATGTTTATGTTTTACAACTGTGTTATTGTCTTTTCCAGTGTCTGAATTACATAAAATGAAAGAATCCATATCAGAATGTACATAATAAATAGGATAGTTATGTGGTTTTTCTGCACTACTAACCATGTATTTCATTAAACTTTCTCTGTAAAGATTTTTGGGCTGACCAAATACTGAAATTGTGGCATATGACATGTCTAACTGTAGATATCCCTGAAATTTTTCTCCCCATGAGCGAGATAATAGCATTCCATACTTTGGAGGGATATCAGCAACTACAATATCCATGACAATACTCTTACCTAGGTATTGGACTAGAGTGACACACAAGTCTTTTATTAGGCCAAGACATTTAACTTTTCTAGAATCAAAAGAGAAAATATATTTGTATGGCCTGGTGATATCTAAATCCAATGTTTCCATGATTTCCTTTGGCATTAATTTGTGTGATGCTCCTGAATCTAGCATCGCATTGTGTAAGATTTGATCATGAATACTCAAGCTAATGTAGAAAGGAGGAACACCACCTTCTTGATGTTTTCCATTTACCTCAGGACCAAATAGTAATTCTGGTTGATCATCATTTAGATTAACAGAGTCTTCTCCTTCATTTATGTTTAGTGTTTTAGTGATTTTTGATTTGTATAAATCATGCTTCACCAATTCTGTTAAAGGAATTGGTATTTTCAATTTGGCTATTTTAGTTTGGATATTGAATGGTACTTGAGTTTTTCCTAACTGAGTGATTTCTTCTTTACCTATTGCAATTTGAGTGTTTTTCTCTTCTTTATCTATAGTTGGTTTTTTAGTTTGTGTTTCCACTGTTATTTTGTTCTCAATCTTCTTATCTAGGACAGTTTGGGTGGCAGCTGTGGTTTTGGTAGTAGCTATATTGGCAGCAGCTGAAGTTTTGACAGTATCTGATTTTTGAATATCAGTTGAAGTTTTAACAATAGCAGATGATTGAGGATCAGCAGGTGTGATATCTACAATTTTTGGACTAGGTGTAATCTTTGAAATGGAAGTTTTCTGAACTTCCCTAGGGAGAAATTGTAGCACTTTGGTTGTATAAGCTTCTATTGTTTTCTTGATCTGAGTTTGGGAATTTTTCTTACTAGGGACTTCTACATTTTTCTTGCTCCTAAGGTTATATTTCTTGTGAACTTAATTAATGGAAAATTCATAACCTTGTTTATAATCAAAAGACTCTCCAGATTCTAACTGTAACTGTTGTAACATGTATAATTCTTGTTCTTCTTGGGTAATAAAACTAGTATTATCATCATTTATTCCCATTAAGTTAATGTGAGTGTCTTCATCTTCTTCATTTTGGTGAGAACTTTCAGCACATTTCTCTTGGAAAGGTGGTCTTATTTGTTGTTCAGGTGTTGATTCTCTAGATTTACCATTGTTGGGATTCTTCCTAAAGGTTGGATTTCTTATTTGAGTACCTTGTTGTTGATTATCCCATTGTGGTTTTCTTTCCATATTTTCTAATCTATCCATTATTCTTTCCATACTCTTTGCTAAACTATCTATCTTACTGTCTGATGTGGATGGTTCATCCTTAATAGTTACTCTTCTTTCATTTCTCATTTTAGCTCTTATAGCTAACAAATTTTCGTCTACACTAACAGCATTACTTTGCATCTGCACTAATGTTTTAGGGTTTCTCTCTTAGTTGGTATGACATATCAGTATCAAAACCATCAAGAAATTTGATTAAATCTAGATCTGGTGGGGGTTTGATGTTTGCTGGAATAGCATTGTAAATATTATTAAATCTAGTACAATATTCTTGAACATATTCATTAGGTTCTCTTCTTATGTTTTCATATTTAGACAATATTTATAAAGGATTCTTCTTTTTCTCCCATCTATTGATAAACAATATATGGAAAGCTTCTAAATCAGCAATATGATTGGTAGGTAAAGCTTTAAACCATTTCTTTACATCTCTAGCTAATGTTTGGGCAAACAATCTCATTTGAACATCAGATTCGTCAATTTCATGCAATTCAAAGTAATCAGTCATTTTATTAACATGTTGATGTGCAGTATATTGACCTGTACCATCAAATTGAAATATTTTACTTTGTAAATATTGGGGCATGGCATGTAATTGAGATGTTAATACCAAAGGGACATATCTGGCTGCCATGGCTAAGATTCTAGCTTGGCTAGGAGGTAAAGTGGTAGTGTTTGGTGATGAGGTTGAAGTACTTGCAGATGAAGTTGGAAATGATATTGAAGTACTAGTAAATGTAGCAGAAGTGCTAGAAGATGAACTTGAAGTGTTTAGAGATGGAAATAAAACTCTAGGTTGAAGAGGAAGCTTGGGGATGAATTATTTTGTGGAATGAAGTGTAGTGGAAATAATAGATGAGGTGGTACTAAATAAAGATGAATTTATAGACTTTGGAGGAATGGTAGAAGGCTTAGGGGTATAAGAAAATAAATCAGTTAATTCAACAGAATGTTGAAAATAAGCTTCATCAATATTCTTAATCAAAGTTGCAGTCAAATCATAAAGTTTATCAAAAGGTTCTAGAGCTTGTTGATTTGAATCAAGTGAAACAAACTCCTTATTTGTTTCAATAAATTGAATGAAATTAGGATCTATTAGACTATCATAGATGGAACTTTCATATTTAGTTCTAAACAAAGAGTGTTCAAATGATAAATCAAATTCAATATCTTCTAAGCTTGATAATTATTTGGGGATTGAATTAGCTTTGATCAACTGATTATTATTCCCTAAACTTTATAGTTTTTTGTTTTTCCTTAAAATTCTGTCAATTTCATCCACAATTATAGCAGGTTGTGTATCAGGATGAGACCTGGTATAGTATATTCTTTTGGAAGCCAGAATTTTAATTTTTAATGCTAATTTCTAACAACCCTAAATAAAACTTAAGGTGAAAAGATGAGTAAAAATGTTTCCTTTAAGGTTTATTTAACTGGGGACTGATTCTTCCCCAGTGGAGTCGCCAGTATGTTATCACTCCAATAATTCCTAGGGTTGTTAGGCTTTTTGTTTAAAGAAATATTAGAGGTAACCACAGACCTACTTTTGAGATCAAGATCTAGCCATCCTAATCCTTAGAGAGGGATCTCTCTTTATGATTTAACTTTGTTGTTTTTAGTTGATTTTAGGCTAGTTATGTAAGATTGATTGGTTTTTATTTTGGTTTGGTTTGGTCATGGAATTATTGATTCATATGGATAGATGACTGTCTATTTACCATTAGGCTATGGAGTCAAAGTATCAAGAAAATAGGATTGAATCAACGGCTAAAGGAAGTGTTCACAGGGCAAGGTAGCTGAGCAAATTCAAATTTTTTAGGCTAGATGATGAAGTTGTTTCAATTGGGATCAAGGAGCAGCTAGGGATTCCTGAAACCAGATAATGAAGGAAGGAGAAAGAGGTCAATCAAAGCTAGGGAGCAATGAATAATTCCCTAATCTAGATATCAGAAGAAAACATGAAAATCAATAATAGTTCAGAACAAAGTGTACTTAAACAATTTCTTCAATAATATTCTTGTTATAACATTTAAATTGGAAAAAATACAAGTATGTGAAATACTTAAGAAAGTAACAATTGAACAATAAAAAGATACTTCACTGAATTGGCCCAACACATGAATCCTATAATGCAATGCCTTTATTACTCAATCCAGTCTGTTGACTTGAAAATGTTACAATAAACCCTCAGGTTTCAGATCAATACAACTATATAAATGTTCAGAAATCCACACTTAATACTTCGAATTATGAAGTATTTATAAAAAAACTATTACAAAATCTTCTAAAACTGATTTAGTAATTATTCAAGGAAAAATAAATATCTTCATGCAAGAAGATAGAGACACCTATGTAACTAATGTAAGTTGTCCCTCTTTTATTGATTTGTTGTTTGCTTTCTTTGATTTTTTGCTTCTTTATGTCTCTAATTGTTGCTCTACGCTAGTTGTCTTCTTCATGTTGAGTGTCTTTTACGTTGGTTGCATCTTTACTCTGCCTTGTCATCTGATACTCTTTAAACTTTGTTACTGCTTTACTTTTAACTTTTATTGCTTTTTACATGTGACCTTTAACTGCTCTGTTTTCATCTTTAACCTGGACTGCTCTTTTACTAACCTTGACTACTCTTTTACCTGTTTTACGTTTACCTTTCAAAGTAAATCATTCAATTTCTCCCAAGCTTCTTCATCTGGTAATTTTATATTTTCCATTCTTCTGAAAATTTCATCAACCTCTGTGTATTTTACAAATGTAGGCTTGTTTATGAATAGATGATTTACCTCATGCTGGAGGTAACAGAGATTCTCAAAAGTCTGATAGAGCACTTTTCCCGTAGGAATTCCGTTCATGGAGGAATTTTTGGATTGTTCTTTGGCCACTTCTCTCATTTTCTTGTCATAGTCTTCATGTTTCATCAATCTGTAATTGATAGCCAAAGGATTAGGTAGACCTTTCTGCCTCAAAACATCAAATTTAACCATGAATCTGGTTATTGCAAGCTCCATGTTTTGACACTTATCTTCAAGTTGTGTCATCAAGTTCCTCTTGGAAATTACCTTTCTTACTTCCAAAATTGTTTTAGTTTTGTCACTTATGCCAATTTCTTCTAATTCCTATTTTTTCTTGGAATTAAGAAACTTAATGATCTCGGTGGCCTCTTTCGGATTTTTCCAAAGTTCCTCTTTGAATTTATAAATAGCTTCAGTTTCTTCTTTGATCAAATCCTTCTGCTCAAAGATAATTTAGATGGATCGTTAAATATCATTAAAGAGTTAATGATATTGGCCCACAGCTATTGCTTTTCTTGGGAAAGTGGTTCTTTTAGTGTCAATTCTTTCTCTAACTTTTGTACTCTATCACCCAAATTGTTTGACTTATGCGTTTCATTCTTATGCATGATTTGTATCAACTTATTTTCATCTTCTAGAATTTTTATTTGTTCTTTAAGTCTATTTATTTCATTTTTTTTAATTTACATATCCTTCATGGCTTTAATCAGTTTACCTGCTTCATCACTAGGATGCGTTGATGCTGTTGTTGAATCTGTTGCTGACGTAGCGGCTGATGTAGATGGAACTGTTGTAAATACTGGAAGTCTTGTTGCCACTGGAGCTAATGAAGTAGAAGGAACTATTGTAGTAACTGTAGTAATAGCAATGACAAGGGTTGCTTCCATGCTAGCCTTTTTCTCCTACACCAATTTGTCCATCTCATTCTCCATCTCTTTCAACTGTGTTTCCAACTGAATTATGAGATTCATCATTTCATATTTTTGTCCTTCATTATCCAGAACCTCCTTAGCCTGTGGATGTTCATTAGGAGGCAATTTCAGTTTTTTTTTCAATGCAGCAATGCCTACATTCTTTTTCTTGATGAGCTCTTCTACTACTTTGATGTTCTGGGGATCATATCCTACCTCTATGATCAATTATTCCAGTGATTTTATTATGTTGTCCTTGGCTTGTGATGAATCCTTCTATAGTTTTAATTGTCCTTTCATATTCTCTAGGGAATTTTTAAATTTATCTACACTCATAGCTTTTTTGGTCATTGTGGAGTAAATCATTTCTCCAGCTTGCTTATGGAATTCAATTTGGTCTATTGGATGTAGATCTTTGGCTTGAACTTCATATGTTATTTTCTTATACTCAGCTGATGACTTTGGATTCTTCAATGTTGGTTGCATGAAGGTCATCTGCATCTTCCTGGTTTTGTAATCAAATGCTGAAAGCAACCTATTCTGGTCACTAGGTGTCTGCTTCCAATATTGTGCATAGGTTACTGCTTTCAATGCCTAATTCCTGAATTTGATTTCCTTGAACTTATCCATGATATCCTATTCTTTATCAACTGGTTTACTTGATGAAGATACCTCTACACTATTTTTATTCTGAACGATTTGAGTATTAGAGGTTGATCGCTGATGAGTTTCTTCTGAAACTGCAGGTGGTGCATTGTCTTTAACCACTATGTTTGTATCAATAATTTCAGCTGTCTCAAATTGCTCATTTACAATTTAGCTTCGGCTTCTTCCTATACATTAGTTTGAATTTGGTTTCTGTAGTGGTTTGAGCTTAATATGATCCTTCTTCTCTTGGCCTCATGGAATTCATACCTTGAAGGACTGGAGTTTGGAGGACAAAACTAGTCTCAACTGGTTTTTTCATCTCTTTCAAAGTATTCTCCAACCACTCTGATTGATTGGAGTACTTCTCAATTTCTGGTTTGGAATCATGGACAAAAGGAGTTAATTCAAACTTGATTCTTAACTTGTTAATAACTCCTAAAGGATCATACTACCACTTGAAACTTTCATTAAACTTGAATTCCTGTAAACACTTTTCTTCTTGTTGACCAACACTTCTACTGTTACAAATGAAAGGACCAATCTAGTTTTTTATTTTAAATTGTTTTTTCTTCTTTGCTGATAGAAAATTCACTTCATCAGAGTTTAGGATCTGCCTGATCTATTCAAGTGAAAATAACCTCATTGGGAGGTATTTGGGCAGCTTATATGAAGTGAGTTGACATCCATATACTCTAATTTCAGTGCGGTTCTGGTATAAATACTAGTCCCACATCCTATTTTGTTTATTCAATTGTACGACCTTATTTATCTCATCACTGATCCTAGGCTCATTTTTACTTCTTACCATATTGAAAATTGGATGAATAAATGAATCAATGAAGTCTTTGTAAGTGAACTCTGTGGAATCTTTCCTGATTAAGGAAGTCCAGAAGACAACTGATTGTGGATTACCCTCAGTGTCTAGTTTTTGAAGGCTTACTGCAAACCTTTCAGATTGGAAGTACAGGAACATATGAAACAAAACAAATGAATAATTAAACACTCCTTATTCAGGTAATTTAACTAGTTTCTCACGGATAGCATCTAATAAGTACTAATCAAAGTTAAATGTGGAAGAAGGAGGCTATCCTGGGTAGAATATGGACAAGAAACCTAATATTGAAGCATCTACATACTCATCCATAAATTATCCTGATATACAAGACAGCATTGTGACAATCTGCCTGGTTCTTTTTGAGAAAATTGAGGCTAGATAAAGAGGTTTTCTCTTTGGGGTTTCAACTGATGAAGCCAGAAAGGTTTGGAAGATTTGAAACCTCTTTGGAAATTCAAGTTTCAGATACAATTCAGTAATGATTTCTATCAATAAAGCTGCTTCATCAAGCTTAGGTTGAATTTGAATCATTTGGTTTACGGATTCTGCAGTAATGGTGAACAAGATATCTTTGTTGTGGGTTACTAGGGCTCCTTCATTGGGCAGATAATTAGCTTAACAGAGCCTGATGATCTCTGGGAATTGGAAAGTATGTGGAAGGATTTACTTGGGTAAATTTGATTCCGAAAGGCAGATATCATCAACCTAGTCAATGGCTTTATCATGGTTCCAACAATGGATGTCAAGGAGGTTGAAATCAGTGACAGGGTCACTTATTTTGAATTCTTTGTATGCAAGTGGAGTGTGTTCAACATACAGGAGGTTGTAAGGGATTAACAGTCACAATGCCTTGGGAATCCATTTAAACTTGTTCAATTGATTAATTTATTACTTTTTGGCTTAATAAATAGTCTCAGTCACTCAGTAATACCTGTGAAAAGATGATTTCGGTATGTAGTAAGGTTTTTGGAGGCAACAGGGGTTTTCTGGTAGCGAAATAGGCTTCACTGGTCTTTATAAGGCTCCAAACTAAATCTCATTGTTTCTGGTAGCAAAAGTCCTAAATTCTGGTTGAAATGGCTTAAAAATAGGTCGGTAGAGGTCTTTTCTTTAACAAACAGCTTTGGCAGAGCTTTTTGTTCGCAAATCTAAACAGAAATGGTGAAAAGGCTTTCTAGGGTGGTCTCTATGGTTTTTAACCGACAGTGATTAAATTTATGGGCACGGGGTCAAATTCAAATGAGGGTGGTTTCAGAGTAATGGGCGTAAAACAACCCAGAGGTTTTCGCATCACAAAAGGAGGGTAAGTGGTATTCGATTAGAGGATGCGATAGAATTTGGGGCTGGCACGTAGCAGGGGAACGGGGTTGCGAAACTTCTCATTTCGCAACCCCTCAATGGTGTTAAAGTTTGGGCATTTAGGGGTGCGAAAGTCTTCATTGGTCATCGGATTTGACGAATGGAGATCTGACGGATGAGGGGTGAGTCATGGATTTGATAGGAGGTGGGACCGAGAATGAGTATTATGTGGGGTTATAATACATATGTGGGTCGGGTTTATAAGAAAGTGGGTTTAAACACAAAGTAGGACCCGAGATATATATACATCGGGGTTTTTAATAAAACTGTGTGTTATAATAAAATACGGGGCCGGGGAAATATATGTGTGTGAATTAATATAATATGGGGTGAATGTAAAAAAACAGGGTTTTTAATATAATAAAATGGAAAAGTTCAAATGATATTGAGGGTTAATGAAATATGTATGCAGGAGATTAAAAATACACTAGGGATATGCATTTTAAAAAGATATCGGGGAGGGATTTTAGAGTGGGGCCCGATTCTTTTAAAATTTTTAAAACTATGAAAAAAATGGGTTTTTCATGTTTTATTTGAATAAGGGAAATTAGTAAAGGGGAGAATGATTTTCAAAGGGAAATGTGTTTTTAACTAGGGAAAGAGTGTAAAATAAAGGGAAAGGGTTAAAATGAAGGGAAAGGGATATTTTTACAAGGGAAAAAGGCTTTTAAGAATGGAAAATAAGATTTTAAGCAAAGGGAAGGTGATTTTGAAGGAAAATAGTGATATGAAATGATCAATTGATGCTCCCCATGCCTTGTGAAAATAATCTGCGTACCCATCATTTACCCTAACATTCTTTCCTCATTTATTTGGGTGAAATTGAGCTTGTTGACCCTTTTTATTTTTCTTTTGTAAGCAAACTATATAATTCTAACCTTATAACTTCCAATGGCTCAGATTAAACTGATGAGCTCATTATTATTCTCTACCTAACTACTGATCTTCCAAGATTAAATAGTTTGGCTAGATCTTTATTCTCTAACTATCAGCATGAAATTTAAAGCATGAATGATCAAGATTAAGTTGTTTGATCATCATGGATTGTGGCATTTTTTGACAAGCTGCACACAATCTTATTTTCAAAGTAAAGTAAAAAGCAGTGGCATTTGAATTTGCATCACTTTCAGAATCTATTTTATCTCTTTTTGGTGGGGTTCATTATATATATATATATATATATATATATATATATATATATATATATTATCTTTTTCTTTTAGTCCTTTGATTTTTATTTTAGGAATTTACCCTCTTTACATTTTTAATATGGGAAAACATTTGCAGAAAGAAAAGTATGTACAATATTATAAGACTTTACATAGTCAATTCAAAATTATGAACCCTATTATTATAGAAACCTAACAAAAATTATGACAAGTTGCAGCAGATTATCACAACTTGTAGGATGCAAGATTGCATGTGAATGTTGTTAAGTTGCAGTAGATTATCACAACTTGTAGGATGCAAGATTGCATGTGAATGTTGTTAAGTTGAAGGAATTTATTTTTGTTTCACAATTTCATCGTGGAGGTGTAAAATATGGGTATATTACTCACTTATGTTGCAGCAATATCATTCAGTTCAGCTCTTATAGTCACCCACATGTTTTGGGATTATGTACTTGTTTGTACTTGAAAGGAAGAGTTGACAGTGTACATATGCATGAGTTTGTATGTGTAAATGGTGAACTTTCAAATAGGCTCATTATACATAGATACATACATGAGTGTTATCAATATGTATCATGTTGTATATGACTTGTGTCGATTGTGTCGCACACATGTTTGTCGACTTGTTTCGGTTGTGTTGCACACTGTTAGGACCCCATAATGTACCATTGTGACCATACATTTTGTTATCATTCCACTCTTTTCCAGTCCATATTTAAAGCTTATACTATCACTTTCATCCATTCTTCCAAAGGTATATAATATTCTTCTCTTTACTATATGTTTAACTTGTTTTACATATAATTTTACATTACTTTCATATTTAATCATTAATCAAAGATATATAATTGCTGAGACAGTTTGAAGACCACAGATAATCTATCGTGGATGTCTGAAGACCGCGTTGCTGAAACATTCAACATGGTACGCAAATCCCGATGCTGAAACAACCCGTGATTTGCAATTTTGAAGCAGCATTTCAAGCATGACGGCAACAAGAAAAGACAAGTAAGGAAGTTTTTACATGGGCCACTCTGAAGCCAGTACCATCGTAACCATTGTAACAACATTTTTCTATGGAAGAACAGAAAGGTCCTATTTCATTATAGAAGATCAAATTGGGTTAAAAATAAGATTTCTATAATGTAAATAAATTGTAATAGATGTCTCCTCTTTAAAAAGAGGAGACATCAGCATTAGAGGGGGAAGATTAGAGACTACTGGAGGTTCATTTTTGAACAGAGAAGGAATGTGACTCTTTTGTAATATGTTGCTTTCGAAAGATGAATAAAAGTTTGTTCTGAGCATTTCATTTTAATTCCTTCTTCTGGGGAATCTTGTGAGAAGGAAAGGGCCCGCCTTCTTCACAAGATTCACCCATTTGTTCATGTAGTTTGTTAACTATTCTTTTCATTCATGCCTTGATTAAACTCTGTTACTGAAGTCATTTATGCAGTATCGGAATTCTGTCGTCTATTGCTAAAGCTTTGTTTCCATTACTTGTTGCATTGATTTCATACAATTCATTCTTAAGAAGTTGTGGATTATTTTAATTAGCAATCTTGTTTATAGAATGAGTTTATGAAAGCTTGGTAATCAGAAACAGGTGCTGAAGATTCCTACTTTGGGAATAGGGTCTTGTTCTCTATTATAGCATGATTGTTCTTCCTTTTTTCAGATTGATTTCCTTTCCTAGATTGTTGTCTTTTTAATGTAATCCAGGATTCTTTTAATGATTGTCTGCAATAGAAAGATCGTCTTTGCTGTAACTCAAGTAGACTTCATTTTGTTGAAGCAAGGTGTGATTAGTGTAATTTTTACTACAACATTTCATTGCTTTTGAGATTGAGCATATACAGTGTGTGATTGCCTTTGAAATAAACACACTTCCATGGGTTGAAAATTTATGTAGCACTTGAATTTTTTAATTTGATAAACAATTAAAGTGACCAAAATTTTGGCACTGTTTCCGAGGAAGGAAATTATAGATTGAAAAATCATTGATGTTTTTCTTTCAGATGTGCAGATTGCATGAGAGGACGCGGAACCCATAAGAAAACTAACCCTACATGTGGCAAAGGCAAAGGATGGGGAGGAAGAAAGACCTTTATTGAAGAGATCGTATCAAAAGCTAAATCTTCTCAGAGACTAAGCTTTCAAAGGCCAAAGCCTCAACACTCCCCTCAATTGAATTAGAAACGGAAAACGTTGAGGAACCAACAGCAAATGTTGAAGAACCAGCAGGAAAAGTTGAAGAACTAGTAGAAAGCATTGAAGAGCCTTTAGAAAGCGTTGAAGAACAGGCAGAGAACGTTGAGTAATCAATAGGAAACGTTGAAAACCCATAGGAAAACATTTAAGAGCCAGTAGAAAACATTGAGGATCAAGCAAGTGCAGTAGGAGATCAAACAATGGAAGGAAACAATGAAGGATTTTCGGCGGAGGACAAGTAGATCTTGAAGGAGAGGGAAAATATGAGAATTCTCTCTCTACCTTGGGATTTCCTATTGGTGATCTCCTTAGAGGAGAAACTCCTATGAAGAATATCCCACTTTCATCCTTACCTAACTTCCATGGTTTATCTTCTGAAGATCCTGACGAATTTCTTTTTGAATTTGATATATTATGCAGAAGTTATGATTATGTTACTAATGCCCAGAAATTGAAGCTATTTCCAGCAACACTAAAAGGAAATGCACTAAGGTGGTTCATGAGTCTTGGAGGCCATGTAATCACAACATGGGAATAGATGAAATAGAAATTTCTGCTTAAATATCAAGACTACTGCCGGACAAGAGAAAAAAGAGAGGAACTATTTAAGATGGTACAAAAGGAGGACGAGAATTTGGAGGACTTTGTGGAAAGATTAGAATACAATCTGCAGAGATCCAATCATCCCGATGTAAGTAAGGATATTCTTAAGACAATATTACTGAAAGGGGTGAGGGATGATTGTTTAGATATGCTAAATATGCTTGGTAAAGGGGATATATCTAAAGAGTCATATGATGAAATTGTTAACCTTTGTAAAAGATGTTCAAGAGGAGCTGCAAGGAACAGGTCAAACAGCAAAGATACCACATATTCAAGAGTTCAAAAATCAGCCAGTGGAGGAGCAACAAGAGCTGAAATAGGTAATTTACTTGAAGAATTTAAAACTAAGATGTTAAGTTCTTTTTCTTCACAGATTGACATCTTGTAGGTTAAGAAGAAACAAGCCGAAGCAGAAGCAACTCTGGTTGTCTTTTGCCCCAAATGCAGAGATAAACATCCACTAAGGGAATTCCCATTGGACAAGATACCAATTTTCACCCTTTGTGAGAAAGATCATGAAACAAAACAATGCCCTTCTTTACCAGGAATAAAACCAGCATTGCAACCAACTGAAGAAGAAGCTGAAGCATTCTATCTGCTGACACAGAGAAGGTAATGGCAACCACGAGGATGAGGTATGAACTCTAATATGCCATTTACATTTTCTAATCGTTGGAACAATTACCCTTCTTTTAGTCAAGCAAATTACCCTCCCTTTAACCAAATGCAATACCCACCCTTCAATCAAATGAATTACCCACCCATGCAACAAACAAACCCTCCCTTTGTAGATCCTGCAATGTGGACTCCTTGGCCCCCACAACAACAATCTTACTTTAATCAATGGAATTCGAATTGGAGGAGTCAACAACTCCCTTTTCCGAATCAATTTCCTCAATTTCAGCAACCACTTTCTCTACCATCTAGTGCTCAACCAAATAATCAAATGATGAGACCCCAGCTACCTGTACAACCAAATCCTAACCCCAATAATAAAGTTGTGCAAGTTATTGATATTCAGAACTAGCCTATATTTCTTGTTTTCCCTGCACAATGTAATGACATTCATTTACGATCTGGGAAAATATTTGAACGCATTATTGATGATGTTACCTCTTCCGATTCTGATAAAGAAGAAACTGAAAAACATGATTCACATAAAGAGGTACAACCACCCTCTAACAAGGGTGTTGAAACATCAGAATGGTGTGAGCGTTTAGTTTTAACTAGAACGCCAAAGCCACCTTCTTTTAATCTTCTAGGGGAATTGCAGAATCTGTATGTTAAAATTCCACTTTTACAGGCATTAAGAGATGTCCCAATTTATGCCAAAACGATGAGAGATATTTGTGTTAAGAAACCTGGTAGGAAAGCTAAAGATCCCCTTACAGTCCATGTTATGGGTGATCTATCTGCATTAATGTCTGGTAAAGCCCCTCCAGTTAAATATGGTGATCCTGGCCATCCTACTGTGACAGTCCAAATCGGTAAAAAAATAATCCCTCAAGTTCTGGTAGATTTAGGTGCTGCTATAAACATTATTACCCTTTAAACTTCACAATTTCTACAGCTAAAGAACACAATCAGAGATACACCAACCATTCTAGAGTTAGCTGGCCATTCTACAATCAAACCAGAAGGATTTGTTGAAGACTTAGTCATCTCAGTTCAGTCTTGGAATTACCCAGCTGACTTTGTGGTGTTACAGACTAAAACAAAGTTGGGGGGACATCCTCTAATTTTGGGAAGGCCTTGGTTAGCCACAACCGATGCCTTTATCAACTGCAGATCTAGTTCAATGAAAATTTCCAATGGATATGAAACTAAACAGCTTACTCTCTACCCTCACACTACA
Source organism: Pinus albicaulis (assembly GCA_034641835.2). Classification (NCBI taxonomy): domain Eukaryota; kingdom Viridiplantae; phylum Streptophyta; class Pinopsida; order Pinales; family Pinaceae; genus Pinus; species Pinus albicaulis. Next base: position 69,509,690 of record CM076569.1, on the reverse strand, counting down.
CCCATGATTAATAATGAGAATTATGTATGGATGGACTATGATGATCATGCTATTCAACCTATTTTGACTATCGGACAAGCTTTAAACCTTAAATATACCATTCAGGATGAGGTAATTAATAATTTCATTTGTGAACCCTCCTCTGTGACTTATGAAACACATAATCAACTGGATGCACTTTTGGAATCAGATACCCAGGAAAAGCTTAAATCTGAAGATCTACCTCAAACGTCAACCTCCATCTCTTCTAAAAGCATAGTAGTAGAAATCGAACCTGGAAAAACACTGAACATAAATCCTGATCTAACAATTGCTGAAACACAGTAGTTAATGAAGGTATTGCTTGAAAATAAGGAAGCATTCGCATGGGACTATACAGATATGAAGGGAATCTCCCCTGAATTATGTACTCACCGGATCTATATTAAGGAAGGTTGTCGACCAGTCTGTCAACCCCAAAGACGAATGAACCCTAATCTAAGAGAAATTGTTAAAGAGGAACTTCAGAAATTTCTTAATGAAAGATTTATATACCCTATATCTGACAGTGAATGGGTTTCCCCATTGGTAATAGTTCCTAAGAAAAACAGGAAATGGAGAGTGTGTGTAGATTATTGAGCCTTAAATAAAGCCACTCAAAAGGATCACTTTCCTTTACCATTCATTGATCAGGTGTTGGATAGTTTGTCAAGGAAGAAATTCTTCTCCTTTTTAGATGGGTTTAGTGGGTATAACCAAATCAGAATTGCACCCCAAGACCAAGATAAGACCACTTTTACTAGCCCTTGGGGAAATTTTTCCTATAGAGTTCTTCTATTTGGACTATGTAATGCACCAGCAACTTTTCAAAGGGTAGTTATAGGAATATTTTCTGATATGCTGAATGACTCCAAGGAAATATTTATGGATGACTTTACCCCTTATGGTGTGTCTTTCGAAGATGCATTACAGAATCTTGAGAAAGTACTGAAACGTTGTATACAAGCTCATCTCTCCTTAAGCACCGAAAAATTCCATATGATGTGCTAGCTCCCCATAATTCCAGCAGATTGGTGAGACCAGAACTGCGGAGAGAACACTTGAACCACTTTGGGATTCTAGGATCTAGCCCCCCTAAATCCAAAGAGGGATCTCTCCAATAAGTGCAAATATTGATTTATCTTTAAGGTTTTACAGTATGATATTAGGCTAGTTATGAAGAACGAGGGTTTTGTTTGTTTTTGGATGGTTGAGCATGATTATTAGTTGATTGGAAAGTCCTAAAATGAAAAATTTTCAAAGGTGTGAAGTTGCAAGCAATCAGAACAAGTTTTGGCTGATTAGATAGATATAACGCTAGTTTTTAGTCCATTAGGCTATGGATTCATAAAAGGGTTTAATTGCGCAACAATTTCAAGAGTGGTCCAAGGGGCAAGTCATCTATATCACAAGATCTTTGAGATTAAATGATGGAATGGAAACAATAAAAGTGTTGAAGGGGTGGAAACAGACACTAATTTCAACTAGGATTTAACAGTCTGTCCAAACAAGAAAAGCCTTTTAAGTAACTGTTTAAAACTGACCAAGGACGGGGCTAACCATAGACTTCTTGGAAAAAGTTCATATTAAAGATAACTCAACAGACAAACAATCCATTAATCCGCATAATTACTTTTAAAAGGGATGAAAATAGATAAGAGAAACAAAATGCAACTTAAGATCAGATAAGATACTTTTAAATATAGTTTGCTTTTAGCATACACTTAGGGAAACTTTCAGAATTACCTTTGGAGAAAGAAGCTAGAAAACAGGGCACACCATCACTTTTCTAGTCTAACTTTACTAGGAAAATAATGAAAATGACATTCAAGAATAATGTTTAAAGTAAACAGTAGGACGAGGGAACACCAGCATTCCTAACTGCTTGACTGTATTGAATCATTCTTAAATACACGATTTGGAGGAAAACATTGAGATAAAGCTTATCAGTCAGAGAAGGGTACTGTAAACAGTAAATCCTAACTCTATGCTTGCTGTTCTTTATCAGATAATAATGGACCAAATGGCATACATGAAAGGAAAATGATAACACAGAAAGGAGCACTTCACCAGTGATATAGACCAGGATCCCAAGAAACAGCTTGTTTATTGATGTCAAACCAGTTACAATCTTCAAGTCTGATGTTTCAGTTCCGCAATCATCTTCACTTCTCAGCCTAACTTATTAGATCACAAACAGAGCTTCAAGGGCCTTTGAACACTATTTACATGTAGAAGTTTTTAGCACAAGTATATTTCAAATTTCTGCAACCAACATTGTTTCATCTTCTACATAAGCATTTATAGAAGAAATGAGGAGGTGGGATGGGATAAAAGATCTTCAACGTCCAATTAATACAAATTAATGCTTCTCGGCCTTTGAGGGGCTCAATGAATAAGATTACAGATATTTCCTTTGTATTAATCGTTTTACATTAAGAATTAAGCTCGGTGGGACGAATTTGTTGACTTTTAAGGCTCTGTGTCATCTTTGTAATAACTCTGCTAATATTTTGCAATAATTTCTTTGATTGAATTAACTATTCAACTGTTGTGAGGAAAATATCCTCTGTTCTGGAAATAACTTCAGCCTCTTTGAATTATTTGTGTCTACAGGTGGCTTTCTGGCAGCTGACAGGAATCAATTAGCCTCTGAGGTGGCAGTGGAGGCATTCTCGGTCTGGTAGATATTTTTATTTTGACCTAAACAGGACTAATTAGCTTTTGATCTGTTTGTTAGGTATAATTAGGCCTAATTATTTGTCTTCTATTCTTGAACTGTGTTTAATTTAGTGGATTAGGCTTTTGATTGCCGATCTTAGCCATAATCCATTAAAACTGTGAAAGCAATCTTCAAATCTTCAGTTCTAGCTTGATTTGATCTTCAACACTGATACTCTCTATTTTAATTATGATTTGTTGTGTCTTGTTGATGTGCAGGTGCGACAGGGGCTTTATAGAGCTGACATCATTCATGATACACCAGCAAACATGACGTTGCAACCCTGTGGAACAATCTCTTTTATAAACAAAGGCATGGGGGATCGTCATCCCCGGCCTTTGGTTTTCCTTTAATATGATGGACAAAACCATTTAAACCTGCAAAATACACAAAAATGTTATAAAATCCTGCGTGACTGGGTAAAACTACTTCAGAGGTTGCGGTTAAGAGCGTGGTCGTTGGATGAGAGCATCCAACGGTGGAGATTGTGCGTAAAGGTTAAAAGGAAAGTGGTTAATGAACAAGCGGTGGAGAATTAAGTCAGATCCATTGATCCATGTTGATCAATGGTCGAGATTAGTTGTGAATAAATAATGTGAAGGGGTCACATTATCAGAAAATGGAAGAAAAACAAAGGAAATGAGTGAAAAATACTTTGGCGAAGGGAAATGTGTTGAAAGGAATTTGGGGTTTCTCAAATGAATCTGGGCCGTCGGATGAGATTGGTCAAAGGAGATCAACGGCGGAGGTTGCTTGTTGAAGGCCCTTGGAAGAAGGTGGAGGGCGATAATGTAATGGCCAGATTAAAACTGAGTCGTTGATCTGCAGATATCAATGGCGAGAAGTGAACACAATGAAACATGACATAAAAGGGGAAAGCAGTTTCGGCTTGAGAAACCAGTAGTATCGCGCAGCCAAAGGGGAGGAAGGAGGTTTTTCCTTTTTGAATGCAATATGCGTCAGAGGCTGCCATGTGGTCTTTCAAAACCACCCATATCGCGTAGAATTCTAAGAATTATCCTTCGGGCATAAATCTGCGCGAAAATGCGCGCTGGCCGTTGGATCTGAGGTCTTAGATTGGATGGCTGAGGGAAAAACGCGATATAGACAAGATGCGCAGGTGATAACAGGTGGGGGCAAGAGAAGAAGGTTTCAATCTAAGCCGTTGGATGAAATAGATCAATGGTGGAGATTGAATCTGGGGTTAAATAGAATTATGTATAAGGCAGAGAATGGGTTTAATATGTGTCGTTGATCTACAAAGATCAACGGCTGAGATCTCCCTAAAAAACATTACAAAGCGGGGCTTCATAATTTTTAACCAAGGTGGGAGGAACAATCTGGACTGTCGGATCTTGACACGTGGACGGCCCGGATGTAATCAGAGGTTTTCGATTGGCGGGGGCAAAACATAATGGGTGCCAATGCGATTAACTGTGGGCCATTGATATACGAATAAAATCAACAGTGGGAAATGAATCGGGAGGTTAAAAAGTGGAGGAATGGGGTTTTGGGAAGGAGTGATAAGGGTCGTCAGATCAGGGAAAGGCGGAAAAGATCGACGGCTGATAATTCATCGGGGGTTTGCCAATCGGAGGGGGCAAATAACATATTAACGCGCCCGATGGAAAATTTCTGATGCGAGATTGCACGGGCCACTGATCTGGTTTATGATCAACGGTCGGGAATGGGTTTAACAAATGAGTGGGCAGGACCCTTTATATCATATGAAAATCAAAATTTTAATGAAATACAAAGGATTTCGCGTTCGGGGAGGGTTTATTATAAGAGGCTTGGTGCCCAATTGTAGGGCCTTTGGATACATGAGAAAGATAAAGGGACCGGGGTTTATATGCAAGGGTGCCAATCGAAATTGGGACGATGGAGTGGGCTTTCAAATGCGCCCGACGCAAAACTTCCGATGTGAGATCTTGTTGACCATCGATCGGCCTTTTAGATCGACGGTCCTTTTCATAAAAAACATTGAACCAACGGGTTTAATATAAACATAGGAAAAAGTGGGTTTTATGAATTTACAAAGGGAAAACATAATCAGGGAAGTTTTATACAATGTTTTAAGTGCTCGATAAAAACTCAAGGTTATGCAAATAAATCAAAGGATCGGGGCTTATATAAAAGGGGCCAATCGCATCGGAGATTTCATATAAAGCCAAAAGACTTGTGCTCTCTGATTGTTCCGATGCGATAAGCGCTTGGGACCATTAGTGCTTGGTTCCAGGGTGTGGGTTTATGGTGGGGAAGTGGTTTAGGGCTTAGCCCAAGGGGGCTAAAGCCTGTGGCTAAAAAGACTATTTTTTTATGATTTTTTTCAAAGTTTTTCAATGGATTTGGGGGTTTCGGTAAGGTTTAAAAATGAGTTTTAAACCTTATAAAAGGGTGTTTATGAAGGAATGAAGGGAATACATGAAAAATAGAGGAAGTGTATGGGGAAAAAGAGAACAAAATGAAGGTTAATGATGAAGGGTAAAAGGAGTAAAATGAGGGAAAAATGGGGATTTTTGCAGCAGTCTTTTCTTCATGAAAACAGAAAAATCTCTGAGTTTAAAAGCGAAACAGTATTAAGATTAATCAAAAGACATGATGTCTTCACAAGTCTTCAAGAATTAACAATTTTGCAATAAAAATTGTTTCTTGAAGGCTTAAAAAATTATTTAGCCACCATTTGATATGACAAATTTTATAGGTGGCTAACTATGGCTCCACTTGGGGATGGTGCCTTCTTGAAGGCATCAAGAACTTCAGACTTGCATTCTCAGGGTGGTTGATCAGTGCCTCATCCATTGGGCTGCAACCTTCCTTTCTTGGATGATCTTCTTCTGTTTTGAAAATTTTAGCAGCCATGAAAAAACAATGGAACTTCATCAACACAAGATTTCTACCTACCCAATCCTACTGATCTAACATTTTTTCTTCTTTCAGAGTGCACTTGGATTGGAAAAATCTTTTACAACACTTTGTTCTTTTGAAAGAAAAAAACTAATCTAAGTCTACTTCTTATTTCTCCATGAACTCATACTAAACAGTTAAGTCCATAAGCTTCTCTACCTAATCTACTTATCTATTAGGATTAAACAGTCTAACAGATTTTCATTCTCTAATTTCTAAAATAGAAATTTAAAAGCATACAAGTTAGGATTGAACAGTCTAACTTGTTACTGATCTATGGCATAAAAAACAAGCTTCACATAGATTATTATTTTGCAGAAAATTAAATCAAAATGGAAGGCTTAAGATCTGAAAGTTCTGAGCACGGCCTTCTCTTTTCTTTAGCTCTGTTTTTGAGTTTATTCGAGTTGTTTTTCCTTGTTCTTTAGTTCAAATTTTGAGTGCATTAGAACCAGTTTACTTATGTATATGACTCAAAAATGGAGTAGAGTCATTCTTCTTTTTTGAAAAACTGAGGTTCAGATTTTGAGCTTGTTTGAACCTTTAATTTCTATCCTAATCTACCTAACTGATAAGCCAAGATTAAGCTGTTTGGAAAATCGAATTCACTAACCTATCAGCATTCAATTTAAAACTAATTAGTCATGATTAGGCTGTATGACTAACTAGGAGTGCATTTTTAGGAGTGGCATTTAAGCTTGCACACTTTCAGACTTTGTTTCTCTTTTTTGGTATGGGGTTGTACCTTTATTGTTTTTACAATCTGCCCTCTTTTCTTTCTTCTATTGTTTTTGTATTTTTTATTTTTTTAACTTTGAATGCAATGATGGGTGAAATATCTATAATGAGAAAAAATATAAAAATTCTTCAGAACATGATAGGATCAAGAGAAGTAATGCTTGAGCATCCTGCCATTGATAGGACCCCCAAATAGTTCAGCTCCATTCAACTCCTGCAAGAAAAAGGCATTGTTACCAACAGCAGAATGAATGAGATAAGGGCCAAGCCATAAGTTGTCAAATTTCCCATGCTTTCCCTTGTCTTCTCTCCTTGAGTCCCACTTTAAGACTTTGTCCCCAACATTTAAATTGTTGGCCTTTGTTCTTCTGTCAAAAATATTTTTAATGCTCTCTTGCTTTTGTAATGCTTTTTTATAAACCTCCTCTCTGGTTTGCTGAAGATGAATTGTTTGATTAATCCTTCTGATCATGTCATTGTCTTCAGACTGAACCTCTTGAATCAACTTCATAACTGGCACACCAAGGCTGGTTGGAAAAATTTCATCTGTACCATACACAAGCTGGTAGGGTGACATCCCAATAGATTTATTTAATGTCAATCTGTCAGCCCATAGTGCATGAACTAGTTTTGTGTGCCAAGTCCTCTTATTTTCCTCCAACAGCTTCTTGATTATGTTCACCAAACTCTTGTTTGAGGATTCTGCTAGCCCATTACCTTGAGGGTAATAAGCAGTAGAATGGCCCAATGTAATCTGATATTTGTGGTAGAATTCAACCATTTTCTTGGATCTAAATGTTGCTACATTATTAGTGATGATCTTCCTAGGACAGCCAAATCTAGAGAGGATATGAGTCTCCATGAATTTTATGATGACAGAGTCATTGGCTTGCCGAGAAGGGATGGCTTCTATCCATTTGGTGAAATAGTCTGTTGCAGTGAGAATCCATCTATTTTGGGCAGAGGATGGTGGATGGATTTCCCCTATGAAGTCAAGTCCCCACTGTTGAAAAGGAGCTTCAACAGTGATTGGATGTAGAGGTAAGGGCAACAACTTTATTTTTCCTTCAAAGAGTTGGCATTTATGACAGGCAATGATCATCTTGTGCACATCAAGAAAGAGAGTGGGCCAATAGTAACCAGCCCTTAGGATTTTGTTGGTTGTTGTCTTCTGGTATAGGTGGCCTCCACATTCTCCTTCATGGAACTCATGCTTAACCTTCTCTGCATAATACTCAGGCAAACATTTAAGAAATATCCCACTTGCATTTTTCCAATAAAGACATTTATCTATAATGCAGTAGTTTACAGCTTTTAACTTTAAAAACCTTGCCTTTGTTTTTTTCAAAATAGGAGGTGTGTTCAAATTAAGAAAAACATAAAGAATATCAGCATACCAAGAGGAATTCATAAAATGACCTTCAACAATGGGAGTTGAGAGTTCCTCTTGTTCATCTAAAGCATTTATCATATTTACATCAAGAACTTCAAAATTTTATTTAGCCATTAATCTAGCTAGACCTTGGCCTTTAATGAGTTTAGTGGGCTTGACTTTCAAATCATATTCAAGAATCACAGCTATCCACTTACCTCTCTTACCATCTGGGTCCTGTGTTAGAATGTCTTTCGCAACTGAATTTGGGACAAAGGAAATGATGTGGGAGTGAAGGACGTATACTCTGAAGTCTTTTAAAGCTTTGACCAAAGAAAAATATTGCTTTTCCATAATGTTATACTTCAAAGGAGCATCTCTCAAAGCCTTTCTAAAGAACGCAATAGGCTGCTCTTGTCCCTGTGGGTTTTTCTGCAATAGGACAGCAGCTATTGTATGTTCTGATGTGAATGAAAAAATATAAAAATCTTTTGAAAAATCAGGACTGATTAAGACTGGTGTTTTGGTTAACGCTTGTTTCACCAGTTCAAAGGACTTCTTTGCTTCCAAGGTCCATTTAACTCCTTGCTCCTTTTTCAGCATATTTGTAATGTTTCTAAGGAGCTCAACCAAGTTGGGTATGAACCTTCTCAAGAAATTAATCTTTCCAATGAAAGATTGTAGTTCCTTGATGTTTCGAGGATGAGATATTTGCAATATGGCCTCAATCCTCTTTGGATCTATCTTAATACCCTCTTCTAAAATGATGTGCCCAAGAAGTTTACCTTCTTGGAGACCGAACAGTGTTTTCTTTGGGTTTAAAGATATCCCAAACTTTCTGCACCTCTTGAAGACTTTTCTCAAATGTTCTAAGTGCACATCATCTGTCTTAGAAAAAACAGTAACATCATCAAGGTAAATAATGATGAAGTAGCCCAATTTTTCTGAGAATGAAATGTCCATGGCTCTTTGGAAATTTGCACTAGCATTCATTAGACCAAAGGGAATTTTTACATACATGAAAGTGCCCCAAGGTGTAGTAAAGGTTGTCTTTAATTGATCATCAGGATGAACTAAAATCTGATTGTATCCTGAGTAGCCATCAAGCAAAGAAATTCTTTTGGAACCAACTACCCTTTATAAAATATAGTCCATCTTAGATAAAGGGTAGTTGTCTTTCAATGAAGCTTTGTTTAAGTCTCTAAAGTCTATACAAAGCCTAATATCTCCTGTTTTCTTCCTAAATGAAACTAGATTAGACACCCATTTAGAATATCTAATAGGGACAATAATACGAGCTTCATACATTTTCTTTATTTCATTCTCAACCAAAGGTAACTAAACAGGGTTAATTCTGCGCAGCTTTTGTTTAAATGGCTTTTGGTGTTTCTTGAGAGGAATTTTGTGCTGAATTATTTAAGTTTCATAGGATTTTAGATCCTCATAACTCCACGCAAAAACATCAGAAAACTCTTTAAATAGATCTATGTATCTGAGTTTAATGTGAGTTGTTAAAGTTTTAGACAGTTTAATCATCATTGGTTTCAATTCACTGCCTATATTGCACTCTTAAACTTAAGTCTCTACAGGCTCCAGTTTTGGCTTCTTGGCCACATCATTGAAATCAAACAACTCTTCTAAAGGGGCCAGACCCTTTGGCAAACTCTGATTGTTAGATTGCGAGGTTTCTGAATACTTTGTTTCTAACTTTGCAATCATCTCTGTTGTGTTATCAAGTTTGCTTGACAAAATAGCTACATCAGCATCCTCAGGAGACTTTTCTTCTTCATCAAGAAAATTTTCTTCACTATTGCAGTCTGTTTCATAATCTGAATCCAAACTTGGTATTTCAAATTCATTTCTAAACTGCATGATTTCTTCTATTTGTTTGTCTCCGTCAAACACTTGCCAATATTTCTTGTTATCAAGAACAGCTGGTCTAAATTTAATCTGAGTTGTACATTTTTTGGTTTAGTAGGGCGTTAAGCATGTCCTAGCAGCAAAGGCCAAACTGTGGGCCATGTTATTCCTTTTTCTTGGGACAAAAATCAATTGGGATTCCTCAAAAGTTTTCAATAAATCCACGACATCGTTCCGATAGGCTCTAAGTCTGGGGTGATTTTCATTGTATTCCTTGTTCACTTGCCTAATGATTAATCCTGAATCTCCGTGAACTTTAATTCTCTTAGCTCCTAACTTTTTCAACAAATGCAAGCCTAAAAGAAGGGATTCATATTCCTCTATGTTATTCGAACACTAAAAGTTTAATCTATAGGCATGGCCTTCTGTGTGGTTATTTTCAATGTTACGTATCCAGACACCTGCACCAGTGTTACTCCTAGTGCAGGACCCATCAAAGTGCATACTCCACAGAGGATTAGTTTCAGGTTCATCAGTTTTACTATCATCCTCTTCAACTAGCGTGCTTTCGGATTGTTCTTGAATATCAGCACTTAGTTGAATTTGTTTTAATTCCTCAGGTTTTTCATCGTGTTGAGGACTGCTTTGCTGACTGTCAAGGTTTAAAAGAAAAGGATGGTTGATTTGTAGCTCAAGACCCATGTTTTGTTTTCTGCATTTTTTGGTTTTTGCAAACTGATTCGACACTTCTGTGTGGTCTTCCTCCTCCTCTCTATCGGCCATTAACTCAGTTAAATTCACTTGTTCACTGAAAGTTTCATCATTGAAAAGGATAAATGAATCAAGGCCTGTGTTTACAGAATAAAGGGGAGAGTTTTGTGGTTTGTCTTGGCTAGTAACCATATACTACATATGATACTCCCTGTAAAGTCTTCTTGTCTGATTGAAAACAGGGATGGTCACATATGTCATGTCCATCTGCATAGTTCCTTGTAACATAGCTCCCCAAGACCTAGATAACAGCATACCATACTTTGGGGGCACATCAGCCACAACAATATCCATTACTAAACATTTGGCTAGTATTTGTGCTAAGTTAACGCAGAGGTATTTGATTAATCCTAAACATTTCACTCTGCTTGAGTCAAAGGAGTAAAGATCTTTATAAGTTCTAGTGATTTCAAGGCCTAGGCTCTCCATTACAGCTTTGGGCATAAAATTGTGAGAGGCCCCTAAATCATGCATAGCGTTGTGCAAAATCTTGTCATGAACGTTTAAACTAACATAAAAAGGAGAAAATGGTCCCTCTTGATATTTACCCTCATTCTTAGGACTAAATATGAGCTCTGGTTGGTCATCGTTAAGATTGGCAATGTCGTTATTCTCTTCTATGTTAAAAGACTTCAAAATTTGGGTTCTATATACATTTTGGGCAGCTAACTCAGTAAGGGGAACAGAGATTTTAATTCTAGAAATTTCCTGCTCCAAACTAAAAGGCATCTGATTCTTTGAAGTGCTTGTTTCAGCCTTATTAACTGCCACTCTGTCAACAAAATCTGTTTGCTAATTTGCTCTATTTACATTTGTTAAAAAAAAATTCACAGGAGCATTATCTAAGGTGCTAACGCTGCTGAGATCTACACTCTGCTTTTGATTGTTTTGAGTGCTTTTTTCTTTACCTTTATCAGAATTTACAGCCACCGTTTTGTCTTTTTGTTTTACAATTTTCGGTTTATTTACAGTGTTTTTTTGTGAAGATTTTTAGAGGTTTTAGTTTTGGGAGTTTCTTGATTGGTTTTACTTCGAAGGTCATACTCTTTTTTAGACTCCATGATGACATTCTCCATATCTTGATAATAACTTTCATCCTCATCTCTTTTGTCATCATAAGGTGTGTATAGACCTTGTTTTCTATCATAATGAACCTCAAAGTCATCATTATCTACTCCCAGCATGTTGATATCATCTTCCTCTATTTTTTCATCTGTTTCTTCAACCTCGCTTACATAGTTTTGATGAAAAGGAGGAGTGATCTGTTGATCATCTTCCCTTGGTCTATTTTGAGGCCAGTTTCTCCTAAAATTCTTATTTTGGTTCTGATTTCTATTTTGAGGAGCAGTTTGGTTTTGACTTGCTTGTGCTCTCTCAAGAATTCTCATTTTATTCATCATCTCCTCCATCATTCTCTCCATCTTTGAGTTGGATGTGTTAGGATTTACCGCAGAAATAAAAAATTTACCGAGAGGAATAATAATCATGAAAAAGAACCAGCAACAAAGCACATAAACATAAACACATATGTTTATCCGGGAAAACACCAAACTCCAGGGAAAAACCCAACCAATGAAATTTCATTAACCATTGGCCACAACCCTGGCCAATCTGGCCAAGTGAGCCTTCACTGCTCACCTCCAGGCCTACCTTACAATGAAATCTTCCTAGCCTTTTATAGGCTCCATTACATGCAATACCATGGGTCGAAAAACCATGGGTGCACAATACCATGTGCCCCAAAACCACTACTATTTACCCTAGTCAACAGTGACTCTATCCTAAGTCAATTTTACCTAAAATTACACAGCCGCAATACAATACCCTCATACAAAGAGAGGGGTTGCCTTCTAGGGCAAAAAACCCTAAACTAAACATAACTTCTACTGTCAGATCATCCGCCTAATGAACGGCCCAGATTGACTAGAAATTACTATACTTTTACAAGGCAATTTTACATTTATTTTTAGCTTGGGGGGCACTACCCCTGAAACCCCCGTCGGGGGACCGCTGGCCCCCCAACTCCCCAGCCAGGGGGTCAACCCCCCCGGACCCCGCGGGGTGTATAGTTTTCCTGGGGTATACATCCAGCTAAAACAAGGATCTCTGAATTAGGACGAAAATCAGGCTCCACACCCAACAATCTCCCACTTGGAGACTGATTGTAGAAACTCCACTGCTACTTCATTTGTTGGACAATGACTCCTCTTTGGATCTGGTTGTTTCTCATCTTCATCATCATCCTTGAAGACCAATTGAAACTAAGCACATTCTCAGTTTCTCCCTAGTTACAACTTTTGTTAGCATATCTGCAGTATTCTGGCTAGTGTGTATCTTTTCCAGCTTCAACTGTCCATCTTCCAATACTGACCGTATGAAATGGTACTTGAGATGTATGTGTTTAGTCTTGGAATGAAATGTTGAGTTCTTTGCAAGATGAATGGTACTTTTTCTATCACTATATAACATGCCCATATCATGCTTCTTACCCAATTCACCCATAAGCCTTTGTAACCAAATCATTTCTTTACTAGCCTCTGTAGCAGCAACATACTCTGCTTCTGTTGTTGAAAGTGCAACAACACTTTGGATTTTTGAAACCCAACTGACAGCTGTTCCACCTACAATAAATACATATCCTGTAGTGCTCCTCCTGTTATCTCTGTCACCTGCCATATCTGCATCAACATATCCCTGTAGAGAAATGTTTGAACCACCAAAGCTTCATATACGGTGATACGCCAGTACCCACTCAGCATAAAATCTAGAATCCATTTTACGCCATCACATACTACATACATTGTTGAAAGTGCAACAACACTTTGGATTTTGAAACCAAACACGAGTTGTTCCACCTACAACAAATACATATCCTGTAGTGCTCTTCCTGTTATCTCTGTCACCTACCATATCTGTATCAACATATCCATGTAGAGAAATGTTTGAACCACCAAAGCATAATGCTTGATTTGTGGTACCTCTCAAATATCTGAGAATCCATTTTACTGCCATCCAATGTTCTTTTCTTGGATTATTCATGTACCTTCTTACAACTCCCACTGCATGTGCAATATCAGGCCTTGTGCAGACCATTGCATACATTAAGCTTCCAACTACTGATGCATATGGAAATTTAGACATATAATCCATGTCTTCTTGGGTCTTTGGGCACATCTCCTTACTAAGTTTGAAATGGCTAGCAAAAGGTGTACTAACTGGTTTTTCATTGTGAATATTAAATCTTTTCAACACCTTTAGTATGTACTCATTCTGAGACAGTGTTAATTTTCGATTTTTCCTATCTCTTGTTATTCTCATACCAAGGATCTGTTTTGCAGCTCCCAAATCCTTCATTTCAAATGAATTTTCTAATTTTTGTTTGAGCACATTTATTTCCTGCATGTTAGACCCTGCAACAAGCATGTCATCTACATACAATAACAATATAATATAGCTGCCATCATTTTTCTTTCTTAGATAAACACAATGATCAGAGTGACATCTAGTATAACCTTGTTCAGACATAAACTTGTCATATTTTAGATACCACTTCCTTGGAGCCTGTTTTAAGCCATACAAGCTCTTCTTTAACCTGCACACCAATTTTTATTTCCCTTTGATCTCATGTCCTTCTGGTTGCTGCATGTATATCTCTTCCTCCAAATCTCCATGGAGAAATGTTGTCTTTACATCTAACTGTTCAAGATGTAAATCTTCTGCTGCTACAATACTTAAAATAGTTTTGATTGAAGTCATCTTAACAACAGGAGAAAATATTTCATCAAAATCAATACCTTTCTTCTGTGCAAACCCCTTCACCACAAGTCTAGCTTTGTACCTATGTTTTCCTCCATCTTCTTCCTTCAGCCTGTAAACCCATTTATTCTACAATGTAGTTTTACCTGCAAGCAACCTAACTAAGTCCCAAGTCTAATTATGCATTAAGGAGTCCATCTCTTCTTCCATGGCTAGCTCCCACTTCTTCCTACTTTCAACCTGCATTGCTTCTTCATAAAATTCAGGTTCACCAGAATCAGTCAGTAATAAATAATATAATGAAGGAGAGTATCGTTTAGGGGGTCTACTTATCCTGGTAGATCTTCTAACACCACTTTCAGGTGTTTGAGGTGCCTGTTTCTATTGTGGTGGTTGTTGCTGCTGTGGTTGTTGATTATTATTATTTTCAGACACCTTTACTTTTTCAGTTATCTCATCAAGAACCGTGTATTCCTTGCTTTCTTTTTCCTGTTTCTTTTCCTACAACTGATTCTTATACAATACCTTTTCATTGAATATTACATATATGATCCTAATGATTTTGTGATTTTCATAATCATATAAGAGATAACCAAAATCATTAACAACATATCCAATAAAAGTACATTTCTTTGATTTTGCCTCAAGATTTGTTCTATTTTCTTTGTTAATATGGACAAAGGCCTCACAACCAAAAGGCTTTAAAAAAGAGCAATTTACCTTTTTACCTGTCCATGCTTCCTCTAGAATACCACCATCCAAGTAACTTGAAGGCCCTTTGTTTATTAGATAAACAATAGTATCTACAGCATCTGCCCAAAATTGTAAAGGAAATCTTGCATGCAATCTCATGCACCTTGCATGCTCCATGATTGTTCTGTTCATCCTTTCTGACACACCATTTTCTTGTGGTGTTCTTGGAACTTTCTTCTCTCTACAAATTCCATGCTCTAAACAGTCCCTATCAAACTCTTTGTTGCAATATTCACCTCCATTTTCCGATCTGAGACACTTCAACTTCTTTCTTGTCTCAATCTCAACCAAAGCTTTCCATTTCTTGAAAGTATCAAATTAATCAGATTTATTTTGAATACAGTAAATCCATTTTTTTTCTAGTTGCATCATCAATAAATGTAACATAATAGCGAGAGCCACCGAGAGATGATACCTGAGCAGGTCCCCATACATCTGTATGCACAAGCTCCAATTTTTCGCTCTTCTTTTCTTTCCCAACTCTGAGAAATCTAACTCTCTTTTGTTTTCCATAAATGCAATTTTCACAGAAATCCAAATCAACATTCTTCAAACCTAGCAACAAATTTCTTGAGTGAATAATCTTCATCCCCTTCTCACTCATGTGTCCGAGCCTATGATGCCATAATGCTGCATCTTCTCCTTTGGAAGTTAAAGCATTAACAGAGTTATAAATACCATTGCATAAATACAATGTACCAACCTTTTCACCTTTTGCTATTACCAGGGCTCCTTTGGTGACCTTCCAAGTTTTATCTGTGAAAGTTGTCACACAACCTTCACCGCCTAACTGCCCTGTTGAAATCAGATTTTTCTTTAGATCTGGAACATACCTTAACTCCTTTAATAGCCATTGGTTTCCATTCTGCTATTTTGCAAGAACCTTACCCATTCCAACAATTTTACAGGGTTTATCATCACCCAAATGGAATTTTCCAAAATCTCCTTGAACATAGTCAAGAAAATATTTCTTATCAGGTGTGGCATGGAATGAAGCCCCTAAATCTACAACCCAAGAATTAGTAACATTTTTGAAAGAAAGAATAAAATCATCTTGTAACACATCACCTGTCACATTTGCTTCATGATTGTTTTCTTGTTGTGCATCTCCTTCTTTTCCCTTCCAAGATCTACAGTATTTCTTTAGGTGTCTTTTCTTTCCACATTTTCAGCACACTATCCCCGATCTGGACTTGGATCTTAGTTTCCTTTATTTACTGCGATATCTCGAGCTCTTTCCTCTTTCCATTCTCCTTACCCTAGACTCTGCACTCAAAGCATTACCCGATGTCTCATCAGAGCTTTTCCGTCGCATTTCCTCGCTAAGGATAGCACTGACAACATCATCAAACTTTAAAGTACTATATCCAGAGACAGAGTTACTACTGGCCATTACTAAACCATTCCAACTCTCTGGCAATGAGCACAAGAATAACAGAGCTCTAAACTCATCATCAAAGTTTACCCCTACAGAACTTAACTGACTGGTAACTATATTAAAATCATTTAAATGTTCTACAATAGATCCACCTTCCGACATCTTCATATTAAATATTCGTTTCATAATAAATAACTTGTTTGAGGCCGAGGGTTTTTCATATAGTTTCACCAACGTCTGCATCAAACCCTCTGTTGTTGTTTCCTTTTAAATATTGAGGGCGATTGACGCGGCAAGGCACAACCGTACTGTTCCGAGTGCCTTTCTATAGAGAATGTTCCATTCCGCATCTGCCATGGCTGCCGGCGTCTTTGTTTTTCCACTCAATGGTAGGTATAGATCTTTCTGATATAGATAATCTTCCATCTGCATCTTCCACAGTGGGAAGTTTTGGCCATTAAATTTCTCGACCCTAAACTTACCATCTTCCGCTGTTGCTCCCACTTGAACCAAGAACGCTTCTTTCCTGTGATTTTATTAGCCAAATATACCTTCGACTCTGATACCAATTGTTAGGATTTACTGCAGAAATAAAACATTTACCGAGAGGAATAATAATCATGAAAAATAACCAGAAAAACCACAAACTCTGAGGAAAAACCCAACCAATGAAATTTCATTAACCATTGGCCACAACCCTGGCCAATCCGGCCAAGTGAGCCTTCACTGCTCACCTCCAGGCCTACCTTACAATGAAGTCTTCCTAGCCTTTTATAGGCCCCATTACATGCAATACCATGGGTCGAAAAAACATGGGTGCACAATACCATGTGCCCCAAAACCACTACTATTTACCCTAGTCAACATTGACTCTATTCCGAGTCATGTTTACCTAACAGGATGTAGAAGGTGTAGATTCATCTCTAAAGGACACTCTCTTCTCATTCTTCATTCTTTCTCTTTTCTCCATTAAATTAACTTCCACAACAAGAGCTCCTTTTTGCATATCTTCAAGAGTTAAAGGATCTCTCTCTCAGCTGATAGGCCATCTCAGGATCAAATCCTTTAGGAAAATTTTTTAAAGCTGAGCCTTGTGGAGGTTTTAGGTCTGGGGGAAGTGCATTATACACACTGTTAAATCTAGTGCAGTAAGCTTGTACACTTTCCCCAATGTTTCTGTGGAGGTTCTTGTAATCAGAAAGTATTTGAAGAGAGTTTTTCCTCACTTCCCATTTGTTTAAGAATGACTGATGGAAGGCTGGGAGATCATTTATACTGTGAAGGGATAAGCCTTCGAACCATTTTCTTACTTCTCCCCCTAAAATCTAAGTAAATATCTAACTTTGACAGTTTCATCATCAATTTCATTTCTGTCAAAGTAGTTGTTCATCTTATCCACATGTTGTGAAGCAGTAGTAGCATTAATGGCATCATACAATGGTATCTTAGACTGATAGTCCTATGGAAGATTGACTAAGGGCAAAGGAAGGACAAGAGGTGGATTAACAAGAGGGAAAGTGGGCTGGAACGAAGTGGTTTGGATAGTGGATGTATGAAGAACAAATGTGGATGGACCAGGAATATATTACTGAGCTGATCTTGGATGAGAGACACCTAAATTGTGAAGGAAATGTAAATCAGGTGGTGTTGTTTCTCTACTACGAGGATGTTCACTTGTTTCCGAGGATGAAAGTGAAGACTCTGAATCTAGCTGATCTTAATCATCAAGTGACCTAGTTCTAAATGGATTTCTTAAGTCAACTTGTGATTGTTGTAGAGCTGCAAGATTTTCAGGAACCGAATTAGCTCTCAAGGGTGATCTGAAAACATTTGAATATTTAATCTTAGGAGACTTCCTAAGGATAATTTCAAGGTTATCAACTATCTCAGGTGGGTCAGGGTCAAGGAAGGCTCTAGTATGAATCTTTCTAGGAGCCACTATGTTGTGTCTTTCAGAACCTACTAAACAAGAAAAGTTCAACAAAATATGACAGTCTTTAAGAGGTTAACTGATCTGTTTTACACAAAATTTAATCCTAAATTCCTCTAACTGAGTTTAAATGATGTTATTATGATTATGGGTCTTCCCAATGGAGTCTTAAGGTCTGTTTAGGATTGTGGAGTCACCAGGTGGAAATTTTTAGCTCTTTTGGAGGTAAAAGGTTTAATGGTCCACCGCCATGTTTATTTAATACCAATCTGAAATATTTTTGGGTTTTTCTGAGTTTTTTCAGTCCTATGGGTTCTATGAGTATTCTAAATATGTTTCAAAACTAAGCTACGGTTATGAGACAAAGACAATTTACTCTTAAAGCTAAGCTAGCTTATCCTTCAAGGTTTGATAAGCTCTTATGAGAATCCTAAGGTTTCCTTAGTTTGTCACTGATTCAAACAAGTTTTCTCATGATTACCATTTGCTTGGTAGTGCTTGAAAAGGGCTGCTTTTACTCACTACACAATGTTCTTGAATCAAGGGTTTCATGAGGTCTTAAAGGTACATAGGCTGAAAAACACTCAAATTCCCCAGTGGAGTCGCCAGAAATGTTAGCTCCCCGTAATTCCAGCAGATTGGTGAGACCAGAACTGCGGAGAGAACACTTGAACCACTTTGGGATTCTAGGATCTAGCCCTCCTAAATCCAGAGAGGGATCTCTCCAATAAGTGCAAAGATTGATTTATCTTTAAGGTTTTACAGTATGATATTAGGCTAGTTATGAAGAACGAGGGTTTTGTTTGTTTTTGGATGGTTGAGCATGATTATTAGTTGAGTGGAAAGTTCTAAAATGAAAAATTTTCAAAGGTGTGAAGTTGCAAGCAATCAGAACAAGTTTTGGCTGATTAGATAGATATAACGTTGGTTTTTAGTCCATTAGGCTATGGATTCATATAAGGGTTTAATTGCGAAAGAATTTCAAGAGTGGTCCAAGGGGAAAGTCATCTATATCACAAGATATTTGAGATTAAATGATGGAATGGAAACAATAAAAGTGTTGAAGGGGTGGAAACAGATAGTAATTTCAACTAGGATTTAACAGTTTGTCCAAACAAGAAAATCCTTTTAAGTAACTATTTAAAACTGACGAAGGACAAGGCTAACCATAGACTTCTTGGACAAGTTCGTATTAAAGCTAAATCAACAGATAAACAATCCAGTAATCCGCATAATCACTTTCAGAAGGGATGAAAACAGATAAGAGAAACAAAATGCAACTTAAGGTCAGATAAGATACTTTTAACTCTAGTCTGCTTTCAGCATACACTTAGGGAAACTTTCAGAATTACCTTTGGAGAAAGAAGCTAGAAAACAGGGCACACCATCACTTTTCTAGTCTAACTTTACTACGCAAATAATGAAAATAACATTCAAGAATAATTTTTAAAGTAAACAGTAGGATGAGGGAATGCCAGCATTCCTAACTACTTGATTGTATTGAATCATTCTTAAATACACGATTTGGAGGAAAACATTGAGATAAAGCTTATCAGTCAGAGAAGGGTACTGTAAACAGTAAATCCTAACTCTATTCTTGATGTTCTTTATCAGAGAATAACGGACCAAATGCCATACATGAAAGGAAAATGATAACACAGAAAGGAGCACTTCACTAATGATATAGACCAGGATCCCAAGAAATAGTTTGTTTATTGATGTTAAACCAGTTACATTCTTCAAGTCCGATGTTTCAGTTCAGCAATCATCTTCACTTCTCAGCCTAAATTATTAGATCACAAACAGAGCTTCAAGAGCCTTTGAACACTATTTACATGTAGAAGTTTCAAGCACAAGTATATTTCAAAGTTCTACAAACAACATTGTTTCATCTTCTACATAAGCATTTATAGAAGAAATGAGGAGGTGGGATGGGATAAAAGATCTTCAAGGTCCAATTAATACAGATTAATGCTTCTCGGCATTTGAGGGGTTCAATGCAGAAGATTACAGATATTTCCTCTGTATTAATCGTTTTACATTAAGAATTAAGCTCAGTGGGACAAATTTGTTGACTTTTAAGGTTCTATGTCATCTTTGTAATAACTCTGTTGATATTTTGCAATAAGTTCTTTGATTGAATTAACTGTTCAGCTATCGTGAGGTAAATATCCTCTATTCTAGCAATAAATTTGGCCTCTTTGAATGCTTTGAGGCTACAGGTGGCTTTCTGGTAGCTGAGAGGAATCAATTAGCCTCTGAGGTGGCAATGGAGTCTTTCTCGGTCTGGTAGATATTTTATTTTCACCAAACATGACTAATTATCTTCTAATCTATGTGTTAGGTATAATTAGGCCTAATTCTCTATCTTTTGTTCTTGAACTATGTTTAATTTAGTGGATTAGGCTTTTGATTGCCAATCTTAGCCATAATCCATTAAAACTGTGAAAGCAATCTTCAAATCTTCAGTTCTGGCTTGATTTGATCTTCAACACTGATACTCTTTGTTTTAATTATGATTTGTTGTGTCTTGTTGATGTGCAGGTGTGACAGGGGCTTTATAGAGTTACCAGCATTCATGAGACACCGGCAAACATGACGTTGCAACCTTGTGGAACAATCTCTTTGATAAACAAAGGCATGGGGGATCGTCATCCCTGGCCTTTGGTTTTACTTTAATATGATGGACAAAACCATTGAAACCTGCAAAATACAAAAAAATGTTATAAAATCCTGCGTGACTGGGTAAAACTGCTTCAGAGGTTGCGGTTAAGAGCGTGATCATTGGATGAGAGCATCCAACGATGGAGATTGTGCATAAAGGTTAAAAGGAGAGTGGTTGATGAACAAGTGGTGGAGAATTAAGTCAGATCCTTTGATCCATGTTGATCAAAGGTCGAGATTATTTGTGAATAAATAATGTGAAGGGGTCACATTATCAGAAAATGGAAGAAAAACAAAGGAAATGAGTGAAAAATCCTTTGGTGGAGGGAAATGTGCTGAAATGAATTTGGGGTTTCTCATATGCATCTTGGCCGTCGGATGAGATCGGCCAAAGGAGATCAAGGGTGGAGGTTGCTCGTTAAAGGCCCTCAGAAGAAGGCGGAGGGCGATAATGTAATGGCCAAATTAAAACTGAGTTGTTGATCTGCAGAGATCAACGGCGAGGAGCGAACATGATGAAACACGACATAAAAGGGGAAAGAGGTTTCGGCTTGAGAAACCAGTAGTATCGTGCAGCAAAAGGGGAGGAAGGTGGTTTTTCCTTTTTGAATGCGATATATGTCAGAGGCCGCCACGTGGCCTTTCAAAACCACCCATATTGCGTAGACTTCTAAGAATTATCATTCGAGCATAAATCTGCGTGAAAATGTGCGCTGGCCGTTGGATCTGAGGTCTTTGATCGGACGGCTAAGGGGAAAACGCGATATAGACAAGATGCACGGGTGATAATAGGTGGGGGCAGGAGAAGGCGATTTCAATCTGAGCCGTTGGATGAAACGGATCAATGTTGAAGATTGAATCTGGGGTTAAATAGAATTATGTATAAGGTGGAGAATGGGTTTAATATGGGTCGTTGATCTGCAGAGATCAATGGCTGAGATCTCCCCAAAAAACATTACAAAGCGGGGCTTCATAATTTTTAACCAAGGGGGGAGGAACAATCTGGACAGTCGGATCTTGACACGTGGAGGGCCCGGATGTAATCGGAGGTTTGCGATCGACGGGGAAAAAATAGAATGGGTGCTGATGTGATTAACTGTGGGGAAATGAATTGGGAGGTTAAAAAGTAAAGGAATGGGGTTTTGGGAAGGATTGATAAGGGTCGTCAGATCAGGGAAAGGCGAAAAAGATCGATGGCTGATAATTCATCGAGGATTTGCCAATCGAAGGGGGTAAATAACATATTAACGTGCCCGATGGAAAATTTCTGATGCGAGATTTCGTGGGCCACTGATCTAGTTTATGATCAAAGATCGGGAATGGGTTTAACAAAGGAGTGGGTGGGACCCTTTATATCATATGAAAATCAAAATTTTAATGAAATACAAAGGATTTCGCGTTTGGGGAGGGTTTATTATAAGAGGCTTGGTGCCCGATTGCGTGGCCTTTGGATACATGAGAAAGATAAAGGGACCGGGGTTTATATGCAAGGGTGCCAATCAAAATCGGGACGATGGAGTGGGCTTTCAAATGCGCCCAACACAAAACTTATGATGCGAGATCTTGTTGACCGTCGATCGGCCTTTTAGATCAACGGCCCTTTTCATAAAAAACATTGAACCAGCGAGTTTAATATAAACATAGGAAAAATTGGGTTTTATGAATTTACAAAGGGAAAACATGATCAGGGAAGGTTTATACAATGTTTTAAGCGCCCGATAAAAACTCAAGGTTATGTGAATAAAGCAAAGGATCGGGGCTTATATAAAAGGGGCTAATCGCATCGGAGATTTCATATAAAGCCAAAAGGCTTGCGCTCTCTGATTTTTCCGATGCGATAGGCACTCGAGACCATTAGCACTTGGTTCCAGGGTGTGGGTTTATGGTGGGGAAGTGGTTTAGGGCTTAGCCCAAGGGATCTAAAGCCTGTGGCTAAAAAGACTATTTTTTATGATTTTTTCAAAGTTTTTCAATGGATTTTGGGGTTTCAGTAAGGTTTAAAAATGATTTTTAAACCTTATAAAAGGGTTTTTGTGAAGGAAGGAAGGGAATAAATGAAAAATAGAGGAAGTGTATGGGGAAAAAGAGAACAAAATGAAGGTTAGTGATGAAGGGAAAAAGCAGTAAAATGAGGGGAAAATGGGGATTTTTGCAGCAGTCTTTTCTTCATGAAAACAGCAGAATCTCTGAGTTTAAAAGGGAAACAACAGTGAATATTAAGCAAAAGACATGATGTCTTCACAAGTCTTCAAGAATTAACAATTTTGAAATAAAACTTATTTCTTGAAGGCTTCAAAAATGATTTAGCCACCATTTGATATGACAAATTTTATAGGTGGCTAACATGATGATGAGTGAAGGAGTAGTGCTTGGACATTTTATCTCATCTCAAGGAATTCAGGTAGATCCATAAAAAATAAAAGTCATTCAGAATCTTTTTATTCCTAAAACACAAACTGATGTGAGAATTTTCCTAGGACATGCTGGATATTACAGGATATTTATTAAAAAAAATTCCAAAATAGCTTCTCCTTTATTTGTGTTACTTACGAAAAATGTTGAATTCAAGTGGACTAATCTTTGTCAGGAGGCCTTTGTAGAACTCAAGCATCAGTTATCCACAACTCCTATTTTGAGGGAACCTGATTGGACACTTCCCTTTCATATATCTTTCGATGCTTCGGATATTGCAATTGGAGTTGTCTTGGGACAAGAGGAAAACCATCTTCCTTATGCTATCTACTTCATCAGTAAGAATATGACCCCTACTGAGCTCAATTATATAGTTACCGAAAAGGAATTTTCAGCAGTAATATATGCTATTAATAAATTTCAACATTACATTACTGGTTACTCTACTTTTTTCCATACTGATCACTCGGCTATTAAGTATTTAATGAACAAGTCTGTCACAAATGCTCAAGTTACCAGATGGTTATTGTTATTACAAGAGTTTGATATTACAATTGTAGATCGACCAGGTAAAGAAAATGTTGTTACTGATTTCCTTTCTCGGTTAAAAACTGATGATAATATTTCAGTAGATGATTCCTTTCCTAATGAGTATTTATTTACAGTATCTACTCACTCACTATGGTATGCAGACATTGCCAATTATTTGGTTGCAGGGAAGTTACCATCACACCTGTCATATCGAGAGAAAAGAAAATTCATTCAACAAAGTGCTTGATATAGCTGGATAAGTGGGTGTCTTTTCTATACAAGACTGGATCATGAAATCTGGAGATGCACTAGAGAGGATGAGGTGTATGATATACTAAAAGCTTTTCATGATGGCCCTTGTGGAGGGCATTTTGCTGATAAAAGAACGGCACACAAAATTCTTAGGTTGGATTATTATTGGCCCTCACTCTTTAAGGATGCAAAGAAATATGTTCGGGCTTGTGATAGTTGTCAGAGAATGGGTCAACCTAATCATAGAGATGAAATGTCATTAAACCCCCAGGTAATACTTGAACCATTTGAAAGATGGGCCTTAGATTTTATAGGACCCATTAATCCTCCATCCAACCAAAGAGTTTATATATTAGTCTACACAGATTATATGACTAAATGGGTGCAGGCCAAAGCACTTGTTAGAGCTAATGAAGAATTTTTCCTAGCTTTCCTATTTGAAGAAATATTTGTTAGATTTGGAGTCCCTAGAGAGCTAGTTACAGATGGAGGACCTCCTTTCAATTCTCATGGTTTTAAAGCCACCCTTCAGAAATATCACATTCATCATAGAATGACTACACCATACCACCCCCAAGCCAATGGGCAGGTGGCAAGTACAAACAAAGTAATAGAAGCCATTCTAACCAAAACAGTGAAGGATAACCAGAAGGATTGGTCCCAAAGGCTCCCTGAAGCACTATGGGCTTACAGAACTACCTGGAGAAATACTACAGAATTTTCTCCCTATGAATTGGTTTATGGTAAAAGTGTTGTTTTTCCTGTGGAATTTGAAATTAAAACCTTAAGGACTGCTTTAACTGTTAATCTTGATTTGACTGATGTATAGGCAACTAGGTTGCAGCAGCTTCATGAACTGGATGAAAAAATATTATATGACATTCATCAGACAACTATGATCCAACAACAAAGAACAAAGTGGCATGATAAAATCATCAAGCACAAGCAGTTCCAAAAAGGTAATTGGGATTTATTGTATGATTCTCGGTTTGAAAAATTTCAAGGGAAGCTACGTACAAGATGGTTGGGACCCTATAAAGTAGATGTTGTTTTTCCCAATGGAACAGTAAGGCTCTTAACAATTGATGACTCTAAAACACCACTATTAGTAAATGGTCATCGGCTTCATCTGTACCAGCGCCCTATTTCTAAAGAAGATTTTAAGGCAACTTGCATGGCAGATGCACATTATCTCTTTCTAGGGGAGTCTTCTGCTCCTCACTGCATTTGATCATTTTCTGCACTGTATTTTTAGTATTAGATTAGATTTATTAAACTAATAATCCCTGTCAAGGGTTGGCATGTTAAAATTGATTATTTTGCAGATTCTTGATTAAGGAAAGGCTTACCAAGGAAGGACAATTTCACCACAAGAAGATCCAGGCTTCATTTTGAGAAGCATTGCTTTCCTCACTTAAACTCATTTCCCCATATCCCAATAACATTTCATCATTCATTCTCTTCATTCCTTTTTCCCTTTTCATATCATTTTCCCTATTTTTCCCTTTGCTGAAACACTATTTTTCAGCAAATATTTTCTTTATTCTTCATTGCTGAAATACCATTCCTCAGCAAATATTCTCCCCATTTTCCCACTGCTAAAACATCACTCCTCAACAACACTTTCCCTGTTTTTCCATTGCTGAAACACCACTTTTCAGTAGTATTTCATTCATTTTCCCATTGCTGAAACACCATTTATTTCTCCAAAAACACGACTATACAACATTTTCTGTCATGAAATCATCTTCTCCAGTGTTTCATTTTCACTTCTCTTATTCCTTGTGTTAATTCTATCCGTTCACTAATTTTTCCTATGATCAAGCAAACCTCTAATATGATCTCCCTCATGTTTCAAAAAGCTTCTAAAGTTCTTCCATGACTATTGAACCATTATAAACAAGCACTATATTTTTCGAACTACAAATCAAAGGTAAACATGAGGTATGTAAATTTTATGTAAATACAATTAAACTATGGTTTAAAGAGAAGATTTTGTTTATTATGACCACAATCTCTACACACTGAAAGACATCATTTCACTGTATTTGGGGGGGAATATCAAAATTATATGCCATCATTTCACAGCATGCCAATTATCGTCATTTTTCCTACCCATTACTTCGCCTCTTCACCGTTACTCCATGTTCTCATTCGCAAAGTTTACTCTGTTCTAAGTTCAGTAACTTCACTCTTTGCCTCTACATTTTACCAAAGATGGTTAACTATGGGAGGACTTGCTATTCGACATGAGCCCGGCTCAATAGCTCTGCTTGAATTATTCCCATACGCGTATCAGATTTTTTAGCAGGCAGGCTGGGTAGGATATTTTGAGAGACTTCAAGAGTTTGATCCACAACAGGTCCTGGAATTTGCACAAAATATTCAGGAAGATCATTCTACTATCCAGGGAGTCTGAATTCTAGTTTCAGAGAGCGAAATAGCACAGGTTTCAGGTCTTCCAGTCACTGGTACTTGACGGTTTAGTCGAAATCACAGCATTTTGAATGCACAACAGGACTTCCTTCTGCCAGGAGAACACGTCAAGCTTAAAGGCTGGGGTGTTGGACTTCACTCATTGCCCCTTCCTTGTCTAAAAGTTGCTGAATTCGTCAAACATTATCTCACTTTTGAAGGTCGCTATCAGGTAGTCTATCAAAATGATTTTGTCTTAATGAGTCATTTACGACACGGTAGACTAGTGAACATTCCTTACTATTTATTTGGATGCATTAGAAATATGTCATATTAATGTAGACGGGTAAAATTCCCACTCCTTTCCCTCACTCATCACTGCCTTTTTCAGCTACTGATTCAGAGGGGTTTTTCTCAACAAAACCCTCCTCTAAACAACATACCCCTACCCCCTGAGCAAGCTGCTGAAATTCCTCAAGAAGCTGCTAAAAATCCCCAAGAAATTCCTGAAATTTCCCACGAGCAGCAACCAGAGAATATCCCTGACCCTCCATCAATTCCATCCACAGAACTAGCTAATCCAGTTCACTTGTCTTCAATTCCATCTCATCACTTAGCAGAATCATTTGATTCTACCATCCATATTCCCAGTGATGACTCTCAGGCCGATACACCACCATCTTCCTCTATTCGTAAAAGAAAAAGGCGAATCACAACTACCTCCCTATAAAAAAGACAAACAAGGGCCGCAACTAAAGCAGCTACCTCCTCTGATAGCCCTTCTCCTAGGGAAAAACCTTCTCATGAAAATAAAAATCAAACTACTTCTTTTTCTGCTTTCTTACCTAGGAGACGAATGAGGACGTCTATTGAAGCAGAAACCATTCCTATTACCCCTGATCCCGCAGCCATCTTGTTAAAACTCCACTCATCACCTCCCTTCCAAACCCTGGAATTATTACTTGTCTCACCCTGTGGCACTGAAACACAAGAACCAAATGCCCAGGGTAATATGACATCATTTTCTACAGAACAAGTAGTTGTCCCACAAGAACCAACTACTCAGTCAGTAGCTGCTCCACAAGAACCAGCTACTCAGTTAGCAGCTGAAACACAAGAACCAGCTGCAGATGTGCAAAAACTAGACATCCAAGATGATACTCATTCAGTAGTTGTCACAAAGGAACTAGATCTAGTTGTCACACAAGAACCAGCTATAGCTGAAACACAACAATTAATTCCGGAGAACACAACTGATGCACAAGGCCCAGTCACCATGGCTTCCCTTTTACAAGAAAATGAGTTTTTAAAATTAGAATTAGAAGATTATAAGCGAGAATTGGTAATGGCAAGGGAAGGCTTTGACAAGGAGCTAAATTTTTATACCCTAGCCCATACAGCATCCATGGCAAACAAACATACAGAAAGTGATCCATATAAAGAATATATGTGCAACCAATGTGGACACATCTATCAGCAAGAAGGATATAAGATAGTTCAAGTTCCAATGCTAGGAGCATCTACATCTTCTGCAGTCAAAGAATAATGCCCTACTGTTACACAAGAACCAGTAGGGCCTTCAAAAATTTCAGAAAAAGAAGTTGAGGTACAAGTATCCTGCCCTACTTTAATTGATTCTGCTACTCAGACTATACCTCAGCCTACCACTTGCAATGCTGGAACACAAATTGAACCATGGAATGAGATGGAAATAATGAACAAGTGGAGGAAACAGTATGCTATTTCCCGAGATAAAACCTTACAGCAGCACAAATTGGTTTGGCAGAATCATATATATTCTAACTGGGAGATCTGGGAGCAGACACTCCAGCAATTTAGAGTTTACAAGAAGGAGAATAAAGAGCTAAAAGGAAAACTGCTCTTAATGTTTTAACTGGTACAAAAATTATTGGCTACTAGGAAACCATCTCTAAACTATTCTTTGTTTCTTTCATAATGTCTTGTTTATTTTTAGTTGAAAGCAGTCAAAGACGGAAGACCCCATGAGGTGCTTACATCTGAACAGTTTGTGAAAACATTTGCAGAATCTTCCACCAGTGATCAGCACCTACTATGTGAGTTGTACCTTCACAATGAAGCTATCCCTGAAAACAGAAAGATTAATCTCAACCCTCTTGTGGATGACATTCAGATCAGGGCATTTGCCTCCTTCCTTGCTAATCAGATTACATGATAGACTACTTTTCTTGCAACTAGGCACAATGAAGACAACTGCCTTCTCTGGATAAGGCCAAAACCTCAGAACCCTACCATCTTTGTGGCAGAATATCATCAATTTTTGCAGAAGCTAGGGATGACTGAACATATACATCAATTACAGGCTTCAGTACTCCAAGATTGTCACCATTTTATCAGGGCCAAAGAAACTGTTGCTTTAAGAGAAAACAATATGTTTTGGCAACAATCATCTAAGGAGAGGCAGGAGTATAATCCTTTTAGCCCTACTAACCTTGAAACTGCATTGTCTAGAGTACCCAATTACATCAGATGTGTTCAGCAATGTGCTAAAAAGTGGATAGGGTACCACTTTCATTTTCCTATTTTATGGATGCTAGCAGAGGAATATCATGCTCATTATAGGTTGGCTAACAAGGATGAAGTATAAGTTTGGCAGAGATTGCAAAATGTGCAAGGATTTAGAGCTTTAATAGATAGCGCCTTCCATATCTACTGCCTAAGTAATTTGCATGCCAAAAGCTAGTATCCAGACTCAGACTCAGACTAAAGTTCCTAAGGAGATGGAACCCTTTCAGTTGGGGGGGATGTTAGGACCCCATAATGTACCATTTTGACCATACATTTTGTTATCATTCCACTCTTTTCCAGTACATATTTAAAGCTTATACTATCACTTTCATCCATTCTTCCAAAGGTATATAATATTCTTCTCTTTACTATATGTTTAACTTGTTTTACATATAATTTTACATTACTTTCATATTTAATCATTAATCAAAGATATATAGTTGCTGAGACAATTTGAAGACCGCAGATAGTCTATCGTGGCTATCTGAAGACCGCATTGCTGAAACAGTCAACATGGTACGCAAATCCCGTTGCTGAAATAGCCCGTGATTTGTGATTTTGAAGCAGCATTTCAAGCATGACGGCAACAAGAAAAGACAAGTAAGGAAACTGTTACAAGGGCCACTCTGAAGCCAGTACCATCGTAACCATTGCAACAACATTTTTCTATGGAAAAACAAAAAGGTCCTATTTCATTGTAGAAGATCAGATTGGGTTAAAAATATGATTTATACAATTTAAATCAATTGTAATAAATGTCTCCTCTTTAAAAAGAGGAGACATCAGCATTAGCGGGGGAATATTAGAGACTACGGGAGGTTCATTTTTTAACAGAAAAGGAACGTGACTCTTTTGTAATATGCTGCTTTCGACAGATGAATAAAAGTTTGTTCTGAGCATTTCATTTTAATTCCTTCTTCTGGGGAATCTTGTGAGAAGGAAAGGGTCCGCCTTCTTCACAAGATTCACCCATTTTTTCCTGTAGTTTGTTAACTGTTCTTTTCATTTATGCCTTGATTAAACTCTGTTTACTGAAGTCATTTATGCAGTGTTGGAATTCTATTGTCTATTGTTGAAGCTCTGTTTCCATTACTTGTTGCATTGATTTCATACAATTCATTCTGAAGAAGTTGTGGATTATTTTAATTAGAAATCTTGTTTATAGAATGAGTTTATGAAAGCTTGGTAATCAGAAATAGGTGTTGAAGATTCCTACATGGGGAATAGGGTCCTGATATCTGTTATAGCATGATTGGTCTTCCTTTTTGTAGATTGATTTCCTTTCTTAGATTGTTGTCTTTTTAATGTAATCCAGGATTCTTTTAATGATTGTCTGCAATAGAAAGATTGTCTTTGTTATAACTCAAGTAGACTTCAGTTTGTTGAAGCAAGGTGTGATTAGTGTAATTTTTACTACAACATTTCATTGCTTTTCAAATTGAACATATATAGTGTGTGATTGCCTTTGAAATAAACAAACTTCCCTAGGTTGAAAATTTATGTAGCACTTGAATTGTTTAATTTGATAGACAATTAAAGTGACCAACACACACTATTCATATCGTCTTGTGTCGATTGTATTGCACATTTCATGTCAACTTGTTGTCGATGTCGTATGTTGCACAACTTATGTTTTAGTCAAGGGTGTTTGTCGATTGTAAGTCGATAAATGGATACACCAATGTGCAATAGGATTGCCATGTATGTGATGTTACAAGCAGGTGACAATCAATGCTTTGAAGAATAAAAAAGAGGCAGTCTTCATTTCAATTTTTGCATAAGAATTTATTTTCAATATTGATCGTGTGTTCTTGTGACAAGATGTTGCAGGAAATTTTGGTCCATTCAATGAAGAAGTGGACAAGATGCAAACTAATTTGCAACCATTGCAGAACAAGTTGGTTTCTTGTTTTGACATCAAGAGTTCACTCATATTGCAAGCTTAATTTGGATAAGAGGATTTCCAAGAAGAAGCTTGTATAACTTTGTTGCAAGAGGGACTTCATTCTTAGTGGGAAGGCTAATAGTTTTCCAAGCACATAGAGAGAACAGTGGCGCAACAGGGTATGCATCAGTTTACATCAGCCATCAATGCTGAAGTGGGTCAGCAACATGAGAGAGCAGTGGTCAAGAGACATAGCCATTTGTGGTGCAAGGCATGTCAAGGTGATTTCCAAAGAGACTTGTTGGTACTATTTTATTGCTACCCTTTTCTATTAAAATTCACCATTTATCTATCATTTTCTCCATAAACTTCCCATAAGTCCATTGAAATTGATTAAGTGAAGCATTATAGTTTTTATTTTGCATTAAATTTAATTTATGAGTTTTTATGTTAAAATTTGGAATTTTTCAACAAAATTACAGGAAGTCACTACATCCTGTAATAATTTTATGTTGTGGCATGTGGCATGACAGGAAAATCAAAATAGAAGGCATGAACGTGATCTAGGATGTACAAATATGGTAGAAAATCTATTTGCCATCGAATTTGGAGTTCCAGGATATACGGTCAAAGTCGGTCAAACTCAGCCTCTTCAGCAGAAAAATCATAAGCTATAATGATGTACTTGATCTTTTGCTTAAAGTTAGGAATTTTGAACTAATTCAAACTATGTTGGAATTAGTTAAGATGAAGAAGGAACGAATATAGCCTTCTAGTTGTAAATTTTAATAAATAGGAGGATTTTGATTTGAAAGTTTAGCTAATGAAAACATTGAAGAAATCAAACTTAAGACTGTAAAGTGTATTCCAGCACTCTGTTTTGAATGTAATCATTTCCAGAACTTAATGAAAAGCAGAATTTCACCAATCACAGTGTTTACGAGTTAAAGGTTTATCATTTGAAGTTATCAAAGTGTGCCATCAATGCGTGGAAGGGCCCTACGTAAAGATTGGTACACTTTCTTTTACGTTTTATGTTTCATATAGTTTAGTTTTTCAGATCTGAACAATGTATTTCATTTCATTGTTTGTGAGTTTATTCATTGCTTGAGAGTTCATTTATTTAATATGAAGTTCTTGAAATTTACTGTTAATTTATGGTTCATAGCAATAGGTTGAAGATTCGATTGCAGAATTATTGAAACAGTCCTTGTAAAAGGTGTAATCGAGCATTGGATTTCAAAATATCTCTATGAACTCTGTTTGTCTTTATGAATTTGATTTCTAGAATGTTTAGTGTGTTATCTTAAAGGAGTTTTTGGTGAAACATATCTTCGTAAGAGGATTGAAAAGCTCAGATTAGAAACACTCTTTTTTAAGATCAGTAGATTAAAATTTGATAATATAAGTGTTTAAATTGTGAAAAGGAAACATATTTTAACCTCTTGTAAACGAGTACTGAAGCATGTCACAATTAGACATTTATTTAAACATATAGAACAGAACCTTTTAGGTCTAAAAATATTAGATGTGCCTCTAATACTACTGACCTTGGTCGACATTAAATGAGTCTAATCTAGAATCCTAGATTGGTCGTTACATTTTGGCACCGTTGCCAGGGAGGCGCAACTAGAGGAGTTCTAAAAAAAAAAAACTCAAAACAAACAAAAACATAGATTTAATTTTAATTTTAGAAGTCATGTTTACATATGTCTAGACCTAGGGATGATAAAGGCAGATTTATAAAAACCCCCCATCCAAGAACTAACCCACCATTAGGAGCAGATCCTTTAGAAAGAATTGAACACACAACACCAGCTGGAAAAGTCACTGTACAAGAACTAGAGGAAAAACAAAAATCAGGCCAAAGACTTACACTAGACAAATTCTATTAGCATACGAAACAAAGAAGAAACACTTTCCTGAATCCTCTACAACAAGAGAAGGCATCAAAACAACTCAACAATCTCTCCTTGAACCTACTGTTATTGAAAAAATTCAATTAGGAGAAAAACCAACACAACAACTTCTCTTTGAAACAAGTGACACTGAACAAGAACTTAAAACAACAGAGGAACCTATCAAAATGGCTAAGGAAGGAGGTGGATCAGCAAGAGGACCCACTCCTGAACAACTTAGAGAATATGAGAGATAGCAGGAGGAAAGGAGAAGACAACGAGAAATTGAACTGAAACAAAAACAAGATCAAGACCAAAGAGAGGAGGAAGATTCAACCTTTAAATTTCCTATTCAAGAACCAGGAGAAAATCATGATGAGGAAATCAAAATGAAAAACATACCTCCATCTGTGTTACCAAATTTTTATGGCATGGCATCGGAAGATCCAGATTCATTCTTGTTTGAATTTGACATAGTATGCCGAACATATGGTTACACAAATGATGCTCATAGGCTTAGACTCTTCCTAGCAACATTAAAGGCATCAGCATTAAGATGGTTCATGGGACTAGGTGAGCATGCAATAACTGATTGGGATGGCATGCGAAAAATATTCCTAAAGAAATATCAACCTTACTGTAGATCGAAAGATTCTAAAGATGATATCTTCAGAATGAATCAACAAGAGGATGAAACTTTAGAGGAGTATTTGGAACGATTTGTCTACAATTTACAAAAATCAAAACATAGAACCATGTCACTTGATCTGATTCGAACAATATTTTTGAAGGGCATTCGAGAGGAATACTTAGATGATCTTAACTTGATGGGAAAAGGTGACATTTCCACCTTTCCTTTTGATGAAATTGCTGACTTATGTGAAAAGTATTCCAGGAGCAAAGCTAGAAATGGAAAAAGAGCTATATCATCCAAAGCCACAAAATCTGCTTCAGCTACTGTCACAAGGGCTGAAATAGGAAATCTATTAGAAGAATTCAAAACAGACCTATTGAGCACCTTAGGAAATCAAATTGACACTATGAAAGCAAAGAAAAGACAAGAAGAAGAAGATCAATTAATGGCTATCTTTTGTCCAAAATGCCGGAAGAAACATGCTTTGAAAGATTGTCCTTTAGAAAATATTCAAGTGTGTGCCTTTTGTACTGAAAATCATGATATATTTCATTGTTCTAAAATAAAGATTTTGCAGAATTGTAATTTGGAAGCAAATGCAGATTTTGAAAATATGTATTTCATGAGTGCAAAGAGACCATGGCAGCCAAGACCTCCACCTCCAGGTATGTTTCCAAATCAGAATTTTCAATTTCCTGCACAAGATCAAATGTATGTTCAGAATTCTTGGAATGTACCCATGCCATGGCAACACCAAAATTACCCTCAACAACAACAATGGAAACCATTTCAGCAATACCCATCATATCCTCAACCATACTCATCATATCCTCAACCATATCAACAGTATAATCAGCCATATCAGCAGTATCCTCAAACATATCAGCAATATCCTCAGCAGCAAGTTGTTCATCCACCCAAAAAAATTCAACAAACATTGCCTGCTCCTCCACCAATAAATCCACCCCAATTACAACTTCCATCTAACCAACCTCCTAGACCCACTCAGATTCCTGCTCAACCTGTATCAAATCCAAATAATAGAGCAGAAAGACCAGCTTACAGTGTAGATGAGGGACCATCATATCCCACATTACCTTTACAAAATATTGAGTTGAGTTCTGGTAAGGTGCTTCAAAAAGAACTTCCCATAGCTGAGAAACAAGAAGAAAACAAAAACATTGAAAATGAAACACCAAACCAAAAGAAACAAAATGAAGACATCAAAGATAAACAAATCCAACCATTGCAATCACCACCTTTTCCGGAAAGATTGATCCAACCAAGGCTTCCCATGTCTTTACCACAATTTGATGCTTTAGATGAACTGAATAATGTCTATATAAAAATTCCACTTCTCCAAGCCATAAAAGACATTCCTATATATACTAAAGAAATTAGAGAGTTATGCCTCAAGAAGCCTACAAGAAAAATACTTGATCCACAAACAATTCACGTTATTGGACACTTAGCTGGCCTTATGTCAAACACTATATCAATGGAAAAGTATGTTGATCCTGGCATTCCCAGAGTCACTACAATCATCAACAACATACCTATTCCAAATGCTTTAATTGACTTAGGGGCAGCAATAAATGTGATGACTCTTGACACAATGAAGACACTACAACTGAGAAACTTGCAATACACACCAATTGTTTTAGAACTAGCCGATAGGTCTAAAGTGATTCCTGAAGGAATTTTGGAGGATATAATTGTTTCACTGGACTCTTGGGAGTATCCAGTGGAATTTTTAGTTCTTCAATCAAAATCTAATTTAGGAGGTCACGCTATCATTCTTGGTAGACCATGGTTAGCAACTGCTGATGCATTCATAGGGTGTCGATCAGGTAATATGATCATTTCACGAGGAACTGAAAGGAAGCAACTCACTCTTTACCCATCAGCACAAACACCAGCAGTAGCAAACAACTTATGGCTTGATGATAAATACAATGATAAGGAAGAAGTTCAATCTGTTTTTAGCATCAATCAGATCTATGATTTTCATGAAGACAATAATGATGATTTGATAGAATTGTTCCTTTCTGAACCTGAAATGTCTGAAGAAATAAGAAATGAACAATACCATGCTGCAGATGAATTTTTGGCACAAAATTTTCAAGAAATATGCACACTCCATTCTTTGCAATCATCATTTGAAAACACTTTTCCCATCCAATCTATTACAAACACTCAGAGCAAGACTATAGAGATTAGTCCGGGCAAAACATTGAATATTAGCACTCACCTAGACTTGTCTCAGGAGGAAAAACTGATTCAATTATTGAGAAAGTATCAACAAGCATTTGCTTGGGACTACACAGATATGCACGGAATCCACCCTGAAACATGCACTCACCATATCTACACAGATAATAATATAAAACCGGTGAGGCAACCACAGAGAAGAATGAATCCCATTCTTCACGATATTGTTAGAGAGGAATTGCAAAAAATATTGAAAGTTAATTTTATATATCCTATCTCTGACAGTCAGTGGGTATCACCATTGGTAGTAGTGCCCAAGAAAAATGGCAAGTGGAGGATTTGTGTTGATTATAGGAAATTGAACAAAGCAACCCTCAAAGATTATTTTCCACTACCATTCATCGACCAAGTGCTAGACACTTTAGCTGGGAAATCATCATTCTCTTTTCTTGATGATTTCAGTGGCTATAACCAGATCAGGATAGCTTTAGAGGACCAGGATAAGGCCACTTTTACTTGTCCCTGGGGCACTTATGCCTATAATGTTTTACCATTTGGACTTTGTAATGCTCCAGCTACATTTTAGAGCGTTGTTTTAGCTATTTTTTCTGATTTAGTTCATGAATGTGTTGAATTTTATATGGATGATTTTTCGGTTTATGGTAATTCATTTGAGAATTCATTAGAAAATCTTGAAAAGGTTTTAAAGAGATGTATTGAAGCTAATCTGTCCTTGAGCAATGAAAAGTGTTTTATGATGCTAGATGAAGGGATAGTATTGGGTCACTATATTTCTTCTCAAGGCATTAAAGTTGATCCAGCAAAAAATCAGATCATTGTCAATTTACCAATTCCGAAGACACAAAAAGAGGTAAGAAGTTTTCTTAGGTATGCAAGATATTATAGACGATTTATTGAACATTTTAGCAAAATGGCTCTACCTTTGTTTAAACTTCTAGCAAAAGATACACCATTCAACTAGAATGAAGATTGTCAGAAAGCTTTTGAAACACTCAAACAAAAACTATCAACCACGCCAGTCTTAAAAGGGCCTAACTGGAGTCTACCATTTCACATCTTTTCAGATAC
The DNA here is from genome assembly GCA_034641835.2 of Pinus albicaulis. Classification (NCBI taxonomy): domain Eukaryota; kingdom Viridiplantae; phylum Streptophyta; class Pinopsida; order Pinales; family Pinaceae; genus Pinus; species Pinus albicaulis. The sequence continues at coordinate 69,472,947 of CM076569.1, read as the reverse complement.
ATCTGACACTGCAGTAGGTGCTTCTTTAGGCCAAAAGGAAGAGTCTTTCAATTATGCTATCTATTTTATCAGCAAAAATCTAACACCTGCAGAATTAAATTACACAGCCACTGAAAAAGAAATGTTGGCAATCATACATGCTGTAAATAAATTTCGACACTATATCACTAGTTATGAGGTTTTTGTACATACTGACCATTCAGCCATTAAATATTTAATGAATAAACCAATCACTAATGGCAGAGTTACCAGATGGTTGTTATTACTACAAGAATTTAATATTACAGTGTTAGATAGGCCAGGTAAGGAGAATCAGGTGGCAGATTTTCTTTCTAGATTGCAGAACTCAGGTGAGATTGTTCCGGTTGAAGATTCTTTTCCAGATGAAAATTTGTTTGCAATTTCAATAGTAGATCCATGGTATGCTGGCTTGGCCAATTATTTGTCCACAGGAAAGACACCTCCACATTTTACTACAAAGGAGAAGAAGAGGCTGATCAAACAAAGTGCTAGATATTCATGGATCAATGGAGATTTATTTTACACCAGTTATGATATGATTATTAGAAGATGTGTGAGAAATGATGAAATAATTGATATTTTAAAATCTTGTCGTGATGAACCGTGTGGTGGGAATTTTGCAGCCAAGAGGACAGCATTCAAGATTCTCAGCCTTGGCTACTATTGGCCATCTATTTTTAAGGATTCCAAGAGGTATGTGAAGAGTTGTGATAGTTGTCAAAGAATGGGTAGACCCACAGCTTCAGATGAAATGCCACTTCAGCCCCAAGTACATTTAGAGCCATTTCAGAAATGGGCTCTAGATTTTGTAGGCCCCATAAATCCACCATCAAAGGGCAAAAATTACATCCTAGTATGTATTGATTACGTAACAAAATGGGCTGAAGAAAAAGCATTAGTCCGAGCAACAGAGAAAACAGTGGTAAACTTCCTATTTGAAGAATTTTTTGTAAGGTATGGAGTACCTAGGGAGATAGTCACAGATCAGGGTACTCAGTTCACTTAAAAGTTAGTCCAAGATATCACAGAAAAATATAAGATCAAGCACCGAAAAAGCACACCTTACCATCCACAGGCCAATGGCCAAGTGGAGTCAACAAATAAAACTTTGGAGGGGATTCTTACTAAAACAGTATCAATGAACAGAAAGACTTGGGAAGAAAAGCTCAAAGATGCACTGCGGGCTTACAGGATTACGTGGAAAGACACTATTGGATTTACACCATATCAGTTGGTGTACGGAAAAGAGGTACTGCTTCCTATCGAATTTCAAATACATACTTATAATATGGCTGCAGATTTAGGAATTGATCTCAGTGAAGCACAAAAGTAGAGAATTATGCAATTAAACCAGTTAGATGAGATGAGACAACAAGCAGAACAGAGAACAATCCTAATACAGAGACAGAGGAAGCAGTGGCATGATGCACACATTAATAAGAAGCAGTTTAAAGAGGGAGACTGGGCTTTACTCTTTGACTCTAAATTCAGAGACCATAAAGCCAAATTTACAACACATTGGATGGGCCCATATGAAATAGTTGAAGCATATGACAATGGATCAGTCAAACTTACAATGATTGATGGAGAAGGCAAGACCTTTACTGTCAATGGTCACAGGTTGAAACTCTATCATAAGCCCATAAGCAAGGAAGATTTTATCGAAACAATATCTCAGCAAAAGGAGGTTGAGATATCACAGCCTTCAGCTGTGATATCTCTACCTTAGTCATTTCAATTTCTTTTGTTAAAAAATAAAAAAATAAAAATAAACATAAAATTAAAAAATAAAAAATAAATAATGGTTTAGATGTGAAAACCAGACTCTGGCACACTCTAAACCCGAATTCTTACTTGAAAACCAATCATTTGGCTGGTAAGAATTCTTTGTTCTACTTGTTTATTGTTTTTCATCAATTCAATAATGACTTGAGGACAAGTCAAACACTTAGTGGGGGAGAAAAATTAGTGGTTTTTCTCTTTGGTGGAAGAATCAGTGATTTTTCATCTCCTCATTTTTAAATCTTCAAGGAATTTGTGTCAGTTATTCAGTATTTCAATTCAGTTGTTCAGTATTTCAATAAAGAGCTACTTTTGTTCTAATTAGAGGGACCTGTTTAAGCAATAATATTTGCAGTGGGACCTGTTCAGAAGACTATGTCAACATTATCAATATCAGAGGGACCTGTTAAGGACTGCATTAAAGATACATCATCAATAAAGGCTACTTCAGAGGGACCTGTTCTACTTCAACAAAAGATACATTATCAACAAAGGCTACTTCAGAGGGACCTGTTCTACTTCAACAAAATTTTCAAAGGTTGTTTATTACTAGAATTCGAAGGCTACATCAACAACAAGGATAAAAGAAGCTGCATAAGAGATGATTCTTCAGATTTTAAAGGGACCTATTACATTCATTTCAAAGGGACCTGTTTTGAAAAATAAAGATGGTTCTTCAGATTTTAAAAAGGGACCTGTTATACTCATTTCAAAGGGACCTGTTTTGAAAGATGAAGATCAGTCATACCTGTACAAATAGATCAGTCACCTGTGCAAGCCAAATCAGCATTCTGTCAGTCAACTAGTGTAAAGTATTGTTGAAATTTTCATTTTTAACATTTAAATTCTTAAATTAGTTTAGTGTTCAAAAATAATAATTATTATTGCTTGATTATCAATTTCAAAAATCCCTATATCCATAATCTTTGCTTCCTATATCATTCTATTTCCTATTTCCATTCATACCTTAACCTATTATTCTATTTCCATTCATTCATACCTTAGCCTATTTTCTATTTCCTATCCTTATTACCCTCTTCAAATCCGCTCTTTAAAAACTCATCATTTTTAAATACGCCCTCTGTCAATAAAGGTACCAACAAAGAAGTGGTCTGTATGGACACTCAATGAAGAGTCAGCTCAATGGTAAGACACTTGTAAAACGCATGATTACATTTCATTTCAACAGACAGAGTTATAAAAATGATGCCCTGACCCAAATTCGTTTATGGAGTGGAATGTATCCGTTATCATCACACGAATTATATTATGATTATGCTTTTATAAATCACTACTCCTTTGTATTCATAATCTGAATGCACTGTCCGCAATTTGAATGCGCTGTCCGACCCAAATTCATAACCTTAAGACTTTGTTCTCTGCGTATTGTATGATACCAAGCAAGTTGAGGTCGGTTGTTGAATTTTTAAGTTCATAGAGTGGTTAAAGAGTTAAATTTTAGACTCTGAGTTCTTAAGAAGGACCGAGATAGCATGTGTGGTTCCATTGAGAAAATATAGCAGACAAGTTATCCAGGGGTTTTTCTCTACGGCCGCCCAGAATTTGAAGAATAGCACAGTGAAGAAGGCCGCCCAGAATTTGAAGAATAGCACAGTGAAAAAGGCCGCCCAGAATTTGAGGAATAGCTCAGGAAATTAAAGAAGGCAGCTCAGAAAATTGGGGACGCTAACCAGGTCAGAAAAACGCAGGAGAAGAGGTAACCACTTGAAAACCTTGATAGAATTTTTTTTGAAGCATAGAAAAGGGGTTAAGAACAGAGAATTTTTTTAAAACAGAGGAAACAATGACCAACAGAGTGGAGCCCGAAACATTTGATAGACTGAAGTATCACGAGGACTGTGTCAAAATTCTAGAAGAAAAACATTGTTTGCCTTTCCTACAGAAATTTAATGGGAGTAATGAAGAAGTTGCTAAGCAATTTGCATTTTCCTTCAATGGAGAAAGCTCTAGTAGGAAATGTCTCTTTTAGAATTTCGAAGATATAATACTTTAAACCTTGAAGTAGATATGAAGGAGAGAAGTACGGAAGAACCAAACGATTCTAGGAAAAAATCATGGACCAGTTCATGTCAGATCAAGGGTTTCTTCGATTAAGCGAAGAAGGGTGTCCCAAGAGGCTGGTTAGTGCATCCATGGGATGAGATGGTGCATATCATTCAAAAATTGTTACATGTGAAGGTCGTTATAGTATTGTATATCTCTGTCACACAAAACACATTTGCGTGGAAGAAGGCCAATGCATTATCAATGCGCCCTATTTCCTTTTACGGTACGACTAAGATGTCAAAGACTGTTCGAGGAAGCACAAAGGTAATGAAGACAGGAGTTTATATCATTTTGGTTTGATTAAAATACTAATTGAATCTGAGTTGCAGAGAAGAGGAAAAACATGGAAATAATTCTTAATTGATAATCAAATCAAAGATAGAGAAGAGGAACAGGAGAAGCAAGGAAGCATGGAATTGATGATTGATGTTGATTAAGAAATCCCTGAGCTTAAGTCAAGTAATGTTCCTCAACCGAGCAGTAGTGTAAGGACAAGAAGGCAGAGGCAAGAAATTGCCAAGAGAATTGAAAAAGATAAAATCTTCACTACTTATAAGAGAAGATCAAGGAGAATTAAAAGGAGTCAAACACAAGATGAGCCACCAGAGCAGAATGCAAGCATACCAATGGAAATTGAAAGTAGTGAGTCAGAACACGAAGCAGAGATGGAAACTGGAATAAATGAGAAAGAAAAGGAAGAACCAATACCTATAAATAAGAAGCAGGAAAGGTTAGAGAAACAGATTGAAAGGTTGAAAGAGGAATTGATGGAAGCAAACATGTTAGAGAAGGTTATCAAGAAGGAAAATGAAACGTTGAGAGCTCAAATCAAGAAAATACAACAGAAGAATGAGAAACTGAAGAAAAATATCAAGGAACTTAAGACTGACCAAACTGAAATATGTGATTGGGCAACAAAATGGTATACTCAGAAAAAGATTCTCAAAGAAAAATATAAGAAGTTAAAACATTAGTCTCAAGTTCAGAAGAATGCCAGAGGTTAAGGAGCACATCGGGGATTAGCATGAGGACATGCTAAACCATTGAGTTTGGGGAGATGTTGGTACTATTTTATTGCTACCCTTTTCTATTAAAAATTCACCATTTATCTATCATTTTCTCCATAAACTTCCCATAAGTCCATTAAAATTGATTAAGTGAAGCATTATAGTTGTTATTTTGCATTAAATTTAATTTATGAGTTTTTATGTTAAAATTTGGAATTTTTCAACAAAATTACAGGAAGTCACTACATCCTGTAATCAGTTTATGTTGTGACATGTGGCATGAAAGGAAAATAAAAATAGAAGGCATGAACGTGATCTAGGATGTACAAATATGGTAGAAAATCTATTTGTCATCGGATTTGGAGTTCCTGGATATATGGTCAAAGATGGTCAAACTCAGCCTCTTTAGCAGAAAAATCAGAAGCTATAATGATGTACTTGATCTTTTGCTTAAAGTTAGGAATTTTGAACTAATTTGAACTATGTTGGAATTAGTTAAGATGAAGAAGAAACGAATATAGCCTTCTAGTTGTAAATTTTAATAAATAGGAGGATTTTGATTAGAAATTTTAGCTAATGAAAACGTTGAAGAAATCAGACTTAAGACTGTAAAAGCGTATCCCATCACTCTTTTTTGAATGTAATCATTTCCAGAACTTAATGAAAAGCAGAATTTCACCAATCACAGTGTTTAAGAGTTAAAGGTTTATCATTTGAAGTTATCAGAGTGTGCCATTAGTGCGTGGAAGGGCCCTACGTAAAGATTGGTACACTTTCTTTTACGTTTTATGTTTCATATAGTTTAGTTTTCAGATCTGAACAGTGTATTTTATTTCATTGCTTGTGAGTTCATTCATTGCTTGAGAGTTCATTTATTTAATCGAAGTTCTTGAAATTTATTGTTAGTTTATAGTTCATAGCAATATGTTGAAGATTCGATTGCGAAATTATTGAAACGAGTCCTTGTAAAAGGTGTAATCGAGCATTCGATTTCAAATCTCTATGAACTACGTTGTTTGTCTTTATGAATTTGATTTCTAGAATGTTCGGTGTGTTATCTTAAGGAGTTTTTGGTGAAACATATCTTCGTAAGAGGATTGAAAAGCTCGAATTAAAAACACTCGGTTTTAAGATCGATGAGTTAAAATTTGATAATATAAGTGTTTAAATTGTGAAAAGAAACATATTTTAACCTCTTGTAACGGAGTACTGAAATCTGTCACAATTAGACATTTATTTAAACATATGAAGCAGACGCTTTTAGGTCTATAAATATTATATGTGACTCTAAGACTACCTACCTTGGTCGACATTAAATTGAGTCTAATCTAGAATCCTAGATTGGTCTTTACATTTTGGCGCCATTGCCGGGGAGGCGCAACTACAGGAGTTCTAAAAAAAAAACTCAAAACAAACAAAAAAAAACAAAAACATAGATTTAATTTTAATTCATCATTTTAGAATTCATGTTTACATATGTCTAGACCTAGAGATGATAAGGGAAGATTCATAAAAACCCCCCATCCAAGAACTAACCCACCACTAGGAGTAGATCCTTTAGAAAGAATTGAACACACAACACCAGCTGGGAAAGTCACTTTACAAGAACTAGAGGATAAACAAAAATTAGGCCAAAGACTTACACTTATAGAGAGACAAATTCTATTGGCATACGAAGCAAAGAAGAAACACCTTCCCGAATCCTCTACAACAAGAGAAGGCATCAAAACAACTCAACAATCTCTCCTTGAACCTACTAATTTTGAAAAAATTCAATTAGGAGAAAAACCAACACAACAACTTCTCTTTGAAACAAGTGACATTGAACAAGAACTTAAAACAACAGAGGAACCTATCAAAATGGCTGAGGTAGGAGGAGGATCAACAAGAAGACCCACTCCTGAACAAATTAGAGAATATGAGAGACAATAGGAGGAAAGGATAAGACAACGAGAAATGGAACTGAAACGAAAGCAAGATCAAGATCAAAGGGAGGAGGAAGAGTCAACCTTTAAATTTCCTATTCAAGAACCAGGAGAAAATCATGATGAGGAAATCAAAATGAAAAACATACCTCCATCTGTGTTACCAAATTTTTATGGTATGGCATCAGAAGATCCAGATTCATTCTTGTTTGAGTTTGAAATAGTATGTCGAACATATGGTTACACAGATGATGCCCATAGGCTTAGAATCTTCCCAGCGACATTAAAGGCATTAGCATTAGGATGGTTTATGGGACTTTGTGAACATGCAATAATTGATTGGGATGGCATGCAGAAAATATTCCTAAAGAAATACCAACCTTAATGTAGATCAAAAGATTCTAAAGATGATATCTTCAGAATGAATCAACAAGAAGATGAAAGTTTAGAGGAGTATTTAGAATGATTTGTCTACAATTTACAAAAATCAAAACATAGAGCCATGTCTCTTGATCTGATTCGAACAATATTTTGGAAGGGAATTCGAGAGGAATACTTAGATGATCTTAATTTGATGGGAAAAGGTGATATTTCCACCTTACCTTTTGATGAAATTGCTGACTTATGTGAAAAGTATTCCAGGAGCAAAGCTAGAAATGGAAAAAGAGCCATATCATCTAAAGCCACAAAATCTGCTTCAGCTAGTGTCACAAGGGCTGAAATAGGAAATTTATTGGAAGAATTCAAGACAGACCTATTAAGTACTTTAGGAAATCAAATTGACACTCTAAAAGAAAAGAAAAGACAAGAAGAAGAAGATCAATTAATGGCTGTCTTTTGTCCAAAATGCCAGAAGAAACATGCTTTGAAATATTGTCCTTTAGAAAACATTCAAGTGTGTGCCTTTTGCACTGAAAACCATGATATATTTCATTGTTCTAAAATAAAGATTTTGCAGAATTGTAACTTGGAAGCAAATGCAGATTTGGAAAATATGTATTTCATGGGTGCAAAGAGACCATGGAAGCCAAGACCTCCACCTCCAGGTATGTTTCCAAATCAGAATTTTCAATTTCCTGCACAATATCAAATGTATGTTCAGAATTCTTGGAATGTACCCATGTCATGGCAACACCAAAATTACCCTCAACAACAATGGAAACCATTTCAGCAATACCCATCATATCCTCAACGATACTCATCATATCCTCAACCATATCAACAATATAATTAGCCATATCAGCAGTATCCTCAATCATATCGACGTATCCCACAATGACAGGTTGTGGAGGAAAACATCCACCCCCCAAAACATTCAACAAACATTGCACCAACTCCTGCAATAAATCCACCACAATTACAAACACCATCTAACCAACACTCTGAACCCACTTTCAGTTCATAACTCTAGCATGTCAAATCCAAATAATAGAGCAGATAGACCAGCTTATAGTGTAGATGAGGGACCATCATATCCCACTCTACCTTTACAAAATATCGAGCTTAGGTCTGGTAAGATACTTCAAAAAGAACCTATAGTAGCTGAAAAAAAAAAAAAAAACAAACAGAATGAAGATGAAACTCCAACTCAAAAGAAACAAAATGATGACATCAAAAATAAACAAATGCAACCAATGCATCAGCCACCTTTTCCAGAAAGATTGATCCAAGCAAAACTTCCCATGTCTTTACCACAGTTTGATCTTTTAGATGAGCTAAAGAATGTCTATATAAAAATTCCACTACTTCAAGCCATAAAATACATTCCGATATATACTAAAGCAATCAAAGAACTATGCCTCAAGAAGCCTACAAGAAAAAGACTTGACCCACAAACTATTCATGTTATTGGACATCTAGCTGGCCTTATGAAAAATACCATTTCAATGGAAAAGTATGTTGATCCTGGTATTCCCAGAGTCACTAAAACCATTAACAACATACCTATTCCAAACACTTTAATTGACCTTGGGGCTGCAATAAATGTAATGACCCTTGAAACAATGAAAACACTGCAACTCACAAACTTGCAATACACACCAATTGTCTTAGAACTAGCTGATAGGTCTAAAGTGATTCCTGAAGGGATTTTGGAGGACATAATTGTTTCACTGGACTCTTGGGAGTATCCAGTTGACTTTTTAGTTCTTCGGCCAAAATCTAATTTAGGAGGACACCCTATCATTCTTGGTAGACCATGGTTAGCAACTGTTGATGCATTCATAGGGTGTAGATCAGGTAATATGATTATTTCAAGAGGAAATGAAAGGAAACAACTCAATCTGTACCCATCAGCACAATCACCAGTAGTAGCAAACAACTTATGGCTCGATGACAAATACAATGATAAAGAAGAAGTTCAATTTGTTTTCAGCATCAATCAAATCTATGATTTTCAAGAACATAATAATTATGATTTGGTAGAATTGTTCCTTTCTCAACTTGATATTTCTGAAGAATTAAGAAACGAACAATACAATGTTGTAGATCAACTTTTAGCACGGAGTTTTCAAGAAACATGTACCATTCATTCTTTGCAAACATCATTTGAAAACACTTTTCCCATTCAATCTGTCACAAACACACAGAGTAAGACCATAGAGATTAGTCTGGGAAAAACATTGAATATTAGCACTCACCTAGACTTATCTTAGAAAGAAAAATTGATTCAGTTATTGAGAAAATATCAAAAATAATGTTCTTGGGACTACACCGATATGCATAGAATCCACCCTGAAACATGCACTCACCATATTTACACATATAGTAATATAAAACCAGTGAAGCAACCACAGAGAAGAATGAATCCCATCCTTCAGGATATTTCTAGAGATGAATTACAAAAACTATTGAAAGTCAATTTTATTTATCCCATCTCTGACAATCAGTGGGTATCTCCATTGGTAGTAGTGCCCAAGAAAAATGGTAAGTGGAGGATTTGTGTTGACTACAGAAAATTGAACAAAGCAACCTTCAAAGATTATTTCCCACTACCATTTATTGACCAAGTGTTGGACACATTAGCTGGGAAATCATCATTCTCTTTTCTTGATGGTTTCAATGGTTATAACCAGATCAAGATAGCCTTAGAGGACCAGGACAAAACCACTTTTACTTGTCCCTGGGGCACTTATGCCTATAAATTTTTACCATTTGGACTTTTCAATGCTCCAGCTACGTTTCAGAGAGCTGTGTTAGCTATTTTTTCTGATTTAGTTCATGAGTGTGTTGAAGTTTATATGAATGATTTTTCAATGTATGGTAATTCATTTGAGCATTCATTAGAAAATTTGGAGAAAGTTTTGAAGAGATGTATTGAATCTAATCTATCCCTGAGCAATGAAAAGTTTTTTATGATGCTAAATGAAGGGGTAGTATTGGGTCATTATATTTATTTTGAAGGCATTAAAGTAGATCCATCAAAAATTCAAATCATTGTCAATTTGCCAATTCCGAAGACTCAAAAAGAGGTAAGAAGCTTTCTTGGGTATGCAAGCTATTATAGAAGGTTTATTGAACATTTTAGTAAAATAGCTTTACCTTTGTTTAAGCTTCTAGCAAAATATACACCTTTCAACTGGAATGAAAATTGTCAAAAAGCTTTTGAAACACTCAAAGAAAAGTTATCAACCACACTAGTCTTAAAAGGACCTAATTGGACCCTACCATTTCACATCTTTTCGGTACATTACCTTGCAGTAGGTGCTTCTTTGAGCCAAAAAGGAAAGATTCTTTCAATTATGCTATCTATTTTATCAGCAAAAATCTAACACCTGTAGAATTAAATTACACAGTCACTGAAAAAGAAATGTTGGCAATCATACATGCTGTAAATAAATTCCGACACTATATCACTGGTTATGAGGTTTTTGTACATACTAACCACTCAGCCATTAAATATTTAATGAATAAACCAATCACTAATGGCAGAGTTACCAGATGGCTGTTATTACTACAGGAATTTAATATTACAGTGTTAGATAGGCCAGCTAAGGAGAATCAGGTGGCAGATTTTCTTTCTACACTACAAAACTCAGGTGAGATTGTTCCAGTTGAAGATTCTTTTCCAGATGAAAATCTATTTGCAATTTCAGTAGTAGATCCATGGTATGCTGACTTGGCCAATTATTTGTCCACAGGAAAGACACCTCCACATTTCACTACAAAGGAGAAGAAGAGGCTCATCAAACAAAGTGTTAGATATTAATGGATCAATGGAGATTTATTTTACACCGGTTATGATATGATTATTAGAAGATGTGTAAGAAATGATGAAATAGTTGATATTTTAAAATCTTGTCATGACGAACCGTGTGGTGGGCATTTTGCAGCCAAGAGGACAGCATTCAAGATTCTCAGCCTTGGCTACTACTGGCCATCTATTTTTAAGTATTCCAAGAAGTATGTGAAGAGTTGTGATAGTTGTCAAAGAATGGGCAGACCCACAGCTTCAGATGAAATGCCACTTCATCCCCAAGTACATTTAGAGCCATTTGAGAAATGGGCTCTAGATTTTGTAGGTCCCATTAATCCACCATGAAAGGGAAAAAAGTACATCCTAGTATGTACTGATTATGTGACAAAATGGGCTGAAGCAAAAGCATTAGTCTGAGCAACAGAGCAAACAATGGTAAAATTCCTCTTTGAAGAAATTTTTGTAAGGTATGGAGTACCTAGGGAGATAGTCACAGATCAGGGTACTCAGTTCACTTCAAAGTTAGTTCAAGATATAACAGAAAAATGTAAGATCAAGCACAAAAAAAGCACACCTTACCATCCACAGGCCAATGGCCAAGTGGAGTCAACAAATAAAACTTTGGAGGGGATTATCACTAAAACAATATCAATGAACAGAAAGAATTGGCCGGAGGAAAAGCTCAAAGATGCACTGTGGGCTTACATGATTACGTGGAAAGACACTACTGGATTTACACCATATCAGTTGGTGTATGGAAAAGAGGTACTACTTCCTATCGAATTTCAAATACATACTTATAAGATGGCTGCAGATTTAGGAATTGATCTCAATGAAGCACAAAAGGAGAGAATTATGCAATTAAACTAGTTAGATGAGATGAGACAGCAAGCAGAAGAGAGAACAATCCTAATGCAGAGACAGAGGAAGCAGTGGCATGATGCACACATTAAGAAGAAGCAGTTTAAAGAAGGAGACTGGGATTTACTCTTTGACTCTAAATTCAGAGACCATAAAGCCAAATTTACAACACATTGGATGGGCCCATATGAAATAGTTGAAGCATATGACAATGGATCAGTCAAACTTACAACAATTGATGGAGAAGGAAAGACATTTACTGTCAATGGTCACAGGCTGAAACTCTATCATAAGCCCATAAGCAAGGAAGATTTTATTGAAACAGTATCTCAGCAAAAGGAGGTTGAGGTATCACAACCTTCAGCTGTGATATCTCTACCTTAGTCATTTCAATTTCTTAAAAAAAAAAACATAAAAATAAAAAAATAAATAATGGTTTAGATGTGAAAACCAGACTCTGGCACACTCTAAACCCGAATTCTTACTTGAAAACCAATCATTTGGCTGGTAAGAATTCTTTGTTCTACTTGTTTATTGTTTTTCATCAATTCAATAAGGACTTGAGGACAAGTCAAACACTTAGTGGGGGAGAAGAATTAATGGTTTTTCTCTTTGGTAAGAAGAATCAGTGATTTTTCATCTCCTCATTTTTAAAGCTTCAAGGAATCTGTGTCAGTTATTCAGTATTTCAATTCAGTTGTTCAGAATTTCAATAAAGAGCTATTTTTGTTCTAATTAGAAGGACTTGTTTAAGCAATAAGATTTGCAGTGGGACCTGTTCAGAAGACTATGTCAACATTATCAATATCAGAGGGACCTGTTAAGGACTGCATTAAAGATACATCATCAATAAAGGCTACTTCAGAGGGACCTGTTCTACTTCAACAAAAGATACATTATCAACAAAGGCTACTTCAGAGGGACCTGTTCTACTTCAACAAAATTTTCAAAGGTTGTTTATTACTAGAATTGGAAGGCTACATCAACAACAAGGATAAAATAAGCTGCATAAAAGATTATTCTTTAGATTTTAAAGGGACCTATTACATTCATTTCAAAGGGACCTATTTTGAAAAATAAAGATGGTTCTTCAGATTTTAAAAAGGGATCTGTTATATTCATTTCAAAGGGACCTGTTTTGAAAGATGAAGATCAGTCATACCTGTACAAACAAATCAGTCCCCTCTGAAAGCCAAATCAGCATTCTGTCAGTCAACAAGTGTAAAGTATTGTTGAAATTTTCATTTTTAACATTTAAATTCTTAAATTAGTTTAGTGTTAAAAAATGATAATTATTATTGCTTGATTATCAATTTCAAAAATCCCTATATCCATAATCTTTGCTTCCTATATTATTCTATTCCCATTCATTTATACCTTAGCCTATTATTCTATTTCCTATTTCCATTCATACCTTAGCCTATTATTCTATTCCCATTCATACTTTAGCCTATTTTCTATTTCCTATCCTTATTACCCTCTTCAAATCCGCTCTTCAAAAACTCATCATTTTTAAATACGCCCTCTGTCAATAAAGGTACCAAAAAAGAAGTGGTTTGTATGGACACTCAATGAAGAGTCAGCTCAATGGTAAGACATTTGTAAAACGCATGATTACATTTAATTTCAACAGACGGAGTTATAAAAATGATGCTCTGACCCAAATTCGTTTATGGAGTGGAATGTATCCGTTATCATCACACGAATTATATTATGATTATGCTTTTATAAATCACTACTCCTTTGTATTCATAATCTGAATGCATTGTCCATCCCTGCAAACAAACTCATGACCAATTTGAATGCGTTGTCCGCAATTTGAATGCGCTGTCTGACCCAAATTCATAACCTTAAGACTCTGTTCTCTGCGTATTTTATGATACCAAGCAAGTTGAGGTCGGTTGTTGAATTTTTAAGTTCATAGAGTGGTTAAAGAGTTAAATTTTAGACTCTGAGTTTTTAAGGAGGACCGAGATAGCATGTGTGGTTCCATTGAGAAAATATAGCAGACAAGTTATCCAGGGGTTTTTCTCTATGACCGCCCAGAATTTGAAGAATAGCACAGTGAAGAAGGTTGCCTGGAATTTGAAGAATAGCACAGTGAAGAAGGCCGCCCAGAATTTGAAGAATAGCACAGTGAAGAAGGCCGCCCAGAATTTGAGGAATAGCTCAGGAAATTAAAGAAGGCAACTCAGAAAATTGAGGAAGCTAACCAGGTCAGAGAAACGCAGGAGAAGAGGTAACCACTTGAAAACCTTGATAGAATTTTTTTTGAAGCATAGAAAAGGGGTTAAGAACAGAGAATTTTTTTAAAAACAGAGGAAACAATGACCAACAGAGTGGAGCCCGAAACATTTGATAGACTGAAGTATCACGAGGACTGTGTCAAAATTCTAGAAGAAAAACATTGGTTGCCTTTCCTACAGAAATTTAATGGGAATAATGAAGAGGTCACGAAGCAATTTGAATTTTCCTTCAATGGAGAGAAAGCTCTAGTAGGAAATGTCTCTTTTAGAATTTCAGAAGATATAATAGCACAAACCTTGGAAATCAGTCCTGAAGGAGAGAAGTACTTCAAAACCAAACAGTTCAAGGAAAAATCATGGACCCAGTTCATGTCCAGGTCAAGGGTTTCTTCAGTTAACTGGAAGAAGGGTGTCCCAAGAAGCTGGTTAGTACATCCATGGGATGAGATGGTGTATATCATTCAAAAATTAATTACATGTGAAGGTCGTTATAGTATTGTATATCTCTATCACATAAAACTTTTGTTGCATTTGAAAGGCCAATGCATTATCAATCTACCCTATTTCCTTTTGCAGAGTCTGACTAAGATGTCAAAGACTATTCAGAAGCACAAAGGTAATGAAGACAAGAGTTTATATCATTTTGGCTTGATTAAAATACTAATTGAAACTGAGTTGCAGAGAAGAGGAAAAACATGGAAGGAATTCTTAATTGATAATCAAATCAAAGATAGAGAAGGAGAACAGCATAAGCAAGGAAGCATGGAATTGATGATTGATGTTGATGAAGAAATCCCTGAGCTTAAATCAAGTAATATTCCTCAACCGAGCGATAGTGTAAGAACAAGAAAGCAAAAGCAAGAAGCTGCTATGAGAATTGAAAAAGAGAAAATCTTCACTACCTATAACAGAAGATCAAGGAGGATGAAAAGGAGTCAAACACAAGATGAGCCACCAGAATAGAATGCAAGCATACCAATGGAAATTGAAAGTAGTGAGTCAGTACATGAAGCAGAAATGGAAACTGGAAGAAATGAGAAAGAAAAGGAAGAACCAACACCTACAAATAAGAAGCAGAAAAGGTTAGAAAAACAGATTGAAAGGCTGAAAGAATAATTGATGGAAGCAAACATGTTAGAGAAGGGTATCAAGAAGGAAAATGAAACGCTGAGAGCTCAAAGCAAGAAAATACAACAGAAGAATGAAAAACTGAAGAAAAAGATCAAGGAACTGAAGATTGATCAAACTGAAATAAGTAATTGGGAAATAAAATGTTATACTCAGAAAAAGAGTCTCAAGGAAAAATATAAGAAGTTAAAACATCAGTCTCAAGTTTAGAAGAATGCCAGAGTTCAGAGGAATGTGGATATATTGTTACAGGCAGCTGAGGTACAGGCAGAAACAGAGTTTAAGGGGAGCACATCAGGATTAGCATGAGGACATGCTAAACCATTGAGTTTGGGGGAGATGTTGGTGCTATTTTATTGCTACCCTTTTCTATTAAAATTCACCATTTATCTATCATTTTCTCCATAAAATTCCCATAAGTCCATTGAAATTGATTAAGTGAAGCATTATAGTTGTTATTTTGCATTAAATTTAATTTATGAGTTTTTATGTTAAAATTTGGAATTTTTCAACAAAATTACAGGAAGTCACTACATCCCGTAATCAGTTTATGTTGTGACATGTGGCATGACAGGAAAATCAAAATAGAAGGCATGAACGTGATCTAGGATGTAAAAATATGGTAGAAAATCTATTTTCCATCGAATTTGGAGTTCCAAGATATACGGTCAAAGTCGGTCAAACTCAGCCTCTTCAGCGGAAAAATCAGAAGCTATAATGATGTACTTGATCTTTTGCTTAAAGTTAGGAATTTTGAACTAATTCGAACTATGTTGGAATTATTTAAGATGAAGAAGGAACGAATATAGCCTTCTAGTTGTAAATTTTAATAAATAGTAGGATTTTGATTTGAAAGTTTAGCTAATGAAAACGTTGAAGAAATCAAACTTAAGACTGTAAAGTGTATTCCAGCACTCTGTTTTGAATGTAATCATTTCCAGAACTTAATGAAAAGCAGAATTTCACCAATCACAGTGTTTACGAGTTAAATTTTTATCATTTGAAGTTATCAAAGTGTGCCATCAGTGCGTGGAAGGGCCCTACGTAAAGATTGGTACACTTTCTTTTACATTTTATGTTTCATATAGTTTAGTTTTTTAGATCTGAACAGCGTATTTCATTTCATCTTTTGTGAGTTCATTCATTGCTTGAGAGTTCATTTATTTAATCAGAAGTTCTTGAAATTTATTGTTAATTTATGGTTCATAGCAATAGGTTGAAGATTCGATTGCAGAATTATTGAAACAGTCCTTGTAAAAGGTATAATCGAGCATTGGATTTCAAAATATCTCTATGAACTCTGTTTTCTTTATGAATTTGATTTCTAGAATGTTCAGTGTGTTATCTTAAAGGAGTTTTCGGTGAAACATATCTTCGTAAGAGGATTGAAAAGCTCAGATTAGAAACACTCTGTTTTTAAGATCAGTAGATTAAAATTTGATAATATAAGTGTTTAAATTGTGAAAAGGAAACATATTTTAACCTCTTGTAAAGGAGTACTGAAGCCTGTCACAATTAGACATTTATTTAAACATATAGAACAGAACCTTTTAGGTCTAAAAATATTAGATGTGCCTCTAAGACTACTAACCCTGGTCGACATTAAATGAGTCTAATCTAGAATCCTAGATTGGTCGTTACAAGACTTGTCAAGAAAAATCAGTTCATATAACTTGAAAGCAGCAGTGTTGAATTTCAAGGCAGATAATCATCAGCTTTTGTGGGTCCAAAATTCTGTTAGTGGGAAGGAGTGATCAGATTTGGATCAGGGCCTAAGGATTACCTAAAATTTCCAAGTGCTTAAAAAATCCTCAAACCAAGACGAGAGCATAGAACTTGTCACCAGGATTCCAACACAACTCGTTTCATCAAATTTTGAGTTTGTATGATTGAGTTATGGCATGTTGTTCGCTTTCTAAAATAGGTTCAGAACCGGATCGACCAGGATAGTGGGATCCGAATTGGTGGTTGTCATGGAGTCTGTTAGGTCTCTGTAACAAGAAAGATTGGCAAAGTCCGATCACAGAGTTAACATCATTTCAACCAACTTTTGGATTCTAGGATCTAGCCCTCCTGAATCCGGAGAGGGATCTCTCCAATATGTCCAAAGATGGATATTGTCTTTGAAGTTTGGGGTAATGATATTAGGCTAGTTATGCAGGCCAAGGATTTTGTTTGGTTTTCTCGGATGGTTGAACATAGTTGCTGTCTGAGGCGGAAAGATCTATATGCAAATAGGTTCAAAGGTGAGAAGTTGCAAGCAAACAGAGTAAGCTTTGATTATAAAGAAAGATGATGGCAAGTTTTCAATCCATTGGGCTATGGAGTTATAAGAGAATTTAATTGAAACATTCAGGTTCAAGAGTAATCTATGGGGCAAGTCATCTATGCCTAAGGATCTCTTTAAAGTTTGATTTATGGAATGAGGTGATACAATAAGAAAGGGAAATAACAGATGCAGAATAAAGAGCAGCCCAGGATCTGGTAAGTACTTTGAAACTAGCCAGCCTTTGACCAGGCACTAAAGGAAAACATAGAAGCAAACTAGGATCTGGTAAGTACTTTGAAACTATCCAGCCTTTGATACACTTCTAATAGAACACAAATTAAAAACAAAGGGAAACTTGAAGGCAAACTTTGGAGCAGAAACTAGTGGGCTGGGACTCACCCTGATCCTCTCCTAGTTCTTCTTTACTTAGTTACTTCCAAGACAATCACAAAGATAACATAGAATGGCCTAAGATCTGATAAGTACTTTGAAATTAGTCAGCTTTTGACACATCCTAAGGGAAACAATCAAATAGTTGAGCAAACAAGAAAGGGACTTAGGGCTAACCTTTGATTTCCTCAATTCATTCCTTACACAACATACATGGAAGTAACATTTAAAAATAACATTCAGCAGTGACGAAAAGATGAGGGAACGCCAGCATCTCTGTACTTAGACTGAATTAAATCATTCTCAAATAACACAGCAGAAAGAAAACATTTAAATAAAGATTTCTCAGCCAGAGAAGGTTACTGATATGCAGCAGGCCCTAACACTGTTTAAACTGTTCTTTACAGTGGAAAATGAAACAAATTGAAAGCAGAAACAAAACACAAGTTACAGTGAGAATAACATCACTATCAGCATAGACCAGGATCCCATAAATCAGCTTGAATTGATTGCTTCAAACCGGTTACAATCTTCAAATCCAATGTTTTAATCCATCTCTCTTCACAATCTAACCTATCTGTTACAAGAAGAGCTCCAAGAGCCCATGAAACCACTATTTACAGTCAAGAGTTTTCCACTCAGAAACAGCCACAACACTTCAGCAATTACATTGACAACCAACTAATCCAACCCCTCACTCATCTTCTTCTGGAGTATTTATATAAGGATGAGGAGGTGAGATCTGATAAAAAAGATCTCAAATACAATTAATGCAGAATTAATGTCTTCCTGGCCCTGGGAGGCTCGATGAAGAATTTATACAGGTGTTCCAAAGCATTAATGTGTTTACACTTAAGAAGTAAGCTCGGAAGGAGCTTTTTTTGACCTTTGAGGCTCTACGTATTGTTAGGGTTACTCTGTAAACATTCTGTCATTAAATCTGGTGCAGAAATAACTTCTTTGGTTGTTCCGAGGCATAATATCTGATCTGGTTCAATAAATTTATCCTCTGGTTGAGCATTCTGAGGCAATAGGTGGCACTGCGGTGGTTGAGGAATCAATTCGCCTCGAAGTATGGCGGTGGAGGCAATATGTCTGATGAACACTTTTAGGTTTTGCTTTAATCTGTGTTCTAAGCCGGGGATTAGGCTTTTGATAACCGTCTTAGCCGTAATCCCCGCCAATCTATCCACAAAACTGCTGCTCTGGTTTATTCTGTCTTCAAAATCCGATACTCTTCTCTGCGTTGATGTTGACGGCATTCTTCAGCCTTTACAGGGACGCGTAGCAACCAAGGCTCATGAAACCTTGTTGATATCATTTTTCTTCACCCTACGGTCGATTCTCTAGATTTAATCAGAAGGACGGGAGTCGTCACCCTCAACCTTCAGATTTTCACTAAAACACGACAAAAGAACCTTAAAACCTGCAAAATACAATAAAAATGAGAAAATCCTGCGTTATATGGACAATCTGCATCGGAGGGCGTGCGGAAAAATGGAGCAATCGGAGCCGTTGATCGTATTGCGATCAACGGTCGGGGGCGTTTTGAAAATTCAGCTGAGAAAAAGGGATTTTGTACAATGGAATCGGGAGAACGAATGAGAACCGTCGATCTGCGGAGATCGACGGCGGAGATCGACTTTCGGACGCGTCGGGGGAAAGTTCAACAGGCGGGGAAATTCGTTAAAAGTCGGGCAGAAATGGAGATTAGCAACCGTCGGATGGGAGGGGCCAGATCCGATGGCAGAGGTGAATCCCGATGTGGGGTTATGGGACGATAGATAACGCGCGGGCGAGGTGAAAGGACGGTGGTTTTGGAAATGAGGTGGAGGACACGCGTCGGCCAGCATGTGGAATCGCTGACCGATGGGATAAAACCTCCATTCGACGAAAGGTGGTGCGGGATATATACCATGGTTTTTGGAAACAAGCGCGGGGGAAGGGGGGTCCACCAGGTGTGAGGTACTCCGCGCCGTTGGATCTGGGGAGCAGATCGACGGCTGGGAAGGCTCGGGGCAATAAAATACGTGGTTTCATATTTCACACCCAAACCTTATAAAAGATGGGTTTTTTGAAGGTTTCAAAGGAAAAGGGCGGAGTGGGGACCACGCTTCGGTTTAGTGCCTCTGGACTTGAGCGGCCGGTCGTGGCGCTCAGGCATATGGAGGAAGAAAAAGGCAGGGGCTTAGCCTGAGGGGTCTAAGCCTAACGCATAGAAACGTGTGTTTTCTATGGTTTTTCCAAAGAATTCCAAAAAGAAATATGATTCCGATAAGGTTAAAACATGGGTTTTTAACCTTGGGGAGAGAAAATAATGGAGGGATAAGGAATAACACATGGTTTAGTGGGGTTTTCATGAATAAAGGGAAATGGAAAAACGAGGGTAAAATGGAAGCAAGGGAGGGAAAAGAAAAAGGGATGCAGTAGTACTTGACTAGGATTTTCATGGAATATCAGAGGTTGAGAGAAGGAAAAGTATGAAGAACCAATCAGCAGTCCATGATTCTATCAACAGACTTTAAGCACCAACAACTTCAGGACTGAATTTGTTTCTTGAAGGCTGCAAAGAATATTTAGCCACCAACTGATATAATTGCAAAGTATAGGTGGCTAGCAGTGGCTCCACTTGGGGATGGTGCCTTCTTGAAGGCATCAAGAATTTAGACTTGATTTCTCTGGGATGCTGACTGGTGTCTGACCCATTGCTTTCTCTTGCTTTTCCTTTGACAAGATAACATTAGTTATGAAAGAAAGATGAATTTCATCAATACAACTTATACCTACCCCAATCCTACTGATCTAACATTTTTTCTTGATCATAGTGCACTTGGATTGGCAAACTCTATTCTCAACATTTTATTCTTTTGAAAGCAGGAAATCTAATCTATTTCTACTCCTTATTTCTCCCTGAACTCAAATTAAACAGTTGAGTTCAGATGTTTCTCTACCTAGTCTACTGTCTGTTGGGATTAAACAGTCAAACAAACCTTCATTCTCTAAATTCTACAACAGAAATTTAAAAATAGCCAAGTCAAGATTGAACTGTTTGACTTGCTATGATCTATGGCATAAAAACAAGCTGCACACAGATTATTATTTGTAGAAAATTTTAAATCAAAACAAAAGGCTTAAGATCTGAAAATTTCTCATTATGGCCTTCTCTTATCTTCACAGCTCTGTTTTTTCTTTTCGGTGAACTATCTTTATGTTTCCTCTGGTTCAAGTTTTGAGCGAATTAGAACCAGATCCTTTTCTTATGACTCAGAAAAATAAAACAGTTTTGAGTCATTATTTTCTTGGAAATTTTGGTTCAGATTTTGATTTGGTTTGAACCTTACTTTCTACCCTAATCTATCTACTGATAAGCCAAGATTAAACAGTTTGGCAAATCAAATTTTCTACCCTATCAGCAGAAAATTGAAAGCTAATTAGTCAAGAGTAAACAGTTTGACCAACTAGAAGTGTGTTTTGCAGGAGTGGCATTTAAGCTTTCACACTTTCAGATTTACTTCTCTTTTTGGCATGGGGCTTTGCCTTTCTTGTTTTCATTTCCGCCCTCTTTTCTTTTTTTCTTTGTTTTTTTTTTTTTTGATTTTTCATAACTTTAAATAAAATGGTGGATGAAATATTTACAGTGGAAAAAAGGTAAAAAAAAAAAGACTTCAAACATGAAATAATTTAAGAAAGGTAATGCTTAAGCATCCTGCCATTGACAGGACCCCCAAACAATTATGTTCCATTCAGCTCTTGTAAGAAGAATGCATTGTTTCCAGCAACTGAATGAATAAATTAAGGGCCAAGCCATAAATTGTCAAATTTACCATTCTTTCCCTTGTCCTCCCTCTTTGAGTCCCACTTTAAAACTTTGTCCCCAATCTTGAAATTGTTGGCCTTTGTCCTTCTATCAAATATCTTCTTGATGTTGTCTTGATTCTGCAATGCTTTGTTGTACACTTCCTCTCTGGTTTGCTGAAGATGAATGGTCTGATTTATTCTTCTGATTATGTCATCTTCTTCAGTCTGGAGCTCTTGAATTAACTTCATAACTGGTACACCAAGGCTGTTAGGAAAAATTGCATCTGTACCATACACAAGCTGGAAGGGTGACATACCAATGGATTTCTTCAATGTCAATCTGTCAGCCCAAAGCGCATGGATTAGCTTTGTGTGCCAAGACTTTTTGTTGTCCTCCAACAGTTTCTTTATTATGTTCACTAAGCTTTTGTTGGAAGACTCTGCAAGTCCATTACCCTGAGGATAATAGGCTGTGGAGTGTCCCAATGTTATCTGGTACTTGTGACAGAATTCCACCATTTTCTTTGACCCAAATGCTGTTGCATTATCTGTGATGATCTTGGTAGGACAGCCAAATCTGGAAAGGATATTGGTTTCTATGAATTTAATGATAACCGAATCATTGGCCTGTCTACAAGGAATGGCTTCTATCTACTTAGTGAAATAGTCTGTGGTGGTAAGAATCCACCTGTGTTGGGCAGAGGATGGTGGATGGATTTCTCCTATGAAGTCAAGTCCCCACTGTTGAAAAGGGGCTTCAACAGTAATTGCATGCAGAGGAAGGGGTAGTAATTTTCTCTTGCCCTCAAACAATTGGCATTTATGGCAAGTAGTTGTCATTTTGTGTACATCAGGAAAAAGAGTAGGCCAATAGAAACCAGCCCTCAAAATTTTGTTGGCTGTTGACTTCCAGTACAAATGGCCTCCACACTCTCCTTCATGGAACTCCTGCTTAATCTTTTCTGCATCAAACTCAGGCAAACATTTAAGCAATATACCACTTGCATTTTTCCAATAAAGACACTTATCAACAATGCAATAGTTTACAGCTTTTAACTTTAGGAATATTGCCTTGGTTTTAGATAAACCAGGAGGTGTATTCAGATTAAGCAAAACATAAACAATATCAGTATACCAAGGAGAATTCACAAAATGATCTTCAACAACGGGAGTTGAGAACTCTTCTTGGTTATCCAAAGCATTAATCATATTAATATCAAGAAGTTCACAATTTGATTCAGCCATTAATTTAGCCAGACCTTGGCCTTTGATGAGCTTAGTGGGTTTTATTTCTAAATCATATTCAAGAATAGCAGAAATCCACTTACCTCTTTTACCATCTGGATCCTGGGTAAGAATGTCTTTTACAACCGAATTTGGGACAAAGGCAATGATGTGTGAGTGAAGGATGTATACTCTGAAGTCTTCCAATGCTTTAACCAAGGCAAAAGCTTTCTTTTCCATAATGTTATACTTCAAAGGGGCATCCCTCAATGCCTTACTAAAGAATGCAATGGGCTGCTCTTGTCCTTGTGGATTTTTCTGTAAAAGGACAGCAGCTATAGTATGTTCTGATGCAAATGAGAAGATATAAAAATCCTTTGAAAAATCAGGACTTATGAGAACCGGTGTTTTGGTTAACGCTTGTTTCACCACCTCAAAGGATGTCTTTGCTTCTGAGGTCCATTTCACCCCTTGCTCCTTTTTCAACATGTTTGTGATATTCCTAAGGAGCTCAACCAAGTTGGGAATGAACCTTCTCAAAAAGTTAATCTTTCCAATGAAAGACTGCAACTCTTTGATGTTTCGAGGATGGGAGATTTGCAATATGGCTTCAATCCTCATGGGGTCAATCTTTATGCCCTCTTCTGAAATGATGTGCCCAAGAATTTTACCTTCCCGGAGACCGAATAAAGTCTTCTTAGGGTTCAAATATATCCCAAACCTTCTGCACTTCTCAAAAACTTTCCTCAAATGTTCTAAATGTTCTTCATCTGTTTTTGAAAACACAGTTACATCATCGAGATAGATAATGATGAAGAAGCCCAATTCTTCTGAGAATGCTATGTCCATGGCTCTCTGAAAGGTCGCTCCAGCATTCATTAGACCAAAAGGCATTTTCACATACATGAAAGTGCCCCATGGTGTAGTAAAAGTTGTCTTTAATTGATCATCAGGGTGGACTAGGACTTGATTATACCCTGAATAGCCATCCAGCAAAGAAATTATTTTAGACCCCACCACCCTTTGAAAAATATGATCCATTTTGGGTAAAGGGTAGTTGTCTTTTAATGAAGCTTTGTTTAAATTTCTGAAGTCTATACAAAGCCTGATTTCTCCAGTCTTCTTCCTAACCGACACCAGATTAGATACCCACTCAGAATATCTAATAGGGACAATAATACCAGCATCGTGCATCTTCATGATTTCCTTCTTAACCAATGGCAACTGGACAGGGTTGATTCTACGCAGTTTCTGTTTGAATGGTTTCTGGTTTTCTTTAAGAGGGATTTTATGCTGTATTATTTCAGTGTCATAGGATTTAAGATCTTCGTAACTCCACGCAAAAACATCAGAAAATTCTTTGAACAGCTCTAAGTATTTGAGTTTAATGTGAGCTGGTAAAGTTTTAGACAGCTTGATCAATTTTGGTTTTTCCTCACTGCCTATATTGCACTCCTCTACTTCAGTCTCTACAGGTTCCAGTTTTTGTTTATTGGCCACATCATCAAAATCAAACAGTTCTTCTAGAGGGGCCAAACCCTTGGGCAAACTATCATCCTTAGAATGCAGAGTTTCCAATTCCTCTGTTTCAGATTTTGCACTTGATTCTGTTTGGTTTCTAGATTTGATAGTCTGAAGGTTTATATCTACCAGCTGCGGAGATGGTTCTTCTTCACCAAGAAAATTTTCTTCACTGCAGTCTGTGTCATAATCTGAATCTGAACTATGGAGTTCAAACTCATTTCTGAACTGCATGAAGTCTTCTATTTGTTTATCTCCACCAAACACCTGCCAATATTTCTTGTTATCCGGGATAGCTGGTCTGAATTTTATCTGAGAGGTGTCATCATATAGCATTGGGCAGGTTCTAGTAGCAAAGGCTAAATTGTGGGCTGCAATGTTTCTTTTTCTTGGGACAAAAGTCAGGGTGGACTCCTCAAATGTTTTCAAAAGATCTATGACATCATTCCTGTAGGCCCTAAGTCTGGGGTGATTTGCATTGTACTCCCCATTAACTTGTCTAATTATTAGTTCAGAATCCCCATACACATTGATTCTCTTGGCACCTAACTTTTTTAAGAGATGCAAGGCTAAGAGAAGGGATTCATATTCTGCTATGTTGTTGGAACACTGAAAATTTAATTTGCATGAGATACATTCTGTATGATTATTTTCAGTGTTAGTAATCCAGACACCTGCACTAGCATTTGTTATGGTGCATGACCCATCAAAATACATAGTCCAGAGAGGAACATTTTCAGTTTGATGAATGGGCTTTATATCTCTTGATTCCTCAAGTTTTTCATCGGGTTGAGGACCATCTTTCTGACTGTCAAGCTTTAAGTTCAACGGATTGAAAACTCGCAGTTCAAGATCTGTGTTTAGTTTGCTAGGATTTTCAAACATAATAGACTGTTTCGGAAGTTTAGCGTCGTTTTCCTCTTCCTCCATCTCAGCCACTGATTCTGTTGAAATGATTTGTTCTGTGAGTGTTTCATCATTGGACATGATAAAATAATCAAGGCTCGTGTTTATAGCATAGAGAGATGAGTTTTGAGGCCAATCTTGACTTGTCACTGTGTACTGCATGTGGGATTCCCTGTAAATTCTTCTAGTCTGATTAAAAATAGGGATAGTCGCATAGGTCATGTCCATTTGCATGGTCCCCTGTAACTTAGCACCCCAAGATCTTGATAAAATCATTCCGTACTTTGGGGGTACATCAGCCACAACAACATCCATGACTAAACATTTGGCTGGAATCTGGGCTAAGTTAACACAGAGATCTTTTATTAATCCTAGACATTTAACTCTACTTGAGTCAAAGGAGTACAAATCTTTGTAAGGTCTGGTAATTTCAAGACCCAGGCTTTCCATTATAGCTTTTGGCATTAAATTATGGGAAGCGCCTGAGTCATGCATAGCATTGTGCAGAATTTTGTCATGAACGTTTAAGCTTACATAAAAGGGAGGGACAGGACCCTCTTGGAACTTTCCTTCAATCTCTGGACCAAAAATAAGCTCTGGTTGGTCATCATTAAGATTGAGTGTATCTTCATTGTCTTCTAAGTTCAAAGCCTTCAAAATTTTGGACCTATATACATGTTGGGCAGCTAACTCAGTCAAAGGAACATAAATTTTGATCTTTGAGATTTCCTGTTCTAGGCTAAAAAGGTTTTGACTCTTTAAAACATTGATTTCAGCCTTGTTTGCTGCCACTTTATCAGCAATAACAGCTTGCTGATTTGGTTTATCTACAGTTGAAACAGTTGTCTTTCCAGGGGTACTAACCGAGGTGCTAGTACTGCTAATGTTTGCACTCTGTTTTTCAACATTTTGAGTGCCTTTCCCTTTACCACTACCAGAATTTACAGCCACTGTTGTGTCCTTTTGTTCGATTGTTTTAGACTTAGTTGCAGTGCTATTTTGAGAAGGCTTGTCAGAGGTTTCCTTGTTGGGGGTTTGTTTATTAGACCTACTTCTGAGTTCATATTCCCTTGAAGGCTGTATGACAGCGTTTTCAATGTTTTGATAGTAACTCTCATTATCATCTCTTCTGTCATCGTAAGGTGTATAAAGACCTTGTTTATTATCATAATGAACCTCAAAGTCATCATCCTCTACCCCAAATAAGTTTATATCATCTTCCTCTGTTATATGATCTGTTTGTTCAACCTCACTTAAAAAGTTTTGATGAAAGGGAGGAATGATCTGCTGATCATCTTCCCTAAGTCTGTTTGGAGGCTGATTTCTTCTAATATTCTGATTCTGGTTTTGGTTTCTGTTTTGAGGAGCCTTTTGATTTAGACTTGCTTTCGCTCTCTCTAGAATGCTCATTTTCTTCATCATTTCTTCCATCATTCTTTCCATCTTTGAGCTTGAAGTATAAGGGGTGGATTCCTCTCTAAAAGATACTCTCTTTTCAGCTTTCATCCTCGCTCTCTTCTCCATAAGGTTAACTTCCACAGAAAGAGCACCTCTTTGCATATCTTCAAGGGTTGCAAAAAGTATTTCTCTGAGTGAATATGTCATGTCAGGATCAAACCCTTCAGGAAATTTGTTTAAGGCTAAGCCCTGAGGAGGTTTTAGTTCAGGGGAAAGTGCATTATACACGCTGTTAAATCTGGTACAATAAGCCTGTACACTTTCCCCAGGGTTCCTATGGAGATTGTTATAGTCGGCAAGGACTTGGAGAGGATTCTTCCTTACTTCCCATTTGTTTAAGAATGTTTTATGGAAGGCTTGGAGGTCGTTAATACTATGGGGGTTTAAACCTTTGAACCATTTTCTCACTTCTCCCCCCAAACTTTGAGCAAACAGTCTGATTTTGACAGACTCATTATCAATTTCATTTCTGTCAAAGTAGTCATTCATCTTATCCACATATTGAGATGTTGTTATAGTATTGCTAGCATCACACAATGGAATTTTGGACTGATAGTCCTATGGAAGATTGACTAATGGTACAGGAAGGACTAAGGGAGCATACCATGCTGCCATGATATGTGGTGGGGGCGGATTTACAAGAGGAGGTGTGGGTTGAAGTGGAGTGGTTTGAACAGTGGATGAAGGATGAACAGAAGTGGATGGAAATATAGTAGATCTCTGAGCTGATCTTGGATGAGAGACACCTAGATTATGTAAGAAATGTAAATCAGGAGGTGTTGATTCTCTATTCCCAAGGGTTTCACTTGTTTCGGGAGATGAAAGTGAAGGCTCAGAATCTAATTGATCTAAATCACCAAATGACCTAGTTCTGAATGGGTTCAATAAGTCAATTTGTGATTCGTGAAGAGCTGAAAGGTTTTCAGGGACTGGATTAGCTCTTAGGGGTGGTCTGAAAATAGCTGAAAATTGTATCTTAGGAGACTTCCTAAGGATTCTTTCTGGGTTGTCAACTATCTCAGGAGGATCTGGGTCAGGATGGGCTCTAGTGTGAATCTTTTTAGGAGCCACTATGCTAAGTTTTTAGACCCAAGTAAACAAGAAAAGTTCAACCAGATATGACAATCTTTAGGAGGTTAACTAATCTATTTTCTCAATTTTTAAATCCCACAGTCCTCTAACTGAGTTTTAATGATTTTATAATGATAAGGGTTCTTCCCAGTGGAGTCTTAAGGTCTGTTCAGGATTGTGGAGTCGCCAGGTGGAAAGTTCAGAGTGTTTTCAAAGGAGTACACTGTCCACCACAGTGTTTGTGAAACATTCCTTTTCAAGGATATCTCAAAACACAAAAAACTCTAACCAGAGATTGACTAGGAGGGCATTCACCAGATATGTCACCCCTAAAAGAGGATGAGACCCGGAGGCTACCTAGCCCTTTCCAGACTCTGTCTAAGAGTATAGGGTAAAACACATCAAAGACGTATACAAGATATCAAAACTAGTGTTTTACTACCAATCTGATATGTTTTTGGTATTTTCTGAATTGCTTTTATTTGTGGTTCAGAATAATATGCTAACTCTGCCTCAAAACTTAGCTACGGTTATGAAAATAAGACAGTCTATCTTTATGGCTAAGCTAGCGGATTTTCCAAGGTTAGATAAAAACTTAAAAGAATCCTAGGATTGACCTAGTTTGTCACTAATTCAATTGAGCTTCATCATGATTACCATTTCTTGGTAGTGCTTGAAAAGGCTGCTTTTGACTCTCAAAGTGTTCTTTGAATAAAGGGTTTTCTGAGGCCTCTAAAAGGTATTAAAAACACTCAGTTCCCCAGCGGAGTCGCCAGAAATGTTAGGTTTTGGTGGCTCAGCTGCAAAATAGAACAATCGTCATGGAACCAGAGATTCTGAGTTAAACTTCCCCAGTGGAGTCGCCAGAAATGTTAGGTCTCTGTAACAAGCAAGATTGGCAAAGTCCGATCACAGAGTTAACATCATTTCAACCAACTTTGGGATTCTAGGATCTAGCCCTCCTGAATCCGGAGAGGGATCTCTCCAATATGTACAAAGATGGATATTGTCTTTGAAGTTTAGGGTGATGATTTTAGGCTAGTTATTAAGGCCAAGGGTTTGTTTGGTTTTCTCGGATGGTTGAACATAGTTGCTGTCTGAGGCGGAAAGATCTATATGCAAATAGGTTCAAAGGTGAGGTTACACGAAACAAACGATGGCTGATTATAAAGAAAGATGATGTGAAGTTTTCAATCCATTAGGATATAGGTGTAGAGAATTTAATTGGTTGAGTTTCAGAGGTAATCTATGGGGCAAGTCATCTGTCTTAGAGGATCTCTTTAAGTTTGATTTATGGAATGGGGTGATACAATAGGTACTAAATAGATGCCGAGCAAAAGCTGTAATGAATCTGGTCGTACTTTGAAACTAGCGACCTACTTTCAGGCACTTAAGAAAAACTGAAGCAAACTAGGATCTGGTAAGTACTTTGAAACAATCCGAGTCTTTGATACGATCCTAATAGAACCTGATTAAAATGAAGGAAACTTGAAGGCAACCTTTGGAGCAGAAACTAGTGGGCTGGGACTCACCCTGATCCTCTCCTAGTTCTTCTTTACTTAGTTACTTCCAAGACAATCACAATGATAACACAGAATGGCCTAAGATCTGATAAGTGCTTTGAAACTAGTCAGCTTTTGACACATCCCGAGGGAAACAATCAAATAGTTGAGCAAACAAGAAAGGGACTCAGGGCTAACCTTTGATTTCCTCAATTCATTCCATACACAACATATATGAAAGTAACATTTAAAAATAACATTCAGCAGTGACGAAAAGATGAGGGAACGCCAGCATATCTGTACTTAGACTGAATTAAATCATTCTCAAATAACATAACGGAAAAAACATTGAAATAACCATTTCTCGTGAGAGAAGGTTGGAGGGATATACATTTAGGCCCTAACATTATTAAAGCATTTCTTTACAGTGGAAAATGAAACAAATTGAAAACAGAAATAAAATAACAAGTTACGGTGAGAATAACATCACCATCAGCATAGACCAGGATCCCATAAATCACCTTGTATTGATTGCTTCAAACCGGTTACAATCTTCAAATCCAATGTTTTAATCCATCTCTTTTCACAATCTAACCTATCTGTTACAAGCAGAGCTCCAAGAGCCTATGAAACCACTATTTACAGTCAAGAGTTTTCCACTCAGAAACAGCTACAACAATTCAACAATTACATTGACAACCAACTAATCCAACCCCTCACTCATCTTCTTCTGGAGTATTTATAGAAGGATGAGGAGGTGAGATCTAATAAAAAGATCTCAAAATACAATTAATGCAGAATTAATGTCTTCCTGGCCTGGGAGGCTCGATGAAGAATTTATACAGGTGTTCCACTGCATTAATGCGCTTATACTTATGAAGTAAGCTCGGAAGGAGCTTTTGTTGACATTTGAGGCTCTGCGTACTATTAGGGTTACTCTGCAAACATTCTGTCATTAAATCTGGTGAAGAAATAACTTCTTTGGTTGTTCCGAGGCATAATATCTGATCCTGTTCAATAAATTCATCCTCTGATTGAGCATTCTAAGGCAATAGGTGGCACTGCGGTGGTTGAGGAATCAATTTGCCTCAAAGTATGACGGTGGAGGCAACGTATCTGATGAACACTTTTAGGTTTTCCTTTAATCTATGTTCTGAGTCGGGGATTAGGCTTTTGATAACCGTCTTAGCCGTAATCCCCGCCAATATATCCACTGATCTACTGAGATGGTTCACTGGGGTCTTCAATACCCGATACTCTTTCTCTACGCCGATTTTGCCGGTATTCTTTGCTGTGCAGGGCTGTGCAGGTAGAAAAAGGAATCAATGTCGTTGAAAGCGCTGATGAGACGTGAAAAATGGCTTTGTAGGTGATTTCCACGGAGGAATCGAGACATAAAGGATCGTCACCCTCCAGGTCTGAGAACCCTGTTTAAAACACGAACAAATGACTTCTTCCCTGCAAAATACAAAAAACACATAAAAAATCTGGTTTATAGGTCAATCTTCTTTGGAGGGCGTGCAGGAAAATAGAGCAATCGGAGCTGTTGATCGTATTGCGATCAACGGTCGGGGGGGTTCTGAAAAGTCAGCGGAGGAAAAAGGGGATTGTACGATGGAATCGAGCGGTTACATGAGAACCGTCGATCTGCGAAGATCGACGGTGAAGATCAGCTTTCGAACGCGCCAGGGGAAATTTAACAGGCGGGCAAGTCCGCTAAAGGCCGGACAGAAGAAGTGATCGGCAACCGTCGGATGGGAGGGCCCAAATCCGACGGTGGAGGTGGATCCCGCCGCGGGGCTATGGTACGAAAGATAATGTGCGGGCGAAGCGGAAGGACGGCGGTTTTGGGAACGAGGTGGAGGACACGTGCCGGCCAGTGTGTGGAATCGCTGGCCGATGGGATAAAACCGCTACTCGACGAAAGGTGGTGCGGGATATATACCATGGTTTTTGGAAAAGAGCGTGGGGGAGGGGGTCCACCAGGTGAGGGGTACTCCGCACCGTTGATCCACGGGGGAGATCGACGGTCGAGTTTTTCACATGATTTCTTTGGCGGAAAATAAAATAAACCCGACTTTTGTGCTTTATGAAGGTTTTTCAACGTTTTGGGTAGAAAATAAATTCCAAGAGTTAAGCGCCTGTCGGACTAAGCACATGGTTCTGGCGTCGGGGCATATGGAGGAAGAAAAGGCAGGGGCTTAGCCTGAGGTGTCTAAGCCTAACGCATAGAAACGTGTGTTTTCTATGGTTTTTCCAAAGAATTCCAAAAGGAAATATAATTCCGATAAGGTTAAAACATGGGTTTTTTAACCTTGGGGAAAGAGATTAATGGAGGGACGAGGAATAACACATGGTTTGGTGGGGTTTTCATGAATAAAGGGAAATGGAAGAATGAAGGTAAAACGGAAGCAAGGGAGGGAAAAGAAAAAGGGATGCAGCAGTACTTGACTAGGATTTTCATGGAATATCAGAGGCTGAGAGAAGGAAAAGTATGAAGAACCAACCAGCAGTTTATGATCTTACCAACAGACTTCAAGCACCAACAATTTTAGGCCTGAATTTGTTTCTTGAAGGCTGCAAAGAATATTTAGCCACCAGCTGATATAATGGAAAAATACAGGTGGCTAACACATCAATACTTACCTTCATGTCTTGGAGGGTTTGCTTCATCCACATGACTTGTGTACAACATGCTGCTGCTATATATTCTGCTTTAGTTGTAGACAGAGAGATAGATGTTTGCTTATTCCTTAACCATGCCACCAGACTTTCTCCTAGATAGAAAGCACCTCCAATTGTGCTTTTCCTGTCATCTACACAGCTGGCCCAATCTGCATCTGTATATGATGTTAAAGTGAAGCTTTTTCCTTTAGGATAACAAAGTCCATACTGTGTTGTTCCTTGTAGATATCTGAATATTTTTTTTACTGCCAGAAGATGGTTTTGTTTAGGTGCTGCTTGATATCTAGCCACTAGTCCTACTGCTAGCATGATGTCTGGTCTTGATGCTATCAGATACAATAGACTTCCTATCATAGATCTATAGAGTATTTGATCCATATCTGCAGACCCATCATCAACACACAACTTGCATCCCATGATCATGGGAGTTGACACAGGTTTGCAGTCCTCCATTTTGAACTTTTTCAATATTTCTTTTAAGTACTTTTCCTGTGAGATGAATGTGCCTATGTTATTTTGTTGGATTTGAAGTCCTAAGTAGAAACTAAGCTCTCTAATCATGGACATTTCAAACTCTGATTTCATCTCTTCTACAAATCCTTTTGCTAGTTCATCTATGTTGCTTCCAAATGTAATGTCATCAACATATACAAGAACAATCAGGAGTTCATTTTCATGGGCTTTTATATATAGATTACTGTCTACTCCACCCCTCTTAAAGCCTTGTTTTTGTAAATATTTATCCAGTCTTGAGTACCAAGCACGAGGAGCCTGTTTCAGTCCATATAGAGCCTTCTTCAATCTGCACACATAGTCTTCCTTGTCTGTCAATGAGAAGCCTTCTGGTTGTTCCATGTAGACTTATTCTTCTAAGTCTCCATTCAGAAATGCAGATTTTACATCCATTTGATATACTTTGAAGTTTTGGTAGCATGCAAAGGCCAGAAACATTCTGATGGCTTCCATTCTGGCTACAGGAGAAAATGTTTCATCATAATCAAGTCCTTCAATTTGTGAATATCCTTTGCAAACTAGTCTGGCTTTATTCCTGATTACCTGTCCTTGCTCATTCATTTTATTCTTGAATACCCATTTTGAGCCTATGAAATTTTTCTCAGTGGGTCTAGTAACTAACTCCCATGTATTGTTTTTCTCAATTTGTTCCAATTCTTCATTCATAGCATTTACCCAGGACTTGTCCTTGCTGGCTTCTTCAAATTTCTTTGGCTCTATTTGTGACAACATGGCTATGTATACCTCTTCAGTTTCTTCTTTTAGCTGCCTTCTTGTTTGGACCCCTACTCTCTTGTCTCCAATGATCTGATCTTCAGGATGGTTCTTCTGAGTATCTCTTGAGGGAGCTTTAGAACTCAACTCTGTATCTTCTGTTGTCTTGCTTGTTTCCTCATCATCTTGGTTTTCTTCTTCATGGTTGTCTGATGGACTGCAGTAGTTTATATCCCTTGTATTGTTTGGAAGTTCTTCATCAAATCTCACATCAATGCTTTCTACTATTTTTTTTCAAGAGTCTTGTTGTAGCACCTGTACCCTTTACTTTTGGAAGAATATCCTAGAAATATCCCTTCATCTATTCTTGCATCAAATTTTCCAAGATTTTCATCATTATTCTTTATGTAACATTTTCTTCCAAAGATTCTGAAATGTTTGATTGAAGCTGGCTTTCCATGCCACAGTTCATAGGGAGTCTTGTCACTACTTGGCCCTAAGTGAGATTTATTAAGAATATGTACTGCTGTGTGCACTGCTTCTGCCTAGAAGGTTTGAGCAATATTATTCTCTTGCATCATGGCTCTGATAATTTGTTGAACAGACCTGTTTTGTCTCTCTGCTACTCCATTTTGCTGAGGTGTTCCTGCAATAGTAAATTGTTGCTTTATCCCATGTTCATTGCATAGGTCAGCAAAGTCATAATCTGTAAATTCACCTCCTCTGTCTGATCTGATACATTTTAGCTTGCATCCAGTTTTATTTTCTGCTAATGCTTTGAATATTTTAAATTTTTCCAGTGCTTCTGATTTGTTCTTGAGAAAAGCAACCCATGTCATTCTGGAGAAATCATCTATTATCAGCATGAAGTAGGATTCTCCACTTGGTGTCTTAGTTCTAGCAGGTCCACACAGGTCCATGTGCACAAGATGGAGTGGTCTTCTTGCTGATAACTCATCTTTAGATTTAGAGGATGTTCGGGTCTGTTTGCCCAATTGACACGATTTGCATATGGTATTTGAAGGCCTTTTTATTTCTGGCATATCTCTGACATCTTTCTTCTTGCTCAGTCTGATGATATGATCGAAGCTGAGATGTCCCAATCTTTTATGCAATAACCATGACTCCTCAAGTTTGCTAAGATGGCATGCTTCATCTTCCTCTTTCACAATGTAAACATTGCTCTCTATTCAAACACCTTTGAGCAGAGTCTTACCTATGGTGCTTGATCTGACTTCACAGTCTTGTGCTCTAGATAGAAATTCGCAACCTTTGTCACACATCTGACTGACATTCGGTAAATTTTCTTTCAGCCCATCTACAAATAGTACATCTTGGGCCTTTTCTCTTCCATTGTCTATGATGACTGAGCCTTTTCCCTTGATCTTACCTGATTTGTCATTGCCAAAAGTGACATTGCTAGATTTCTTTTCATCAAGAGTTATAAACTTGCTTCTGTCTCCAGTCATGTGTTTTGAGCAACCAGTCTCCAAATACCACTGAATTTTCAGGTCTTGAGCAGTTAGAGCCAAGTCACATTTATTCACCTTCTTTATCCACTGGAAGCATCCTTTTGTTTGGTATCTTTTGTGAGATGATGAACTACATCTTCTGAGAGGACATTTGGAAGGCATATGTCCAAATTGATTGCATACACAACATTTGATCATAATTTTTGCAGAATTGTGAGTATGAACAAAATTTCTTTGATTCATAAACTTCCTTGAGGTGTTCAACATCAATCTTTGTCCATACTTTCTACACTCAATGATTTTTTTCTTACAATAAAAGCAGTAACCATAGAAGCTATTTTCATACCTGATGTAAGGTTGTCTCTTCCATTTTTTTGCTTGAGTCAGTCTCTTCAATGTTTGCATCTTTCGCTGGTTTGAATTACTCCTCCTTGCATGACAATATGCAGAAATATGTCCCAGCTTGTGGCAAGCATAACAAGTGGCATTCTTCATAGGAGGGAAGAATCTCCTTTGATGGTTTCCAAATTTTAGATACTTAGGGGTCTTAGTATTTATTACATTCTTAGCTACTAGTGGTTTCTTCTGATCTCTGTCTTCCTTATTGCATATTTCTTCTTTTGTAGGAATTTTTGAGCTGCTTCATCATTCTTCTTTGCTTTTACAAAAATAATCTCTCTGTCAACCTTTTCTTTTCCTTTACTTGATTCTCCTTCATAGCCTATTCCAGTCTTTATCATAGGGGATCTTTGAGCAACCATAATTTCATTCAACTTACTAGAGCTTATTGTTTGAGAAGAGTTTGTAACCACTTTCCTTTGAGCATTTTCTAATTTCTTCCTGAGACATACTACTTCTTCTTCCAACTTTTCTTGTTCTTGAGTTTTTTCTTTGATTTTCTTAAGTAACATGTCCTCTATCTTCTTGGCTTCTTCAAGCTCTATCTTTAGCTGCTTAAGGACTTATGAATTCTATTCTTCTCATACATACTTGAGGAGAATGTCCTTTTGTTTTCTACATTTCAGTTTGAGTCTATCAATCTCTTCTAGAGCACTTCTTAGCTCCCCCTCAAGGTCGAATTCACCTTCTTCTTCTTCATCTTCTAGCAGGAGACCTTCAAGTTCTTCTATGGCCATTAATAAGAATTCAGAGGTTCCTTCTTCACTTGAGGATTCATCTGAATCTTCAGATTTACTGTTGTCTTGTTGAGCATAGAAGGATTTTCTGTTGAACTTCTTTCCTTTCTACCCATTCTTTGATTTATTTTTCTCTAACTCTTGAGCCTGATTCCTTACTTTCTTGTGAGGAAACTTAGCAGCATAGTTTCCCACTCTTCCACAGTTAAAGCATTTGAAGGGGATTTTACCTTTGTATTTACCTGAGCCTCTATCCAATTTCTTGACAAACTTTTCCTCTTCTTCATCCAAGCAAGAGCATATGTCTCCCTCTTCTTCTTTCTTCTTTTCTGTTTTAATGGTTGCTTCCCTCGTACTTGGCTTCTTCTGTGGGAGCCTCATTTCATAGGCTGTTAGATTTCCAAGTAGCTGGTTCATGGTCAAGGTCTCCCAATCAGCCGTTTCTTCTATTGTAGACACCTTTGGATTAAATTTGGATGGAAGTGATCTTAGAATCTTTTGCACAATTATACTTTCTGGCATTTTTCCTCCAAGAGCTTTCATATTGTTAATAATTTCTACAGCTTTTAGGAAGAAACTGGCAATGTCTTCTTCATCATTCATTTTTAAATTCTAACCAGTCTTATAATTTGGTGTCATGTTTTTTTACTTCCTTTCTTTAATTTCATGTATACTTTCAGAAAGAACCATTTCTTTTTTGCGTGTCTTTGCATTACTTTAATAGATTTTGCTTCACATAATCCATTCAAGATGGAATTCATGCCTTTTGCGTTAGCCGCAAAATCTTGTTTTGTTTCTTTCTCTGTGTCAGTTTCGGGTATTATCCACTCCACAAAGAAATTTAACTTCTATTCCTGAGACATTATGCATTATAAGTGGCCTGAGCTACTTTTCCTGCAGCATAATTTTCACCAGTGAAGAAAGGGGCTTTATCGGTTGAGCATCCTTCTTTACTAGCCATCTTGGGAACCTAGGATCTCCTTTTAGTTGTTAGACTTGAACAAAGGAACCTGCTCTAATACCAATTGTTGAACCTTTAGTTAAACTGAGGGGGGGGGGGGTTGAATCAGTTTAACACATTCCTGATATTTTATAACTTTTTATTAAACTTATTTACACTTTCATTTCATATCCAATTTAATACGTCAGGACTCTTAGAGTGTGAGCAGCAAGTATTAATATAATACAACAACAGAATTAATATTAAAGTAGCAGGCATTAAGTAGATGATATAAATCAAATCAACACATAAACATTATGCACAGAGCCACCAGATATAAGTGGAAACCCATAAAGGGAGAAAATAAATTCTACATGTTTAGATGCATTAAAAAGGCAAAGCTCCTGCAACCCCCTCCTCACTGACTATTTTTCTCATAAGCATTCCTTACAGAGGTTCCCTACCTCTTCCTGCTATGAATCTGCAAGTGGAAGCACCAACTCCCTTCAGTTTTCTCTTCAGAGGCCCAACTGCATGAGGCTCCACCCTCAGCGCCCACAACCGACAAGCCCACGACACCGCAACTTGATAGGGAAGCTCCAACTTCCTCAATTTATCAAACTGAATGTTTGCTGATTTACCTCAGATATCAGCTCTGTTCTGTAGCTTCTCTTTCTGCTCTTATTTTTTTAATCTTCTCCGCCTTACACTTCTATACTCTGCCTTCTCTATATTTTCTCTCTCTAACCCTCTTATGCATATCAAATTGATATTATATATAGAGATTCTCACATGACTATTTGTATTTCACAAGGAATTTGGAGTGAACAGTCATGACTCTTTGGCTTCTGTCTTCTTATTCCTTTATCCAACTCAATTTTAAAATTATAACAATATGTACAAATTTCCATGCTACAGTGGGATTTTTCTTTTCCTTAGGATACTTGCCTTTGCATCACAAACAATATAAACAAAAAAAATATTTACATTTTCAGTTACACATTTCAATACCACTCAGCTCCTTTTCTGATCCTTGGCTTTACTGGATTTGTCTCTTCTGCTACTGTTGAGTGGCTGTTCTATATATCTTGTTTCACCTCTATGTTTATTTATTTGTTCACTGTACTTGTGTGCATTACCATCTATGTTCTCAGGCTACTTGTCTACGTTCTCTGTTCATACATGAGTTTAAGCATAATTGCTTGAAGCTCACTTTATAATTTCAATTCATTTTTCTTTTGTACCATATTTCTGCCGCTGTCTCTAGTTCTTTCATTCTTGCAGGATCTTGTAATAAACCCAATCTTATTACATATATGTTTCGACTTTAGCACAATATATAAATATATATATCGTCATGTATCCATACTCCCGATTCAAACTATTAATAATTTGTAGCTTTTGTTTTGCGCCCAACATAAATATGGTCACTGTTATATAACCTTTAAAACATCAAATTATATTACATTCCCCGCTTAAATATATAATTATTACTCAAATGTTCGGACCTTGGGAATTTTGAATATATATCTCGAGCTTTAAATCAATTGAGCCGCTTATAACGTACCTTTTTTAAACCCACAGACCTTAACAACGCACAATATAAATTAAACTGGGGCCCAGCGCTAACAATCTACCACATCCAATGACAGACATCACATCGCACGGCTTCTGATGATCTGACGGATATCGTCAGGAAAATTGCACAGACAATAACGCGCGATGGTGCACCATACCTTAGGTAACCTTCGCGCATCTATAGCAAGTGACCATCATCAGATCGCTTCCCTCCAGATCAATGGCTTGTGTCAATATCGCTCCGCATCTTTGGTAGATGATTAATGCATGATGGCGCGCAGTGGGAGGTGGTTTTCCGTGGGTCCAACTTGCCACGTGTCGAATGATCTATGGAATCTCTTCCAACTCCTCAAATACCACCCACTGTGTAAAGGTGGTGCAATGAAAACCATAAACTTTCATCACTGTTCATCTGGTCACGGTTCCGCTCTTCTACGCAGGGTTCTAGTATTTTATTAACACATTGAGTTATGTTCATTTTCCATTGAATTTTATAAGAAACTTTGACCTTGGTTTACGACATAAACCATTGCATGATCCACCTTTAATATTGGGTCCCACTCTAATTTCCTTTGATTGTTTAACTGGTCCATAGCGTTAATACCTTTGTAAAAGTTTCAACAATACATCGAATTACACTATAAAGTACTGAATTAAACCTTTGGAAGTGGAACATTATAATAAAGCACTTGCATCGCATCGCATCGCATCTGCTCTGCCTATTCCTTTTGTGTTTCACCAATTGCGATATGCAATCGCACCACATTGCATCGCATCGCATTGGACTCCGCTGCCTCTGCTTCATCTGCTGCTTATGATTTATCTGCTGCCTTTGTTTACTATCTTCCTTGCTACCTTTACTGCCTCTGTTTCCTATCTAATGTTGCTTCTTTCGCCCGTCTCTATCTTTGCTACCTCCTTTGCCATCAATGACAACATTTCCAACATAGGTGTCTCATACTGAATAAATTTTCATCATTCCGTTAGGTTATGATTAAATTTTTTCTGTTGGTGGTTGTCCTTGTAAAATAAACTTTTTCTCCCTCAAAATATTCATGTTTCCATCCCTTGAGCATAATAGCACTTTTGGAGATGCTCTTTTCACTTGAAAGTTTTTAAGTCAAAATCTCATTCAAAGTCAGGACAAAAAGCAGTCCTATTAGGTCATTAGGGTTTTTCATTTTTTAAGGTCATTCCTTCATTATAATGAGGTCGGAACATATATGAGAGGAATTTATTATGATCATCATGATGTATTCATTATGTTTTAAGGATTATATTTTCAGTTTCAGGACTTTTTACCAAAATGACATTTTGATAAAAAGTCACTTATGTAACTTATTTAAATTTCTCCAATTTTAATTTTATGTTATAATATGTAATAAATGTAATCCCAAGTTGTCAAAGACATTATTTCAAGCCTCAATGAGCAAAATAAAAATCCATCTCCAAGTTCAACAACCTACAATGAAAAATGTGTCAAAGAGTATCAGTGATAAAAGGAAAAAGACATCAAACATTAGAAAGTGGGTTTTATAAGTTAAATTAAATCAACATGCCTATAAATCCTATCAAACATTTCAAAAGATCCATGGTTTCCTTTGTAATTATTAGAAGTATTCAACAAGAGAATAATTTTTTAGTTTTTGAGCGAAATTGGGCCAAATTTCTCGGCGCTACGCATTCATAAGACTAGCACTGCGCCTTTGCATCGGAGTTGCGTGCCTACCCAATGGCACTGCGCCCTTGCTAAGAGAATTCTATGTGAATTGTGTTGGCACTGGGTGCTCAAACCAAGGCACTGCGCATTTGGATAGGCATCGCGCCCTCAGCTAGTGGCGCTGTGAGCATGCACAATGAACTTTGCTGAGTGTTCGAGCCATTAAACCAAGTTCAAAACTTCTTCAAATTTCTCCTATAATCCTCCAAGTAGTTATAAGAAGTAAGTACAGATCATAAGCCTTGCTTCTAAGCTATTTGGTCACTCTTGAATGAATTGAAGTGAAACCCTAATTTTAGTTTGTGATCACTGTCTATACATTTGTTTCATCCTCCTAAATAGAATATTAGTCATAGACAGGGAAATCTCATTGATTTAGAGATTTCATTGTTTTAGTTTACCCCTTCACTCACTCCCTTCACCTTTCAAGATATCCATATCATCCCCTTCCCCTCATCTCATTTCACTTCTACCCTAGGGTTTTATAAATCAGAGTTTCAGATGTCTGAGGGAGAAGATAATGGTGTTGAGGCACAAACGCCAAGAAGAAATGATCACAAAGGAGGGAAAATTAACAGGTTTGAACCCATCACTACAAGAGAACTCATGGCCTATCCTATCACTGTGTCTTGTTTTAAGCATGTGGGTTGCTTTGAGTTCTGTGAGAGAGTGCAGCAAGTCCAAAATCACTCGGAGTTAACAAGACTATTCATCACCAATCTACATGACAAACATGCTACTCTTTCTGGGGTTACCTTTGATATGTCCACCAATGCTATTGCAGCTGCTACATGAATCCATAGTTGTTGTGAAACAAACTCCAAAAATAGAAGAAATTCTTGGGGAAACCTCCAATACAATACATGAATTTAGAAATAAGCCACTTCGAGGGGGAAACCTCCAATGCAATACATGAATGAAAAATTCTTGGACGATACAAATTACAAAACCTCCTTTCTCTATATAGGAGTCCATGGGGCCACAATGTAATCCTAGCTGACCTAACAATAATAATTTAAGGACATAATAATAACAATATGGGGGTTACAGGGGTACAATAATAACAATAAGGGGGTTACACTAACAAAAATAAGGGACTATACTAGTAATATAGGTACCTAACATGCCCCTCTCCTTCAAAAAAGTGTTTTCCTCAATGCTTGAGTAGCTCTGGGTGTTTCTGTATAAAATTCTCATCCTCCCATGTAGAATCTTCAGTGGGTAAGTTCTTCCAC
Organism: Pinus albicaulis; assembly: GCA_034641835.2. Classification (NCBI taxonomy): domain Eukaryota; kingdom Viridiplantae; phylum Streptophyta; class Pinopsida; order Pinales; family Pinaceae; genus Pinus; species Pinus albicaulis. Next base: position 69,431,583 of record CM076569.1, on the reverse strand, counting down.
TTGATGAGATACTGTAAAATTGATCAATTTCATAGTTGTCGAGTTCTTGTTTCCGTGACCGCTTCAGGTTCCAATATTATTTTTCCTTCCTCATCAAGTTCTGGAAATATTGTTTGAACTAGAAGATTTTCACCTATAACCTTATTTAAGCTTGAAACATGGAAAACTGGATGCACTTGTGAAGAAGCAGGAAGCTCCAATTTGTATGCCATAGTACCAATCTTTTGCAACACCTTGTAAGGACGATATTACTTTGGTGATAATTATTATCCTTATTAGCTTGCTTGAGGGACATTTGTTTGTATGGTTGTAGCCATAAAAATACTCAGTATCCTACATCAAAACTTCTCGTGCTGTGATGTTGATATGCCTGTTGTTTCATTCGATTTTGTGCCAAATTTAGGTTATCCTTTAAGAGTTGGAGAACTTCTTTTTGATGCTGGATGTGATATTCCACTTCTTGAACCTTCGAATTTTATCTTAAAGATGATGTGATGGATGGTGGATGATATCCATAAAGTTCCATAAATGGGGTCATTTTTTCTCAGTATGGAAGGAAGTGTTATACCACCATTCAGCGAGAGGTAACCACTTGACCCATTATGTTTGTTTATCAGATAAAAAACAATGAAGATATCCTTCCAAAAACTTATTTACTATCTCAGTTTGACCATCGGATTGAGGATGATAAAGTGAGCTATGAGCTAATTGAGAACCAAAATAAGAAAAATAACTTTTTCCAAAAATTTCTTGTAAAAATGGGATCTTTGTTGCTTACAATAACCTTTGGGTTTCCATGTAGCTTTTGAATTGTGTCCATAAATGTAGTAGCAACTATACTTGCTTTAAATGGATGAGATAATGCACAAAAGTGTGCATAGTTGGTAAGTCTATCAAGTACCACCATGATGACACTCTTTCCTTTGGACTTAGGTAAACTTGTGATGAAATCCATTGAAATGCCCTCCCAACGTTGACTTGGAATGGATAAAGGTTGTAGAAGACCCTGGGTATTAATTGTCTCAAATTTATTCTACTGGCAAATCAAACATTCCGCCAAAAAATTTTGAATATCAGATTTAAGGCCATCCCAAAAAAATTCTTTATTCACCCTGCGGTAAGTTTTTAAAAATACTGAGTGTCCTCCTAAAGGAGAAGTGTGCAATTCCAAAAGAATCTTTTGTTTTAGCTGGGAATTCTTACAAAGATATAAGCGATATTTGTACCATAAGGAATCTTTTTCCAACTAAATGTATCAGATTTACTAGGATCTTACTGCAACTTTTGAATGAGTGTCCACACTTCTTCATCCTTCTTCCATTTATCCCTTGCTTTGGTTATCCAATCTGGTTGGATAAGAGAAATGGCACAAAGCAATGCTTCCACCTCTTCATTCTTTCTTGAGAGTGCATCTGCGACAACATTTAGCTTCCCCTTTTTGTATATTATTTCAAAGTCATAACCCAACATCTTTGTGACCCATTTTTGTTGCTATTCTAAAGATAGTATTTGTTCCAAAAAGTGTTTAAGTATATCATGATCAGTTTTTACCTTGAAGTATCTTCCCATTAGGTAAGTTCCCCATTTCTTTAGTGCATGCAATATTGCTAACATTTCCTTCTCATAAATAGCTTTCTGTAAATAATTTCCTTTGATTGGATGACTTTCAAAAGTAATGGGTCTTCCTTCCTGCATTAAAACTGCACCAATTCCATTTCCTGAGGCATCACATTCCACAATAAAGGTTTTTGTGAAGTCTGGCGTAGCTAAGACCGGTGCTAGGCACATTGCCTCTTTAAGATGTTCAAAGGCCTTAGTTGCTTCAGGAGTCCATGAAAATGCATCTTTCTTCAATAATGTTGTTAGAGATGCTGCTATTCTCCCATAATTCTTAACAAACTTGCGATAATACCCTGTTAACCTGAGAAATCCTCGCAACTGCTTTATGGTTGTGGGGACTTTCCATTCCTTAATGGCTTTAATTTTGTTAGGGTCTACCTTAACACCCTTGTGAGATACAATATGACCCAGATATTCCACCTCTTGTACTCAAAAGAAACATTTGGATGTTTTTGCATATAATTGTTTCTCCTGCAATAGTTTGAGCACCCTGTCAACATGTTCAACATGATCCTTCCAAGACCTACTGTAGATTAGTATATCATCAAAAAATACTAGCACAAATTTTCTAATGAAGGGTTTGAAAATGGAATTCATCAATCCTTGAAATGTAGAAGGTGCATTGGTAAGGCCAAAAGGCATGACCAAAAATTCATAATGACCCTCATGAGTTCGAAATGTTGTTTTTGGAATATCTTAAGTATTCATTCTAATTTTATGATATCCTGAAAAAAGATCCAACTTGGTAAAATAAATTGCTCCATGTAATTCATCCAATAATTAATCAATCACAGGAATGGGAAATTTACCTCTAATGGTGAGCTTATGGAGCTCCCTATAATCTGGACACATGCGCTATGATCCATCCTTCTTGTGTACCAATACTACAGGAGTAGAGAAATAATTTTGACTTGGTTGAATTATACCAGCCTCTAACATTTCTGTAATCATACGTTCAATTTATCTTTTTTGGACATAAGGGTATCTATAATGCCTGATGTTTGGAGGAACACTTCCGAGAATCAAATGAATAACATGATCATGATCACGAATAGGTGGGAGTCCTTTGGGAGTTTCAAACACCTTGGAATGTTTTTCCAAGACTTTTTGGAGATCTATAGAATTATATGATTTTGATGTTGGAACTTCTAGTGCGCATAATTGTGCAATTACGCCTCGTTTTTATTTCTTTAGAAGGTTTTCCATGACATTAGAGCTTATTATATTTCTCAGCTTCCCTGCAATACCCTGTAATTTGACTTCCTTTCCTTCTGAAATAAATTTCAAGAAAAGTTCTTGAAAATTAAAAGCTATCGTCCCCAAATATTGTAACCATTGTACTCCCAGTACAACATCAACACCTCCCATAGGAATGGAAAGCATTGGAATATTTAATACATATTCTCCCATGGTTAGCAATATATTGTGGAATTTTCCAAAGAAATTTATAGTTTCTCCATTTGCAACCATCACTTGACATTCTGGTGTTGCATATAGGAAACAATTCAATTCCTTAGCTACCTTACAATGAATAAAATTATGGGTAGTACCTGAATCAATCAACACTATTACCTTTTTCTTCTTGATATGTCCTTCTATCTTAAGAGTTTGAGGAGTGGTAATTCCTACCAATGCATTACATGATATGGTCAGACTGATTTCTTCCTCTTCTAGGGTTGGTTCCTGGTGTATATCCTCTTCTTTTGAAGATTCTTGTTCATTTTCTTCTTCCTCTTCACAATCTATGTAAAATAATTTCTTCTCATCACACATATGACCTTTAGTGTATTTGCTATCACAACTGTAGCAAAGCCCTTTTCCTCTTTTTTCTTCCAATTTTTGTGGTGTCAACCTTGTAGGTTGTGGAAATCTAGGAGTAGCAACACTTCCCTCTTTATAGAAGTGCGTTGTAGGCTTCCTTGTCGCCATAATTTTATATTCAATTTTTCTTGCCAACCTGAATGCCTTATCCAATGACTCAGGTTCCAAAACACAAACTTCATGTTGGATGTTATCCTTGAAAGTACCTATTAAGATATCAACCCCGTGTTCCTTTGGAATATTAGTTACCCTTATATACAATTTTTGGAAGTCCTCAATGTGCTCCCCCACTGAAAACTTTTATTTGATATTTATCAATTGGTTAGAGAAGGTGTTTCTCTTTGTATCCTCATAATGTGTTATCATTTCCTCCATAAAAATTGACCAAGTGACAATTTTTTTATGGGAGCAAAGCCATCAATACCATACAAATGTATTTTGTTCTAAATGTAAAGTTGCAATGCGTAACTTTTGTGTGTTTTGCACATTATTGAGATCAAAATATTGCTCAATCTGTAGTATCCATGTTACAAGATCCTTTCCATCAAACTTCCTCATATCCATTTTTGGAATATGGTGGTTCTTCCCTCCAACATTAGAGTTTATGAAATCACGATTAAAATTTATTTTGTTCTGATCATGAGTTTCCTCTACTATCTTTTAAACATTAGGAAACATTTCTTGTATCAACTTTGTCAAACCTTCCATGTTTGCTTTTATATCATTCTTCATGTTTTTCATTTTTTCATCGATCTTAGCTTCCATTTCATCCATCTTAGGTTCCATGCCAGCTTCCATGCCATCCATCCTAGCTTCCATGCCATCCATGTTAGCTTCCATGCCATTCTTGAAACCAGCCATCTTAGATTCCACGCCTTTCTTCAAACCATCCATCTTAGTTTCCATGCCTTTCTTCAAAACTTCCATGTCATTTTTTGTTGCTCTTTACGAGAGAGAAATTTGTTGCACTTGCTCTTGTAATTTTGATATGTCATGTTGACATTCTTCATCTTCATGAGTCATAGTAGAGCCTTCTAAAGGATTAATGGGTGTTGAATTCTTTTTAGGGGCCATTTTAGAATCCAATACTGATATCTATTCTACAATATTCCCTTGGAATCAATTCAACTTGATTCTTCAAACAAGACTTATGCAATTCGGAAAAAAATGCACACCTTTTACTTGCTTTTGAGGAGCTTGATATTGAAATTTAATTATCTCTATAATTAAGGATCTTGAATATCTGAAATTCGGCCCTGTAGTAGCCTTCTGAAGCTTCTTTCAAATGTAATAGGTTTGACCTGATTTGGATTCTTCAAGACAACGTTATGTCCAATCTCCCACAATGACCCAATTATGAACTGGTTCAGTAGAGTGAACTTGTACGACTTGCCACTTGTCACTGTTTCCTCCTTTGGCTCTAAAATTGATAGAAAGGAAACTACAGTCTATGTACTTGTGGCCATTTTTTACATCATTCCAATCCGATGCTCAGAGAGAGAGAGATTTATGAATATTTTCCCATGATCACCTCTTTGAGATGAAATTCGGGAGCCCGAAAAAGCCCTAACGTCCATAGACCATATCTTTGTAAATATTGCGAACCAAGCTCTGAAATTTTGCGACGATGTTCCTCAAGATTTTGGCTTCGTGCTCTAAAAATTTCAGCTTCTGAACCTTCGTATAAAAAAAATTATAGAAAAAATTCCATGATGACCTTTTTAGGTTAAATTCAGGAGCCTGCAAAAATCCCTAACTTCCATAGATCATATCTCCGAAAATTTTGTGACAATGTTCCTCAAGATTGTTTCTTCGCTCTCTAAAACTTTCAGCTTCTAAACCTTCGTAGAAAAAACATTATAGAGAAAATGCCACAATGACCTATTTCGAGCAGCGAAACCTTAGAATCCAAACATTTGATACCAAATGTTGTGAAACCAGCTCCAAAAATAGAAGAAAAGAGATATCAACACCTTATAAATAAGACACTTCGAGGGGGAAACCTCCAATACATTACATGAATGAACAATTCTTGGATGATAAAAATTACAAAACCTCCTTTCTATATATAGGAGTCCATGGGGCCACAATGTAATCCTAGCCGACCTAAAAATAATAATTTAAGGGCACAATAATAACAATATGGGGGTTACAGGGGTACAATAATAACAATAAAGGGGTTACACTAACAACAATAAGGGACTATACTAGTAATATAGGGACCTAACACTAGTGTGGGAGAGAGGTGGTTTAAACAAGAAAACTTGGATATGAGCTATTATAAACCGTACCTCAAACCTAGGTATAAGGATGACAAGAAATCAATTTCCCCTTTATATTATCTCCTTGAACGGTATGCCCCTATGATGAAAATAAAGATGAAGTATTTCACTTGTGAGGGGAGGCTTACCCGACTCTACTCATACCACATCTGAATCCTGATGCATTTCACTAGAGTTAGAATGCTACACTTACCTTACTATATTTTCCATAGCATTGACATGATGGCTTACATTCTGCAAAGGGGGGATCAAAATAAAAAAATGCAGAGTCCATTTCATCATTCACTCATCAAGATGGTGTTCATGCATCAACTTCAGCAGAAAAACATTTCATGGGATGCATGCATTTCAAATGAGGTTTTCACTACCCCACCTAGCCATCATGAGTAGGATATCCCTTCTTCATCGCATCCTCCCATACCTTATTCTCCATCACATCCTGCTGTTCATACATCACCACCCACTCACATCCATTCACCTCATGTTGATCCTACCTCATCACCTTTCTATAACCCTTCACCACCATATCATGATACTGGAGCATCAAGTAGTGAAAGGGACATTGAGGCAACTTGCACTAAGATGACTGATATTGAGCCATTTCCCTTAACATATCAGAGAGGCCACATGAATGTTTTTTCTTCACATGGTGTGAATGGGGTCATGCCTTCTTCATCAGAAAAACAGGTAGACAAGGGCAAGGAAAAGGCTACGGAGCCTATCATTGTTGAGAAGGAGGACAAACAATATGAAACTGAGTAGGAGTTTCAGTTGATTGATATTGATGATAAGGATGAGGATAGAGCCACTAGTGCAGTGATAAGAGGTAAGGAGGCTAATATTATTGAGCTTCAATCTAATATTGATAAAAAATAGTACGTGATTGACTTTCTTGAGCTAGAAAATCAGCAGCTAAAGACTAAGAAAACCATCAGTGAGGTCAATACAATCAGAGCTCAGAGAGAGGAAGGAAAGGCCAAGGCCTTTCTAGAGGAAACCTTTGGTAGATTTGATGATAGTGATGATGAGGAAGATAAACTTCCAAGACAGAGACCATGGAAAATTGGGCTAAATAAGGCTTTAGCTCAGGAAAGGGAGAAATAGGCCGAGATGGCAGAGAAGCTCACTCCAAGTGAGATTTTTGTCATAGAGATTAGTAGAGACAGAGAGTCTTGGCCTGAGAGAGCCAATTTGCATCTATAGGGCCTGCTAGATAAGGAAAATAATGATATTGACATTCAAAGGAAGTTGGAAAAACACTATTCCATGAGAAACAAGATTGTAAGGGCCAAGCTCAATTGAGCCCATGCAAAGATTCGGGCTTTGAATTAGTCAAAGGAGAAGGAGAAGTTGAAAATTATTACTGAGGTGTCCCTCCAGGCCTTCAAACCTTTATTAGTGAGAAAATTCCAATTTTGGCACACTTGGTGCAAATTTTGATTTTTGGCAGTTGAGCACACAGAAAATTGGCTAAACGCACAACGGCAATGGCGCTGCGCTCTTTTTTGGGACATCCAAATGGAAAATGGTCATCATTAGCATGTTCATAATGATGAGTACATCAACCTCAGCCAGTTTTAGGAGATTTGGAGCATAACTGGTCCCTTAAAGAAGCCAAAAACTACCAAAAGATCATGTTGTTGCCCTCTTTTTGACCTTGGCGCTACGCGTTTACCAGTCTTAGGAGAACAACTTTTTGGCAGGGCCAATGGACACCATTTTGGAAACTGGAGGCATATTTTTAAAGTATACTCAGGTATATTTTTAATGAGCTATCATGGAGCTCATTTGGACATCGGGAAGGTCTCCAAAAGTTGGTTGCAAGACAAACCATTGTTTCTGTCATGGCTTTGCGCATTTACCAAGGAATTGGCAAATTTCATTGTTTTCAACATTTTTGAATTTTTGACTTTTTGATTGGGAAAAAGGAAAAATTACTGATGTAAATGGTCAATATGGATGTAAATATCATGTTTTAACTTTTATCTAGGGTAGATGTATCAGATCAGGGAAAATTTTAGGGGCGAATTTTAGCCCAAAGGTGAATTTAAAGGGATTTTAAATTTTCGTAGGGCGAATTTTTTTATATAAAACCCATTTTATATAGTTTTATATAGTTAGCCCTATAATTATTTTAAAAATAATTAATTATTAAGTGTTAGCCCAACAAAATAAATGCACTTAATACTTAAACCATGAAATTCGCCTCCTGATTTTCTGGTTTGGAGCTTATTTCAATGGCATTCGCCTAGATTTACTGGATCAGGGGGAGAGATTGGAGTGATTTGCCCCATTTTCACTGGTTGGGGCTTGTAAGTTGGAGGCTGGAGGTGCAAGAAAATTTTAATGGCATTCACTCGAATTTATTGGGTCGGGGAAGGGATTCACCCCCATTTCAACTGGTTGGGGCTTGGAAGGGGCTTGGAAATTCACTGCTGGAGGTGCACAGTGCCGAATTATATGCAGATGCCAAGATCTGGTTCTACATGCATTGAAGAGGGAATTAGGGAAACAAGAATCGAGTTCTAGTTCTGAGAAGGTGCACGGTGCCAAATTATATGCAGGATGCCCAAATCTGGTTCTGTACGCGTTGACGAGGGCATTAGGGCAACAAGAATTTCCTTGTTTTAAAGGCGGTTACTGCTCAGTTGATAACAAAGAACTACTTTTCTATTTTGCTTATATTTTCCGAGCAGATATTTGATGTAAACGATATTTTTAAATTACCTTAAGAAATAATGTAGACACAAGGTTGTTGCGCGTTGGAATCTAGGAGTTCAAGCCACCAATCCTGTACAAGTAGAACCAACAACAGGCACAACATTAAGAGGAAGAAGCTACATGATTGGTCGTTAACCTTTGTTTGAAGAGAAACAATTTTTTTCATCAAGAATTGAGTTTGGTTTGTTCTCTTTGATAAATTTTGAGACAATACTAAAGGGGTTGGATTTTTTATCCTTAGTGTCAAGTTGGATATGTTACCCTTGTTTTTCATTTTCATATTACCAAGAAATCAGAATTAGTTTGACTAACATGTTCCTTGTTTTAAAGGAGGTTACTGCTCAGTTGATAACAATGTACATTAATGAATTTGATATTCTTTTGATGAAGGTTCCATTCAGAAAATGTTTCTGGAACATCAAGGAATTTCCAGAGCATTTTATTTACTTAATCATGATATTGACCCGTTTTAAAATTTTTTAGTGATATGCACAAGGTCTTCCCTTCAATTATGTTTTATGTTGGTAGCTTTGCTGCTATACCTTAAACTACAATTAATACTGAATTTGTAACCATGTTCTAAAAAAATTAAATTTTATCATTCACATGGTTGCCTTACCTGTTAAGGCCTAACCTTAGGTTACGATTCTTGTGAGTTGGCCCTTATTTTTATTTTTATTTGAAAATAATATTTATGATAAATGTTTGGCTTTGATAACGGTAAAAGGGTATGGGCATAGGGCATATCCTGTGAATGTTGTTGTCTGGCTGGAAGGCAGTGGAAAAGCTCTATGGGAAGCCCTTCCATCCATCCCATCCGATCCAATGCTCGATTGCTGTAAGTTGGGGGATTATTCCTAAGTGGAGCCGATCCTAACCAATAGACAGAGCGATCACCAATGACAGATATTATTTGACGATTGAAGGAATAAAATAGACTATACCCATGAATTCATGCGCAATCGATATCCACTTTAACCTAGACCCTACTAGTTGACACTTGGGTAGTCACTATTACTTCTCTTATTTTCTTTTCAACATATTTATGGTTGGAAACTCATGAAATTTGAATAATTCCATTTTATGGTGCTCTGGTTTTTGAAGTTATTGCTCACTACAACTTGCAACATCTAAGTGTTTATTATTTTGATCCACATGCCACTTTTTGTTTTGTTTTCTTTTAAATTTAATATTTTATTCACAACTAAAATTATATTGATCTACACATTATTCTAGTATAGAATAGTGTCAAACAATTGATATGATACAATTCTACTTCTTTCCTTTGCAAGTCAGGGTGCTTGTATATTCCTGGGCAGATTTTCATTCCTTGTGACTCCATAAGGGTATAAAAATAATATGTCATATGTGATAGAAATGTATTACTTGCTTGAGTTCTACATGCGAATTTAAAGCATAACCCTCTATTGATCAGCTATTGCTCTACTGGAGCATGTTGGCAGCACAACTTAATCTGATCAATAATGGAAGTAAGGAATGTTGCACTTGACTTCCAGTTATATGATTGGAACAGGCCACAAGCCATGCTGGGTGGTAACATCTAAAGTTCCCTCCCTATGAAGGAACATGGATCTTGATGAATCAAGGCCCAGCAGGATCTTCATTCGTAGTGCATGCTCAGGTCCCACAACTTCATTTCCTTTCTCTCAAGCCCATTCTTCAAACATTTCCCTCTTTTGTCACTGAGGGGAGACTTGGTTGGTGAATTGGGGGGTGTTTTTATTCACCAACCAATGTTTAAATTCTAACAGAGACATTATACCCCCTGCTCTTTGTCTATGAAAGGTGCTACTTGCAACTTGAAAAAATTCTCTTCTTTTAGTTGTTGAGCTAATGTATCATTCAATTTTGTTCAGTTGTTCAGCTTGAAGTCAAATAACTTGTAAAGAATCTTACTTCTTTTTTCCTTCCTTTCAATTGATTTTTTAAAAGAGTGGAGTCTAAATGCCCTAGTAGCAAGAAGGATAATAGGATATTATCTTGTGGATAGTAGATGTATTGTTGTTGCTATAGAGGGAAATAAGAGATTATGCTGTGAATAGTGGAAAATGAGTTGTGGATAGTGCATGATGAGTAAGGTAGCACGAGAGTATTCCGTGTACATCCAATGAAGTGTTTTTTATCTAGAAGGGAAATGAGGGATTATATTGTGGACAGTAGAAGAATTGGGTTTGAATCTTATCAATGCTTAACCTGTGACAACGAAATATTTGAAACTTTTGGTTTGTAGCCAGTAGTGTTTTGGTGTTGTAGTTTGGGTGCATGGTGATTTTGGGCCCTGGATATTAGCAAGGTTAATGGCTTTGGTGAAGCAGAGATTTCGCAGTTATCTTATGGCGGTGAATGGGAAAAGCTACTTCAATGATGATTCAATGATTGTATGACTCCATTAAAATAATGGGCAAAGTTAAGTGGAATTATACTGTATCTTCTGCATTATTACTCACTAGTATATTGGCTGGATTTTGTGCTTCAATGACCTCTAGACATATATGAGTCCATTCCATGTACTATAATATATCTTTTTGTGAAATCGAGTTGCATAAAATCTGAGTTTTTCTTTCAATTGATTCTATTTGCAATTTTTTTCAAAACAGTTTAGCAAGTTCTTCTATTCTATTAAATGGTTAAATGAAAAATACACAATTACAATTGAACCAGAGATTATACAATCCCAACCCAACGAGAAACCAGGTCATGTTACTATTTAGCATAATAGTAAAGAGTTAAGATATTTCCAAAAATAAAACTATGGGGCATTTCCATAAAAAAAGTCTAGCCTAACATAACTGTGAAGTCAGAAATTAAGTCTAAACAGCACATGGAATTATAATATACACAATAAAAACAGGAACTCATGGCCAGAAACCTGCAATTAGTGTTGAATATTGCAACAAGAAATAGTGAAGGAGGCATCCTGAAACATGATTCCTGATCCTAGTTGGAAAGTGATCACCTAAACTAGGTGGGGCCCACACAAGTGATTTTTGTCGCAAAGTCTATTTTTAGACTATGTCTATTTTTAGACATATCGATCATATTCTATGAGTTGTAGGATGCTATTTGTGGATGTTTGGTCAAGTTGGAAAAATAGATGGATTTCTATTTTTAGAAATATTGGGCGGAATCTATTTTTAGATTGCCAGTCTAAAAATATATATGTCGAATATTATTAGCTGTTAATAATATTTGGACTATAAACATTATCTTATTCTCTTTGAGCACTTCAGTTAAGTGCACAGATGTGGCACAGGATATGACAGAAGGAATTACGCTATTACTAAGGGTTAAGTGGAGCTATTTCATGGATACTTAGTTAGAACTCATGTGACAGATTTTGGTGGAGTTATTGAGGTAGTTGGTGGAGTTGTGTTCAGTTTAACTGAGTTAAAAATAGTTGAGCTAGTTGTATCTAGTCTAAATGATTGATACACTAGTGAGAGTGGTGTGAATTAATTATTAATAAATTCACTAAATATTAACTCATTAATCAACTAAATAATACATCAGTTAACTACAGTGCATGGACAGTTTTAGTGGAGACCAGTGGAGAGGTAGGTGAAAGAGCAGGTTGACTATCAGTTGTGACTATAGTGTTACATGAGTTTGCACCACACATTTATGGAGATGAGAATGAGGATTGTGTGGTCAATATAGGATGAATTTTAACTCATCCAGAGCCAATATTTAGCAGGAATGGCGCAGTAGAGGCAGGCTAAAGGCTGGCAAAGATCGGTGCATGGATTTGCAAGATCAAGGCCTGATTAGTGTGTAGCAATTGGAGATTGTACTGAGAGCTTGTGAGGAGCTTTGTACAATTATTGTTACATGATCTCTATGACATATATAATATACAGATATTTAGGGGTTTTCAGCTTTAAGCTTTCCCATAAATTACTGTGTTCATATGTGTGAATTTTTATGGTTTCAATGTGTGAATGCAATTGATTTAATTTCCGCATGTGATGATCAATGGTAGAAGAGATTCTGTATTGTGCATGAAGTCAAATAGTGTGTGATCAGGAGAATATCAGATGTATAACATATCAGTTATATAATTTCTACATGGTATCATAGTGATATCGATCATTGGAGCAATTGCAAAGCATTGACGCGTTTGAGTTTTGTGTTGGTGGAATCGAAATTGCTACAGTGATTTCTTGGTGTCGAAGTTGAGATTTCTTTCAACAGCTTGTGATTGGAGTATTCCCTTGAGGTAAGCTCGAATTATATTTCATAGAAGGATAGGATGGAGGCAGTGCTGGAGGATAATGGGTTGAAGGAGTTCATAGATGTTGATATTCCTAAACCGGGTTCTAGCGATGCAGCTGCACTTGACGCATGGAAAAAGAATGTAGCAAGGTACCGAAGGATTCTATTGGAATGTGTGAAGGATCACATAGTGTCCAACCTTCATGGTAAATCTTCTCCATTCTTGATGTGGAAAGCTTTGACAAATTTGTTCCAAAGCAAGAGCGACCAGAGGAAGTTGGTGCTCAAGGATAAACTCAGGAAAATAAAAATGGAGAAGAATGACACTATTCCGGTATACTTGACAAAGTTTTTCCATTGCAGGGATGAGCTTGGGAGTGTAGGAGTTAGTGTGGATGAAGAAGGATAAGTCAAGAAGGTTGGGGTTCGAGCGAAGAATCTCTACAGACTTGAAGTAGATGGGATCTCTACGAAGCTTCCTACTGTTGGGAATTGCAGGAAAGCCATGCAATTGATGCTTGAGAGGGAGAAAGTTTTGCATGCAGGTAAGAGTGAACCTCGGGATGTGGAGCAGCCACAAGATGAGGATCATGGAGTGGGAGAAACCACTCATGTAGAGAAATTTCGTGCCAGATGGGCAGAGGGAGTGCATGCAGCTATACCACCAAGTGAGAGGTGGGGTGACATGCATGAGTAATTCCAAGAGGAGATTTCTGGTTAGGATTCATGGATATGGTGTGGATCTCATGAATTGAACCTAGCTACGAGGTGCCCATAGTGAAGCAATAGCATGATCAGTTGGATTGATGCAGGCAGATCAAAGTGACAGTGTCGGATACTAGAGCGTGGATCAGAGTTGACATCAAGTGTAGAGTGCATGGGTGCAGAGTTCAACAACGCAGTGGTTCCTGAAGACATGTGCAGTTGGTACCAGCAGAGGTCGAAGAATTTGATAGATGCATTATACTGATTGAGTTGTTTGGAGCCCATTTAGTTTCGGAAGAGTTGCAAAGCAGATGCATGGAGTTGCATGGCGCTTAAAAAGGTTGCAGGGCGAATGCATGGAGTTGCATGTCGCATGCAAAGACAGTCCTTTCTTGTTGAGAGGGAGTGTTGAAGATTGTAACAAGAAATAGTGAAGGAGGCATCCTGAAACATCATTCCTAATCCTATTTGGAAAGTGATCACCTAAACTAGGTGGGGCCCACATAGGTGATTTTTGTCGCAAAGTCTATTTTTAGACAATGTCTATTTTTAGACATATCGATCATATTCTATGAGTTGCAGGATGTTATTTGTGGATAGTTGGTCAAGTTGTAAAAATAGATGGATTTATATTTTTAGACATATTGGGCGGAATCTATTTTTAGATTTCCAATCTAAAAATAGATATGTCGAATATTATTAGCTCTTAATAATATTTTGACTATAAACATTATATTATTCTTTTGAAGCACTTCAGTTAAGTGCACAGATGTGGCACAGGAGCTGACAGAAGGAATTATGCTATTCCTAAGGGTTAAGTGGAGCTATTTCATGGATACTTCAGTTAGAACTCATGTGATAGAGTTTGGTGGAGTTGTGTTCAATTTAACTGATTTAAACATAGTTGAGCTAGTTTTATCTAGTCTAACTGATTGATACACTAGTGAGAGTGGTGTAAATAAATTATTAATTAATTCACTAAATATTAACTCATTAATCAACTAAAGAATACATCAGTTAACTACAGTGCATGGACAGTTTCAGTGGAGACCAGTGGAGAGGTAGGTGAAAGAGCAGGTTGACTATCAGTTGTGACTATAGTGTTGCATGAGTTTGCACCACACATTGATGGAGATGCCAATGAGGATTGCATGGAAATATAGGATGAATTCGAACTCATCCAGAGCCATTATTTAGCAGGGATTGTGCAGTAGAGGCAGGCTAAAGGATGGCAAAGATCGGTGCATGGATTTGCAAGATCAGGGCCTGATTAGTGTGTAGCAATTGGAGATTGTACTGAGAGCTTGTGAGGAGCTTTGTACAATGATTTTTACATGATATCTATGAAATATATAATATACATATAGTTGGGGGTTTTCAGCTTTAAGCTTTCCCATAAATTACTGTGTTCATATGTGTGAATTTTTATGGTTTCAATGTGTGCATGCAATTGCTTTAATTTCCACATGTGATGATTAATGGTAGAAGAGATTTTGTATTGTGCATGAAGTCAAATAGTGTGTGATCAGGAGAATATCGGATGTATAACATATCAGCTATATAATTTCTACAATTAGGGTCAATTTCACCCTTCAACCATGTCAATGGCAGAATGAAACACAATTGGGGAATCCCTGGAAGAGCCCAGGAGTCTACTGGGAGGACACCATCATTTATTCAGAGCCAGGAACAGAGAATTATCAAAAAAAATATTTTGTTTGTTCAGAATTTCCAGTTTCTATCAAATTTCTTGCCTGTCATTTTTCTTGGATAGCACAACATGAACAGAAAAGTTTTTGTGTGCCTGTAAAGTTCAAATTTTCAAAAAAAACTTAGTGTGGTTGGAGCCAAGGTGGGGATGAAACCTTGTACCAGCTCACCCACATCCAAATATTCTCTGTACACCCTCTCTATCTTAAAATCCTCCTCTATGGCCCCTCTATGGCCCAGATTCAGTGCTGAATGTGGGGGTAGAGTAACCTATTGAAAGGCCAAAGCCACTGCGGCAGCATCTCCATTTTTTCCAAAACTTGTCCAAAATCACCTCTTAGGTGTACATGTCAATGTACCTTGTTGGAGTCACAATTGAGCTATGCTTATTGAACCAACTATAGCAAGTATAATGAACAGGGAATTTACAGATCGATTACAAATTGGCCAAGGTAACCCCCTTCAACTCTCATCTCATTCCATGAAACTTATTTGATATTCCTCTGGCAAGTCTAAGGCCCAAAGTTGGGGGTTTTAGAAAATAAAATGTTTGAATAGTAAAGAACACAAACTAGAAGTGTAATTGGAAAATGTCAATGGATTTGGATACAATTTAGGCAGTGATCATCTACAGGCTACTCCTACCAGTGAATACTGTCAAGTTTCAACACAACCACATGCCTATTTCTTCCACCATGCAAGGAAATTCATCTGTGATATATATCTCCAAAGCCCATAGCCTAGTTTCCTTACACTTACCCCTACAATGGATTTTTTTGAAATATGCAACAATCTTTACAAAATTTTGTAGTTGCATGAAAGAGAACACTTCCGTAAGAGACCACAGTCACATACGTGCTTTCCCTTCCTTAAAAGTTCCCAGGTTAATACATGTTTAATTAAAATTGTACTTACTAGCTGTAAGGGACCTTGCTACAAAGTGGATGGTTTCTCTAGCTTTATGTGATTCAAAACTAAAATTATATTGATCTACACATTATTCTAGTATATACTAGTGTCAAACAATCGATACGATACAATTCTACTTCTTTCCTTTGCAAGTCAGGGTGCTTGTATATTCCTGGGCAGATGTTCATTCCTTGTGACTCCATAAGGGTATCAAAATAATATGGCATCCGTGATAGAAAGTTATTACTTGCTTGAGTTCTGCATGCAAAGTTAAAGGATAACCCTCTATTGATCAGTTATTGCTCTACTGGACCACGTTGGTAGCACAACTTAATCTGATCAATAATGGAAGTAAGGAATATTGCACCTGACTTTCAGTTATATGATTGGAAGAGGCCACAAGCCATGCTGGGTGGTAACATCTAAAGTTCCCTCCCTATGAAGGAACATGGCTCTTGATGAATCAAGGCCCAGTAGGATCTTCCTTTCGTAGTGCATGCTTAGGTCCCACAACTTCATTTCCTTTCTCTCAAGCCCATTCTTCAAACATTTCCCTCTTTTGTCACTGAGGGGAGACTTGGTTGGTGAACTGGGGGCTATTTTTATTCACCCACCAATGTTCGAATCATAATAGAGACATTCTACCCCCTTGCTATTTGTCTATGAAAGGTGCTACTTGCAAGTTGCAACTTGAAAACATTCTCTTCTTTTAGTTGTTGAGCCAATTTATCGTTCAATTTTGTTCAGTTGTTCAGCTTGAAGTCAAATAACTCGTAAAGAATCTTACTTCTTTTGTCATTTCGTTCAATTGTTTTTTCAAAAGAGTGGAGTATAAATGCCCTAGTAGCAAGAAGGATAATAAGAGATTATCTTGTGGAAATTAGATGTACTGTTGTTGCTATAAAGGGCAATAAGAGATTATGTTGTGAATAGTGGAAAATGAGTTGTGGATAGTGCATGATGAGTAAGGTAGCACGAGAGTATGCCTTGTATAACAAATGAAGTGTTTTTGCTCTAGAAAGGCAATGAGGGATTATATTGTGGACAGTAGAAGAATTCGGTTTGAATATTGTCAATGCTTAACCTGTGACAACCAAATATTTGAAACTTTTGGTTTGTAGCCAGTAGTGTTTTGGTGTTGTAGTTTGGGTGCATGGTGATTTTGGGCCCTGGCTATTTGCAAGGTTAATGGCTTTGGTGAATCAGATATTTCACAGTTATCTTATGGTGGTGAGTGGGAAAAGGTACTTCAATGATGATTCAATGATTGTATGACTCCATTAAAATAATGGGCGAAGTTAAGTGGAATTCTGTTGTATCTTCTGTATTATTACTCACTTGTATATTGGCTGGATTTTGTGCTTCAATGACCTCTAGCCATATATGAGTCCATTCCATGTAATATAATATATCTTTTTGTGAAATTGAGTTGCATAAAATATGCATTTTTCTTTCAATTGATTCTATTTGCAATTTTTTTCAAAACAGTTTAGAAAGTTCTTCTATTCTATTAAATGGTTAAATGTAAAATAAATAATTAAAATTGAACCAGAGATTATACAATCCAAACCCAACGAGAAACCAGGTCATGTTACTATTTAGCATAATAGTAAAGAGTTAATATATGTCCAAAAATGAAACTGTGTGGCATTTCCATCAAAAAAGTCTAGCCTAACATAACTGTGAAGTCAGAAATTAAGTCTAAACAACACATGAAATTATAATATACACAATAAAAACGAGAACTCATGGCCAAAAACCTGCAATTAGGATCAACTGCACCCTGTTAGCCATCAGTATTTTTCGCATGTTAGTGATGACTATATCTTCAGCTGAGTTTTCTAGAAACTGTTTTCCTTATGTCAATATGTCATCCAGAAAACCCTCCCAAAACTTTTTTCGCCTTTCTACCTATTCAGTCCACCCCTGGCAAAACCACAACCTCCTTGTCAACAATCCTATCTAACCTCAGCCTTATTAGTCTGCCCATCAGCTTTAAAAGGCAAATCCACATATGTTTCAAAGGTCTCCCCTATGTTAGGAAGTGGCGTTTAGGACATTTCACCTTTGGCA